>VWZY01009717.1:48032-67910 GCA_013399075.1 Chloroceryle aenea
CCTGACTCCCACTTTTCTCTGCCTGTGTGTGAGGGATAAATAGTTTTGAATCCCTCTGAAACATTTAAAACAGTCTGTCTGTAACGCATGCTTTTCTTGCAGGGTATGCTGTCAATCCAGGCCGGAAAGCAAGAGGGAACGAAGTGGGTGCTGCCGATCTAGATAAGGAGGGAGTTTCCCGCCTTTCTTCTTCCTGCCCTCCCCGCTCAGCTGAGAGCAGTCTGAGGGCGGGGACGGCCTGTGTTCCCTGCCTGGTCAGCCTGGACCAAGGCGCTGGAGGCAGGGCGGGCCCGCTGGGACGGCATTACTCTCCGGAGCGCCCGTGTGGGCCGCTTCAGGCAAGCTTTGGGCACGGTGCGGGCTTGTCTCCGGCGAGGGACTTCGGACCATCGGCCACACAGCGAGGAGCCTGCAATGGGAGCTGCCGGCGCCCGCTGTGTCTCGGCGGTCGTGCTGGCGGGGGTGGGNNNNTGTCGCGGGCGGGCGGGGCTCCCCGCGGTTCGGCTGGCCATAGGTGTTTCCGTCTCTGGTGGAGCTGCGGTGAAACAAGCTCGTCTGGTAGAAGGCACTTTTTCTTGTCTTCCTGTAACATCTCCTGCTGCTGTACGCAGGCCACATCCGAGCGTTAGGAAAAAGGTGTAAAGAACCGTGAGAGTGCAGTGCGGCCCGCGCGAGAAGGCTGAGGGCAGCGGCTATCAGCGCGAGGGTCAAGCCCCAGTGCTCGCGGGGTGCTGATGTCTCCACTGGCACGCTGACCAGCACAGGCGCCTTGGCTATTAAAGTCATTTAATGATTACATAATTGTCATAAGCGAAAATAATTTCCTACTTTCTCAGCTGTTGTTCCTTGCAAATACAAACTTGCCTGTAAGGACAAGCTGTTTTCCCTCTGGCATTACCTGGTTTGTAACCCTGTGTCAAAGGCTGATCTATTTATTCCTCAGGGATAATTCTGAGACTTTTTAAATCAGCCTTTTAGAAAAGATGTAGAAAGCCCAACCCCACAGTAGCCTGTTTCATGCTGATACTGAAAGGGTGAGAAAACTTGCTGCAGCATCATTGGCTGTGCAACACAAGGAACATCAGGAGTAAAAATGCTGCAGCTAATAAAATATTGGTAACTTAAATGCACAAATGTTTCTTTTTCAGGAGCAGCTCCAGTTTAATGCCTGATGCAGCACTGTCATTCACACCTGTTTACAAGATGCCTTTCTGTCTAGATTTGTATGTTTAAAAACTATTGCTGAGATGGCAGATCACTCTTCGAATCTAATTAGGGAAGCCATCTCTATGAACTTTGCTTGCTCAAATGTGCCTCTATAAAAGAAATCAAACGGCAGGCATTTTTCCAGTCAGGGGAATGAAAAACTAGTATTTGATGCTTAGCATTCTCTGCCTTACTGCTACAGGATGTTTAGAACTGTGGACAGTCTTTCACTGGGAGCAAGGCAATCTTAAATAAACCAGCATTATTTCAAAGGCCAGGATCATTTTCGCTGACTGTGGGCTAGAAATCAGATTAGTCTCCTGTAAGATATAGAAGCTTTCTAGAATGTAATTAAAGGTGTTTGTTGGCATTGTTGATTTTTTTATTTTTATTTTTTTTATTATGTTATTACTGACTTACTGATGTTCCAGATAAGATCAAATTTGCAGGTGCTGGTGTTGAACCTGTCATTTGGTTGCAGGCTCACTAAAGTATAAGGGAGGTCCCTACCCATGGAGATATACCACAGAAAAAGTTTCTGTGACTTTGAAAGTCAAGAATACCTTGAAGAATGGTGTTTGGCAGTGTTGCAATGTTTTACTAATAAATCTCCACCTGGAAAATTGAACACAATTAAAAAAAAATCAAACTCTCAGTCGCTGATGATATAATTTAGACTGTTACTCTATCTAAGATTTGTTCACCTGCAGAAGAAAAAAAAATGGTCAAAATTGGTTCTCTTAATTTTTGCTGTCCCAAGAATATGTGAAGAAAGGATCCAATATCTTTGGAACCAAGCATTTCTATTTGTAAGGTCATTTGGGGCATGATGTCTTAAGAAACAACTAACTTAACATGAAATTGCAACTCATACGTTATCCAAGTCTTGCCTGGTGGTGATACCTTTTGGTGCTCTGTCAGCAACTGCTCACGAGAGGGAGCTCAGAGAAAGCTTCAAATATTGCTGCAATCAAAACAAAACAAAAATCCCCATATATCTCTATCTATTATGAATGCTGCTCTCTCCAAACATTTACATTACCTGAATCTAAGCCTTCATGTCAAAAATTCAATTTCATCTTCCAGGGTTTTTTTTCTGTATCTAATTTGGCTAAACTGTTCTCGGGACTACTTAGCCAAATCCTATAACTGATTTCTTCTAGGCATAGGCAACCAAAATGATTTCTTATATGTTAATCATGTTATGAATTTTCAAACCTGGAAGGTTTTCTATAAATAACCTTTCAAAGAGTGGATTAATAACAACAATAACTGTAAATAAATTTTTCCTCCTTTCTTTAACAGGAAGTGGTCTTGATCTTGAAGTTATCTGCTGTTTCCTGATATAAACCAGGTACTCATTCCTATTTTCTCAGTAGAAGATTAAATATATCTTTTGCTATATTCATATTAGCCCTTTATAATTTAATTGCTAGCAATTGCACAGTCTTTGCATTTTCACTATCTTTACTAATAATAAAATACATATGCCTTTAGAGTAGCTTTTCTAAGGGAGATATTTCAATTTATTCATGTATATTAATCTTTTCCTTCTTGCTCTGACTGTTGTGTTCACAACAGGGAATGTTTTTAAAATTTTAATTCAGAAAGAGTTTGTTAAATTATGTGAGGTGATTTCCTTTATGTTCAGCTTATGTATTTTTAGTGTCTTAAGAAAAGAAGATATTCATTTAACTTCTTTTATAGTATGGCTTATCTAAGGTAGAAAAAAAAAAAAAAAGAGCAATATATCTTGCTATTTAAGAAGGTTGATTGGAAGTAATTTGTGCAGTTATGTTAATTATAGAACACAGTATATTACTTGTAAATTCCTGACTGAATAGCAGCTAGGTGAAAAAAAAAAAAAAACAAAACAAACCAGCTAGGCCAATGCTCTTTTCTCCTCTGCTAAGTGTCCTTTTCTGTCTGGTTTATACCTACTTAATTCCAGGTAATGGTTTACTTGTAAGGTAAAAACAAGCTTTAAGACTTGTGGAGGCTATTTCTAAGTACACACATGCAACTTACCTGAAAATCTGCTTTTATACTTGTTTTATACTTGTTAAATCTGTTTTATCACTTATGTGTAGAAATCAAGACGAATTTTCTGATCCAAAAGGGTCATCTTATGAAATGTTGAATTTATTAAATGCTGTGAAATTTTGCTTCATGGAAGAGAAAGGTTTATTTAAAGTAGCTTAGTACTGTTTGATTTTAAAATAAATGCAACAACAACAACAAAATTTGAAAGCTTTTAAAATCTATGAAGTATTAAAGATGATAAGTATTTTGGAAAAATATGTGGGTTTTAAGATTTTGTAATAAAAATATTAAATATTACTTTAGTAGGCTTTCTATGCATAGATAGTAAATTAATTAGTTTCTGAGATGGTACTTCAATTGGCTTATTACAAATACATTAATGTTGTACTTATACATCAGTGAGGCAACAGTTGGCACTGTATAAGAAATACATTAATAACAGGGGATCTAAATTCTTTCCTGGTTCTATTTTCTTTCTTCCCCTTTCAACAAAATAAAGGTGTTAGGAACTCTTTAGGTGCGTTTTAGGGTTTACGATGAACTCTTAGTTCTGAATTTCCTTCCTCAATGTAGGAAAGTTTTTCCCTGTAAGCAGGAAAGCAGAAAACAGATTGTACTACATAGTGGTTCTGGAGTGTAACTACATCATAATGCTATTATTGCAGGTGATGGATTAAGGAGGACTTTTTTCCTGGTCCCTTGAGAATTTGTGTATTGCAAATGCACTCAACATTTCAAGGTTTTAATAGTTTGATTTTAAACCATGTATATTAAAGATTTTTTTAAAATAAGTCTTTGGGGTAGATCAAGGTGAGGAGAGGCTGATGTAAGTTATAATTACCTCTGGGACATTCACAGACTGGTTTATTTATCTCTTTTTTTAACTTAGAAAGTCTTACTAAAGCAACTGGTTTTCATTTTCTGATGACATTCAGGGATCACATGCTACTTGTTTTGGGACAGTTTTACTCCTTGTTCTGTTCCTCTTCTGTCTTAGACTAACTTATTTTACATTGTGAGAACAAGATTGGCCTGTCAGTTCAAAGCATGACTAATTATTATCTGTATTAGTTTATGTGTGTCATGTGGAAGAAATAAAAAACACTAATGAGGTAGAATTTTACTTTTTCAGTTACTTCCTCCCTCCACCATTTATTGGCACACACAGAAGGTGGGATTGTGGTGAGAAATCATAAATACAATCATTTCAGAAGTAAGGCTCTGTATCTGTAATGGGTGATGATGCTAGAGCAGTGTTTTAAAGCATGTGATTAGAACTGGGTAGGAGCCAAAAGGCTTAAAATAATGAACTTCGCTAAGGCAACAGATGAACTGACAAGATATTCAGAAGTTGACCATGTGTGCATGAGTTGAGCTCAGACTCAGCAGCACAGAACTTTGGGAGAGAAGCTGCAATCTACTTTTCTCTTTCTTTATGCTTTAATGAATTGTGTTGCATATGTTTGGGATTAGTGTAGGTCATAGCTCAGAAAACACCTTGACAATAGATGAGTAAACTGCAGAGATGCCTCTCTTGGGTCTTTGTGTAAGAAATGTATTTTAAAAGGACATGAAATTGGATAAGTAGAAGATAATTCACATATACAAATTGATTTGATCTGATTAAATATTAGAAAGAAAAGAAGGGAATGTTGTGAGTAATTTATCAAATGAAACCCATGAGCTAGGAAAGCAATACTCTGATCCCTGGTGTGATGTGTCTGTTTAGCTGTAAAAGCCTGCCTAAGCTGTCCAAGACAGTGAAATGCACAGACAGAGTATTGAGACATCTGTAAATTCAGG
This sequence comes from Chloroceryle aenea, assembly GCA_013399075.1. NCBI lineage: Eukaryota > Metazoa > Chordata > Aves > Coraciiformes > Cerylidae > Chloroceryle > Chloroceryle aenea. The sequence continues at coordinate 53,085 of VWZY01009717.1, forward strand.
TCTGTATCTTCGGTTTTCATTTCAGAGTATTAAGCAGTCCAATGTCTTTGAAGATCTAGACCTCTTGGTTTAGCAATGGGAATTAGGTGTCTACATACCCTTCAGTGTTTGAGTCTCATATTGTACGCCTGCATCCTAATAACAGGTATTTACCAGTTTTTGCAGAGTTGCAGGCCAGTCAGCCAGGACAGTACTCCAAAGAATCACAGAATCATGTTGGTTCCATTGAAGTTAAGAGTTTCTCTTAAACAGGGCAGATATTGGGCTTGCAGGTGTCCTGACTGTTTGATCCCAGATTTTCTTTGTGTCTCAGCTTAATCTTTGTCATTGTGTATTCTTATGCCACTAAAAAATCTCATTGTTTTTAAAAAAGTCATAGCTGAAAGGACCATGTGAATCTTCACTGATTATAAATAGGCATGTATTGACTTGTGAAAATGCTCTTGATTTGGGGTTAATGCTGTAATGTGTTCTGTAAGCATAGCCATCCTCATCTCCCCTCAAACAAGATGCTAAGTAACATTTTCTACCTTTTCCCAGTGTGGTCATGACCCCATGTTGTACTGCTGTCTTACTAAGGTATGCTGTGCTAATACTAAGGTATTCATTAGTGTGTCAGCAGTTTCGACTCATTGATAGAAGAGGAAAAGAAACACTGAGTGGCATAGAATTATCTGATTGTTTCCCCTGTTGTACTTCATCTATTGTGTGACATTATCCAAGTCATTTAGCCTCTCTGTGCCTCAGTTTCTTTTTTAATTTAGAGATTAATTTATTCTTTTTAAATTAAAATACAAATATTCTGAAGTAATTCCTGATATAGCAAACCTACTGCAAGTGATGAGCTCTTTTCTTAATATTTTCAATTCCATGTTCAGGTCTTCAGGATTGATGACCATTAATGATTGTGTTCCAGCTCAAATGCTGCCTGGGAAATGTTTTTGAAGCTTTGATCCCATTTTCATAGCTTATGTATCTGAACTTATTTTCTCAGGTGGTCAAGTACTTTCATAGGTGTCTAAGCTGCAGATCTTGGTCTTACTTTGCCCTAGGACAATAATGAATCTGAAAACGTGGGACCAGGCGTCTGAGATGAGATTGAACAGTTCAATAGCCAGTGCTTCATGGAATAAACAAAACCAGCTGGTGACTGAGTGAGCCCTTTAGGCTGACACACTTGGGAAAAGTTTGTGTTATTATAGCAGAATTGTTACCTCTGTCCTGTGATGTCTGTCCTTGTTCTTTGTCCTCTCTTCAGTCTTTTGGGAGTCTACTGATCAGTGTTTCTGAGTGGCTTTTTTGTCTGTATCCAGTTCAAAATGACTGCATACTCTGCCATTCTCTCCCACACTGGTGGACCATAAAATGCATGTAGTTCTCTTGACCCATTTTGCACTCTGCCTGCCTTTCATACCCATATAGTCCAGATGACTGGAGTTCTTAGCTTTGTAGCACATTAAAGTTTTAGTCTCCCTTCTTCATCCTTCTGAAGTCCCTTCATCTCTCCTCTTTATTTTTTTTCCCCCCACAATTCTTTTACTTTTCCCCTCTTAACTCGTGGAATAAAAAGCCAGGACAAGTCTAGAGCCTTGATCTAATGCTCAGGGAGATGACTCAAATTCATTGTCATGTTTTCCAGATGGGCTTTCTTGGTATTAGTGACTCTAGTGCATTCAGAGTGAATTGCAGAAAGAGTGTCAAACAACTGTCAGGATAACTGCTGCCAAAACCTCTGCTTGGCTCAACATGGAATTTATTGTCATTTAGTGAAAATATTGGTGAGAACATAACCTTTTGTAATGTTTAATGTTTTATTGTCTATAAAAGATAAAATATAGACTAAAGGGAAGTAAAACAGTATTCTGTTAGGTCAGGAGCGAGATTTATGCCTCTGATAGAATAATCAGTGGGTCATAAAGATCAGACCGCCTGCCTCCTATGTCTTCCTTTTTTAATGTGTGTATTCAACAATCCCTTCTTTGTGACAGTTAGACCCATGGGAGCTTACAAAAACACCAGGCCCTTTTGTCCAAGTGTATTAAACTAGCTGTTTAGATCAAGAACGTAGTGGATGCTTCTGTTTCAGACATGAAGCAGTTGGGATAGGACTAAATAGACTAGAATGCTTGGCGTGTGCAAATGGAGCACTTGCTCAGATGTGTTGTGAGCTAATTCAGCAGACAAAAACTGGGCATTAAATAAATTGTGCATTAACATTTGGTAATAAGTAAAGGGATAGATGTGATAATACATTTTGCACACTGTTTCATGATATGTCTAGTATGCTCTTCCTCATATAGAATAATAGTAGAAATAGCGTTTGAAGGCTTCTCTGAAAAAATGCTAACACATTGAGATTTTTCATTAGACTGATAATCCCTGTGCTGTGATAAAAATGATAAAATCTCATGATCAGTCTTAGAGGAAGCAGACTGAGTGTTATCATGACAGAATTCTTGTACATAAAGCAAAGTGCTGCGGCAGAGAGTGGGGGCAGCATCTCTCTGACAGTGCAATTGTCCAGTAGAGGTATAGACAATTTCATACTCTCTGGAAATGACAGAGGGCTTCCCCTCTGCCATGTCAATAGCAGATTGAGGTGGGCTTGCAGCTGTGAGTTACTGTAAAAACTTTGATAATTCCGTTAGTGTCTTTTGGAAGGGACTGCTCAAGACACATAGTGTTTTGTTGGACTAAGACTTCATTCTAATTGTCCTGTTAAACCAGCTTTCTCCTAGGGTAGAATTGCACAAAAGATTTGTTCCAAATAACTTAAAATTTAGTAAAGCATGCAAGAAAATGCCTAGGGTAGCCAGTCCTTGGTATCAGTGCATTTTATTTTGTTAATTATATGAAGTTTGCAAGAACCATGAACCTGCTTGAAACAAGGGGTTTCCTCTCTTCCTTTTTCTTCTTAGCCTCTTCTTTCTATCTTTCAATGGGAATAACAAAAATCTCCTCTCTTTATCCCTTACAAAATGCCTAGTGTTGTGCAACTCAAAATATTAAATGAAAAACCCTGGAACATGGTTTCATGTATCATTCTTTTTATTCAAGTCTTGTACTCCTGCTTACTGAAATAATCCCTTCAAGAAAAAACAGCTGAAATCCTTGCAGTAGCAGGATGATACTGGTTGGGCACCTTTTACTAACTACTTCATACTTTGAAGGAAATTCTAGCTGACTTCTCTCAACTGCTAGTGTGGACAGTGACACAGATTCAGGAACACACTTGGTTTGGGTTGTGAAATATGGCTGTTCTCCAGGGCTTTCCTTTAAAATCAAGAAAAGCCCTGTGTGCATAGCTCACAGGACTGGCAGTAGAGAGAAATATATGAAGAACAATACTTTACGCATTTCTATTCTGGCTTTTTTCTTCCCCAAGAGACACAGAGAGCTTCAGTAAGTACTGTGAAACCTGCTTTTAACGAAGAGGAGTGACAGGCCTCAATTGTTTCAGCACATTTCCATGAGGGTTTTTTCCTCTCATACAGTGATTCGTTTCTCAGTCTCTGATGGCAAGGTAAGGGGGAAGATAGCTGTGTTTGGGGAGGTTTATGTCTTTGCAAATCTGCTGGCATCCCTGTGAGTCAGAAGTTAAGGATTTTTTTTTTGTCTGTAGCTTCAGGACAGTAGCACGCAAGAAACATGCTCACTGTGGCTGTGCTGTTTTTCTGAAAAGACTTTGTCTCTGCCAGACTTTTTACTTCTTCAGGGGTGATGTGACCCGCTACTGCCCTCAGAGTGGAGTTCATTTGCTCCTGGTGTAGTGAATTGTCTTTGATTGTTCATGCAGACATAAACTGCTGAAATTCAGTTGTCAGCACAGTGGAATAAAGCACCCTACACATGATAGTGGAAGGGGGGAAATGAAAGTTCTCTTTATATGTGTGGTTTGATGGGGCAAGCGACCTAAATGGCTGTCTCTGGCTGTCACTAACTGCCACCTGTCTGTTTGCTTCTAAGTCAAATATAAAGAGACTTCTCTCTAATAGTCTTCCTAGGCTGGGTCGATTATGATTTTCCATGCAGCATTGACTTTGTGGCTTGTTGAGCATCTCGACTAATCTACTTAGAAACTGAACTGGTTAAATGAGAACTTGGGTCACAAGAAGGAGAAGTATTCTTAGAACTGAACCAGCCAAGTGCTTCTCTGTTTGGCTCCCAACACTTACCAGTTGCTGCCAAGGAGTACAAGATCCTTTTTGAAACCCAGTTCTACTAATTAAATATAACACTTTTATNTAAATATTAAATAAAACCATCCAATTGTCACATACATACAATGTACAGCAAGGAGAGCTGCACAGTACTGTTTGCTGCAGGCAGGGTTTTGCAAAGTCTGCAGAAAATCCACACAAGGAACGGTGATAGTCTGCACTGCAATACACCAACTCGTGCAGAAGTGTACTGTGCTTTACATCCTTCTTTACTGTACCTACATGAAAGGATCATCTGAAGGGGAAGGTGTTGACCTCACACCAATTCTAAATAATGGATGGTACCAGCATTTGTATTCTCATGTGGAGCCAGTTTACATGTCATTGTACTAGTTCCTAGAGCCCAAGGAAATATGATTTGGAGCCAGCTCTGGTTCCATGGCTCTGGTTTGCCTAGCTCAGGAAAAAGACAGGGTTGTTTCACATAGGCCATCTGGCTCTCTCTAAAGGGCTTATTAGTAATAGTGGAGGTGGGTCTATTAGCTTGGGATAGGAACTCAGAACAGATGCTTTGTTTATGTGTAAAATATGGCTTCAAGCCAAAGTGCTAATCATGATTGCCTCTGAAGTGGTTCTAATCATCTGTATGAGACTGCATTGGCTCTTGTGTTGTTTGTACAAGCTGGTAGTTTAGAGGTGTTGTGTACAAGATATTTGTAGTCATAATTTCTCCAAACAGGTTAAGGCAAACATTACGAGAATCAGCATATTAATGTGCCGTGTTTCAAATTAGAATTATAAACACACTTTCCTCATTGGAGGCCTAATCTGCTGGGAAGAAGCCAGATGTTTACTGATGACACCATTATTTAGAAGGACCTATCAAACTAAAACAAATTATTGCTGTTTGACTGGAAGAAAGCCTAGTTTTATGTATCAACCTAGTAAAACAGTTCTGTGCTGAGACTGAAGTAGTTTTTGTTCTGCCGGCAGCAAGCCAGGCATGAATCCCAGCAGATTTGCAGGTTCCTCTCCTGGCCTTAGGAAGTGATACAAGGTGTGCCTGCGTTTCGATAGCCTATGTGAAATAAGGGAAAATAGTCAATGAATGGTCCTGGCTTATTTTTACCAGAAAACAATTCTGAGCTGAGCAACAGACTAAATTACTTCTTAAGATTTCACTTAGCACTAAGAAAGAGTAAAATAAAGGTAGAAAATATAGTGGAAAATGGAAATTTTAGACACAATATGTTTAATTCTCTTTTTTCTTTTCCTGTCTCTGGTTTGGATGCGTTTCTGAGAAGGGGAAATTATAACTGGCTAAAGTACACAAATGGTTAAAAATCAGGGTTTTCATAAATTCTACCGTGTTTTCAAATGGTATTTTGTGATAGAAAAAAACATGACAGTTTTAGGCAGGGTGGCTTTATCCTGTTCTTTTATTTTTTTTAATATGTCTGATTCCATGCCTGCTTATATTATACTGTCTGTGGATCTATAAATTGATACGTTTGGTGTGGTCTGGTAGACTTGTAGAGCTGTCAAATGAAAGCTACATTTGTTGAATCCTGTGTGAATGTGTGTGACTTTGAATTGTTAAGCTACAAAGTGGGGTATTCATAATACTGTGAAATAAAGATTCAAAATTAGTTGTTGCCTGAAACAACTGTGTGATAGAGGTACTCAAAATGCTATAGTTATTCGCAGATATAAACAGTGTGTTTGTTTTGGTTTCATTGTTTTAATAAATAAAAATATGGTCATCTGAAAGCTCTTGTTTAGCTGTAGGTCTTAACAGACTCTGAGCTGTAGCTTCTCAGAATCCTAGGTGGCCTGCAGCAGAAATCAGTAAGTATGCAGTGGAACAAAATCTGGCATCATCTAGCTGTATCTGTTGTTGATTAAACCTTATAAATTATTTTTTTTTTTACTTCTTGACTGCTAAAATTGAGTAGGTAGAAGCAGTCATATCATCTTTTTGATAGTATTAGAGAACTGAGCATTTTCAGTTCTCTTGCTTCAATCTTAGAGTTTTGGACTTGCAGGAAAGCATGATGGCTCTGAGCAAAGCCTGTAACATTGCTCTTAATGTAGCCCTTTTGTGACTAGACACTGCAGCCCATGATATGTGCAAAAATAACTCATGGTTCAAAAAAAACCTCTGCCCCCCCAGAGTGTAGAAGCTTAATTGGTAGAAATCCCTGCTGGACCTATCACTCTCCTATCTGTAATCTTACTGAGCATGGTTCTCAAAGCACAGAGACAAAATGAAAAGTTGTTTAATTTTCTTTTGTGTGTCAGAACTTCCTGCGTGCACATAAGACCATAAAATAAATAGTCATTCCCTTTTTAATTTGCCAGTTCCTCATTTTTTGCAGCTACTTTCTTTGACAAGAGTATCATTGGTTTCCCTTGATTTTCAAACTGAGGACAATGATACAAGGGTATCAAAGCAGGGATCTTTTGCATGCACCAAGAGGCAGCTTTCGTGTTCCTGGCACAGTCTACACTGTGAGTGCTGTGGTTTGGATGAAGAGTTTTATTAATAGCTATGTGAAGTTTGGAACATATTAGGTGTATTAATGGCTTGCAGTGAGTTCTCTCTGTATTTGGTTCATAAGGAGTTCAATGACATTTATCTCTCCCTAATGAAATGATGATGTAAAATGCTCCTTCTCTCAGCAAATAGCATTGAACAGAAGATAGCTGGAAAATTAAAAATGTGATTGAGGCCTTTATTAAGATTACTTTCAATCTATGCATTCTTAAATAGCATGTGGTATTTAGTTAGATATTTGGTTAGGTGGTGTATCCTTTGTTCAGGAGTGAAGAGAATATCAGGAAGTAACTGTGAGGCCAGATTCAATGGTTCTTCCCAGAGAAAAGCTCCCACTGATTCATGTTCAATAGAGACCACAGAATTTGTCCGAGGAGGAAAGAATTTTACCTTCATAGGCTGAAAATGTCTAATTAAAGGCCCAGGTGGGTTTTATTTGAAGTCAGTTGGGGATACTCACGGAGGGAGCAATCGTTCAGCGTAAGTAAAGGTGTCTGGCTCAAAAAACTGTTAACAAATGTTGCACTGTGTTAAAATAATCTGAGAATCAAACACAGAACAAATGTAACATTTCAGTTAATGAATGTATTATGCCGTGTTTCCTTAGGAAACTTGTAATTATAATTAATTACCTCAAATCTGCTGCTAATCCATTTGAGTTTAAAAAAGACATGAATTTTAAACCAGTTAATTTTCTGCTGCTATGTTACTGTCTTTGAACATTGGAATATTTGAAGTAACATTACAACTGAATTACTTTGATTTTACATATATCTTCAGATTCTCCTCAAGTTCTCCCAGTTCCACATGCAACTGCTGTTCAGCAAATCCTTGTAAAAATATATTGGGGGCAGGAAGAAATGGGGAGACTGTGTATTTACATTAGCTCAAAAATATTACTTTTAATTATATTTTCAAACTGTATTAACCAGTGATAAAGTTCCTGCATTTTCATATACTAAAGGGGCATATAGAAATGAAAATGTTACCACTTCATTAATGTTTGTTTGTACAAGACATTTTTTGACTGAATTTTACAACCCCCAGATGTCATGTCAGTTTCCTATCCAACTTCTTGCTTGCAGGTCTAGGTGAGATAATGTTTTTAAGAGCACTTGACCAAAAAAAAAAAAAAGGAACTTTATAGTAAAATTATTATACCAAATCCAGGATGGGTGTACATCTGTGTGACCAGAGTGTATTGATCTACATTAGCTGAGAAAATGTCCATTGTGGTGTAACAGTGCAACAAATCACTTGACTTGCTTTCCTTGAGAAGGATGGTATTTAGTTTAGGAACTGGTATTTAAAAGGTGTTAGAGAACTGACCAATCCTAGCAATTACAAACTGTACAGGAGGAGATCTATTCACTGTTGAAGACACAGGGAAAAGAACTGACTGAGATCAGCCTGAACAAAGTTATCGTAAGACTTAACCTTGTCTATTGTGTATGTTCATTTGAAGTTAATGTAGTTAGTGTAGCTTTGTAGCAAATTTTTCAAAAGGATCTTTAATGATTAAGAAGTTGTAGTTCCATTTTCATAAAGGCTCTGAAAAATAGAAGAATTAGTATTTCTGAAGGCATATATGATATATAACTGACTACAATGGTACCCAGCATCCCTATTTTCAAAGAAGAATTAAACTTTATAGTTGATTGTTTGCATATTTTTGTGTAGCTGCTGTAATCACTGCAGGTTGCCCCTGGCGGCTCGGACAGGTGAAATAACTGTTGTTCTCTTCCTTGAAGGACTGGCTGGAAAAGCCACAACAGTGTCACTTGTAGCAAACCAAAGCAGGTATTACCTATGCACACTCTTTCAGGAGCTAACTTCTCCTGCATCTTCTTCTCTAGCTGAGATTTCCTGGAAAGGAAGCAACCAACTGATAAAGGTCTAGAATCAGTTGTTCTGAAAGTTAACCATAGCAATTGGAAGCAAACCCAAGGAGATCTCATTACTGCACCTCTAAACTCTGGTTTGTTTTACTTCATATCAAGAACTGGGTTAATTGCAGCTGAGCAGGATTGCCTCTAAATATTTTGTGGTTTGTGACAGTGTACTTCCAAGGGAATAGCCTGTGGCACTTTTGCACTTTTACCATCTGGCACTATGATCTGGTCTTTATCCTAAACAAATACTAAGTATTTGTGGAGTAAGTGTTATATAAATGTACTCTCTGCTTATCTTTTTCTTGCAGAACAGACTTCAGTATTCTTGTTGAAGATTCACTGCTGTTTTGTTTTTCCCTACTATTTAAAATGAGTCTTTGAATACCTGGAAAGTCATAAGACATATGAAATGGATGAAGTAAAAATAGAGCTTAGACCTTTCCTGGACAACCTAGAGATACTTTGAAATAATTTCTTAGGCTTAAAAAGCAGTTATGATCATGATAGGAATTTTAGGTTTTGTTGCTCTTGAATGTATTGTAGGATTGCAAAGTAGTGCCCTTGTTCAATTTTAATTTCTACCTTAACCTACAGACCATGTACTTCACTTCTACCAACTGCTAACCTGAAGATAGGAAATAGATTAGGGGAATCTCACTCCAGTGGCACCAATTCTCTGGAGCTTCTACAAGAGAACAGGTTAATTTTAGTACTGTATTAATCATTAATGTGCCACGTGAGAAATTCCATTGTGAGAAAAAATTGTGGTGTAGTATAACTAAGTGAGGAAAAACTTGAGATGGGCAAATTTTCTACATGGTTCTGCAGTGGTTTCTCATCCTCTTGCACACATGCATCTGGCAGCCTCCAACTCTTCATGGCAAGTCGGAGAAGGTAGCTCTTCTGCTTCACTTGCTACCAGCCAGTGTGACCCACAGAAAAAAATCTTATATTATTTTGACATTAGTATTTGTGGCATAATCTTTCTCTGCACATAGGAAAGCATGGAATTTGTATGCTGGGCTGTGAATACCTATGACTTTTCTTTTGATGGATCCCTGAGTATCTGGTGGTGGATTTCTTTCTTTTCCTCAACTTCTGTCCTGTGCGGATTAGTGACTTTGAGAGGCTCTCAGTGGTCTTTATTTGGTTTTATGCATGGGTTATTTTTAATACACTCCTTCAGAACTCCTGTTATAGAGAAATACTTTTAAAATGTGACCTAATACTCTATTAAACCCCCAAAATCCAAAATTATTATAAAAGAAATGAAGCTATTTAACAAAGCTTAAAAAAATAAAATCAATCTGATTTGGGAATCGTCTCACATTCCTGTAGCTTTTGAACTGTTGTGCATGCCTTATTTTTCAACAGGTCTTGGTTTTCACCTCAGTAACCTCTGATTTCATATTTGATAATTTCATGAAATTATCAAATTATATTTGTTATATAATATATATTTGTGCAGTTATATTGTGGCCTTTAAGATTTTGATACTGTCAAGGATAAAACCTAGCTCTGAAAATTTGGGATTGTCACCTTGTGCAAAGTTTATGTATTAAAATATTCTGTTAGTATGCTGCAGAGAGATAGAAATGTACGTTAAGTAAAATACAGTGTATCAAATGCGGAGACTATTTAGTGTGATACTTCTAATTTGGGTTTCTCTCCTCCTGAAGGGAGAGAGAGCTGGGCATAATTGCTTTGGATTCTCTGTGTGCATTATTTATGTCTATATACATCTGAAAACTAATTGTCTACAGAGAAAGCATAAGGAAAATAGCTTTCATACCCTCTAGAACTGAAAAAATCAGGTCACTCTGGTTCACTGGGTTGTACCAAAAGACTAGAACTAAAAGCATAGCTGCTCCTATTGTCTAGATGTTAGCACACTCTTCATATTTATAAGCCCTATATATATTAGCAAACAGTGTCTTTGGCCTCTAGAAGCTGATTTTTCCAACTTGCTGTTAAGCATTTTGAAAGTTCAGTATTCTCCTTCAGATGTAGCACCAGGCATTAACAACTCACTTGAAACAGTTTTTGGCAGTGGGTTTTGTACCATTCTGGTGCTATTTAGTGCAAAGGTGGAAGCCATTGCCAGTGTGACTAGTACTGTGACTTCATTATGCATGTGGTGTTTGCAGCTGAGCACACCAGTGGTGCAAGTGGTGATATGCTCTAGAAGTCAGGTCCTGGTCAATGCTTGTGAAACCTGCACTTGAACTGATGGGTTTCTCAATCCATGACAAATCCATGAGAAATGTTGGCAGCATGGGTAAAGAAGCATCTTTACATCTTAAACTTCTTAAATTCCTATTCCACTTCAGTGAATTTTAAATCCTCACTTTCTTTTTAAGGATTGGCTTTACTGGAATCTTGCCCCCAACCAGTCTCATTTCTCCAGCATTTCCAAATACTAGATGTACGCACCATAGTGACTTTAGATCTGTCTTTGAGTTTTGATTTTTTTTTTTTTTTCTATCACCACCAAACTGTAGTTACAGTACCAGATTGCTGGGAAGGTAACCCACCCTGTTTTGCAGGCTGGCTACTCCATCCTCTTTGATTCTTGTGTGCAGAGAAGTAGTGTTATATTAAGATATAGACAGAAACAGCCTGGATGCCAATCTGAAGTTCTTATACCAAGTTGCTGTCTATGAAGTTTCTTTAAGGATATTTGAAAATTTCATTATGTATAAAATGTCTTTTTAAATGTGTTTGGGGTTTTTTTAATAAAGAAATTTTTTAATGGGAGTTTTTTCCCCTGCACAAAGTTTTGTGATTTTATTTTTTTTTTTCTGAGTAGTTTCTTGGATCTTTTTTGGAGTTTCCTTATTTTGCTTTGCTCCCTGATGTGTTCTTGTGGAAAAAAAATCAGACTCCAAATGCCTTCTCTGCCTCGGGTGGCCTTGGATATGCAAATCTGTCTTGAATAGCAGAGGAGTTGATAACTCTGGCCTACAGCTCTCACACAAAGGAGACAGATTTGTCTTCTTTACCCCCTGTTTGTCTCCTCAGGAACTCTCTTCTTGGTTGACAATATAAAGCAAAATGAAGAAAAAATGAAAAGCCTGCTTTAAGCGAAGTAAGAGAAAGCAGAGCAGAGTAAGAAAAAGCACTGCCTGTATTTCAACCAAATAAATTGCTTACTGCAATTTTTTGATAGGTGTCTCTCTTACTGTTTTATTCTCATTAGTGGAAATGAAGAGTAAAGTATTTCTGTCAGATTTCCCACATTTCCCCATTATCATTGGATTCATCACAATACGTCACTTTGTAGAACAAATGCTTCGGAGGGGCCCTGAACCACTGTTACTGGAAAAAGGTATGAATTTTGTTGCTTACAATAAGCTTGATATGTTAAAGAAAAGGGAAACACCTCTGTGGGTGATGTTGGAAGGAAAAGTGGCTATTGTAAACATATAAGAAGAAAACCAAATCTATGTTGTTTATCAGATATGTTTTATTAGTGGCACTCTTTTAATACTCATTTAGCACAAGTTTGTTTATTTACAGCTTTAAGTGTTCCAATAGTGGTTGATTCCTTCTTGTAGGTTTTTACCCTTGGTTTGTTGGTAATTGAGGTATTTGTTTATCAAAGCTTTTACATGGCGGTTTGTGACAGAAGATGCTATAATACACATTTCACAGCAGTATACTTAGAAACAATTTGCTAAGTTGGTTACTGATCGGCTATTGCATACCTTTTATGTAAAACTGGGTAAATGCAGTCCCTAGTAAAAACAGTACTACCAACAGTTGTAAATTACTACAACTTTTTTTTTTTTTTTTTTTTTTTTTTTTTTATTTGATTGGTTTTACAGAGTGAATGAGAACTGCAATACCATAATTAGGAAACTGTGAAATTGGAAAGGACTGGTGCTTGCCTAACACAAAAACCTCCACAAAAGTTCAGCAGAGGGAATTTTTGATGCAGCAGGAGTGTTAACAGAAGCACTAAATTAGAAGCTGCCTATGGAATCCATAATAAAACAGAAAGTGAAGCTTCAAACAGAATTTCCATGACTGAGTATGCCTATGTTCCAGACCCATCTCTGGTTTGTTGTTTTTTTTTGCTCTATAACCTTCACTCTTTCCACTTTCCTTTTTCTGAATTTCTGTTTTAATAAACAATAATGCAATGAAATGGTTCTCTGATGTTAATAATGTATACGCATTGTTCAACAGCAAGGGCTTTTTAAAATTAATTAATAGCTTAGTAGGAGAAGTGAATTAATTGCTGCAGCAGGAGACCAGTGAGTCTGTAGGAGTTTTGGACTTAACAGAAAATTGATGAGTTGTGAGCAGCAGAAATAAAGTTTCATTATGCTGCCCTACATAGGTGCTTCAGATGTAATTCCAGGGAGTGCCCACTGGACAGAATGTACCTCATTTCATTCCAGTAGCTCTTTTGTATTTAAAAAGCAATTCTCAGGGCTTAAAGAAAATGTTCAGAGTGAATTTTCTGTTTGTATGTGTATTAGTTCAGTAATTCCTATTTGTGTGGAGACCCTGTCACCTGGGTCCATAAACTCCATTTTCAGTCTCCTCCTTTTGGTGCTTGGTTTGGTGTCTTTTGCCAGACTCCTGCCAGTTCATTGTCAGAATTCTGTTGTCTTTGATCTAGGCCAGATGTGGCTGAAGTGTTATTTTTACTTCTGTAAAATTTCTCCCTAGGGATAGATAGCAATTGTCTTTACTTCACTTAATGTTACTTCCCTTTCTACCTTATCTCATTGATGTGTACCTCTTCATCAGAGGCATGTAGCGTCCTTATTGATGCATAAATAAGGATGTAATACACAAATTCCTTTTTCATCCAAAGTCATTGTTCTGAGAGGCTCAACTCAGCTGCTATCAACACATCCACTTCTCTACTCGCTGCCTTCTGAGTTTCTGAGTATCCTTATATTAAATAATAGAATCAAGCAATCCCAAGGACAGCAACAGGAGCACAGCCATGCTGCCTGTGGAAATGAGTTGCCTGGAAGCCTGTTTGCACTGAAGGGTGGAGGATGGTGGAGAGAGCCCTCCTCTGTGCCTCAGAGTCAGGAGCAGCAGACCTGAGAAGGGTGATATTCTGTCACCAACTAGCTGAGGCTCTGAGAAGGATCTCATGAAAGGCTTGAGATTTCTTCTGAAAATTTCTTGTATCTTTTCAAGAAATAGAGAAAACAGACAGATTTCAGACAGGGAAAACTGCATTGCTCAGAAAATGGAGGCAAGCAGACAGGAGCTTTAACTGTCTTCAGCATGTATTGCACTTGGATTTAATAGGATATGTATTTTCTGTTATCTGATTGATATTTTTTAGATAAACATTTATTGCTGTTTAAAAGCTTTGTAATAGATATGTAAGGATGTAACAGAGATGCGTCCTATAGCTGTTATTTCTTAATAACTATATTTTAGGTAATCAATGAGTACTTAATGTGCAATTACTGTCTTATTAAATCTAGATTAAATGTGTGGTTTAGGAAATGGAGAACTGCCTCCTCCAGTCACATATGTCTACATGTTTTGCTGCAAATGCTGTGAAGTTAAGTTTACCAACTGTGACTCACCAGGAAATGAATTATTTTTAAGAAGCTACTTCATTTTCCCACTGAAGCTTGCCATGAGTTTCTGTCCTGTCCTTAGCTACTAGTGAGCGTTTGATTAAATATTCTAGGTAGTCAGATGCAAAGAAGTGCTACTTGCTGGAATGGGGAATTCCAATGTGATGATTAATGGGCTCTCTTCCAAAAATGTTGCTGCTTTGCCAGAATGGAGTCAAGTAATAACTCCTGACAGTTGGCACAAGGAGCTCACGAGGAGAAAAGTTAAATGTTATTTTTGTTGGCGGTTGTGTGGAGGAATTTCCTTACACGATCCTTCCTTCCCTCCCCCCGCCCCCCATTTGTTTAAGTAATACTGTTTTTACGGGGAAGCCTATGTACCAAAGGAGAGAGATTGAGCAAGATTTTTCTAATGGAAATATTTCAGCACAAGTCACTGTAATAATGCTACTTTTAATTTTGCTGTTCTAGTAGATATGTTGTCAAACATAGTGAATAAATCATAGAATCATAGTATGGTTTGGATTGGAAGAGACTTTTAAAGGTCATCTAATCCAATTCCCCCTGCAATGAGCAGGGACAGCTTCAACTAGATCACATTACTCAGAGTCCCATCCAGCCTGACCTTAAATGCTACCAGGATGGGGCACCTACCA
>VWZY01009717.1:67953-92337 GCA_013399075.1 Chloroceryle aenea
ATCACCCCTTGTCCTGTCTCAACAGTCCTTGCTAAAAGACTGTCCGCATCTTTCTGATAGGTCCCCTTCAGCTATTGAAAGGCCACACTAAGGTCTCCCTGGAGCCTTCTGTTGTCCAGGCTGAACCCGTCCAGCTCTCTCAGCATTTCTTCATAAGAGAGATGATCCAGCCGTCTGATTGTGCCCCTCCTCTGGACCTCTTCCAACAGGTCCATGTCTTTTGTGTGATGAGGACTCCAAAGCTGGACACGATACTCCAGGTGAGGTCTCACAAGAGCAGAAGGGCAGAATCCCTTCCCTCAACCACCTGGCCATGCTGCTTTTGATGCATCCCAGGGTACGGCTGCCCTTTTGGGCTGCGAACACACATAGTCGGCTCACATCTAGCTTTCAACCCACCAGTATTCCCAAGTCCCTTTCCACAGGGCTGCTCTAACTTGCAGATGAGTTTGGTTCACAAGCTCTAGAACTTCCCTGAAAAGAGAGACTGAAGATCCCATAAAAGCTTCTGAGGGTGCATGAACTCCCTGTACGTGCATTTAGCAAGCTGCAAACTCCTTCTGCGCATACAGACATTATTCTTTCTGTCTTCAAGCTTTAGACAGAGTGGAGACAAAGGAGCTAGGATGAGTGTTAATGTGACACCGAAAAACCATAAGCGATAGGGATGCCTGTCTATTCAAATACAAACCACCTGGAAAAGCAGCTGACTTCTGTTGGACAAAGGCAGTTCCTGCTTTCATTGGATAGTACCTTGTTAAGGATCCTCCTGATAAACGCAGTGGAAAGTTGTAAAAGGGAAAGAGATTTGTAAATTTATTTCATAAATAGAAGTTGGGATTGTAGATCCTCATAGGGAAAAACAACCTAAGATAAAGAGTCACTGCCAAGTAATTTTTTTTTTTCTAAAGAGTTTTTTTTTCTTGTTTTTAACAACTTGGGCAAGGATGAGGTACTTATATCTACCATAATTCCCCCGAAAAGCTAATTTGTAAACCGAAAGCTTGCGACTGAGATTTTGTGAGGGGCTATTGTGAGCTACAGAGGGAGCCTAAAGACTCAAGTCAGGATTGCTGGGCTGCAAGTTCATACTGTATGACAGTAGGGTGCCTCAGAATGTGAAAAGAGGCAGGGTTTTTTTCGTGTTCTTTATCTGGGTTGCAGAGACTTACCAGTGAATAGATTCAAGTAGCAGTATGGTGAATGGCTAGTGGATTAGTGAGGCACACTATACAATCGATGTATAAGTATGCTACAATGGCTAGGAAGGTAAAGCTGACTTGTTTCAAGATATAAGACTGGTTTGTTTAATTACTACTTTCTGATAGTATTGTACTTTTCTTATTCTGTAGCATCTCCCTGTTAAGTCTGGTTTCATAATTAGGTTGCTGCCTATATTCTTATATGTTCAGATTAAAGCTCTCATGTAGTTTAGCATCATTCTTGACCTTTTAAATGACCTATTTTAACAATTTGGCAGTGAATGAGTAAACAGGAATGAGTTTACTGTGCTGCTTTCCTTGAACTTAGCTTCATCTGATGCACTGTGGCGTAGTCAAGAAGGCCAATTATTTTTGAAATCATGCTAATTAGTAAAAAGGCCATGCTCTCATGGCTAGTGAGCTGAGTCAGGTATTGCTCCTCATCTCCCTCATCACTTTGTGCACTGCCCTCTTGCTAGAGATGTGAGATATGTATCATGAATACTGGACTAAACACTTCCCTCGTAGGATTAACTGAGGTCATTGGGGTGGTAATCATGTTTCCAGATGACAAAAATACTTGTTTCCAAAGAAGGGCAACAAATCTTATGAAGGATGTAAAGAACAAGTTTTATGAGGAGCAGCTGAGGATGCTGAGGTTGTTTAGCCTGGAGAAAAAGAAGCTCAGGGGAGATCTTGCTCTCTACAACTATCTGGAAAGAGGTTGTAGTGAGGTGAGAGTCTGTCTCTTCTGGCAAGTAACAAGTGATAGAACAAGAGGAAATGGCCTTGAGTTATGCCACAGGAGGTTTAGATCAGACATCAGGAACAATTTCTTCAGTGAAATGGTTGACAGGCACTGGAAACAGGCTGCCCGGGGAGTGATTGAGTCACCATTCTTGGAGCGATTTAAAGGATGTGTAGATCTGGTGCTTAGTGACATGGTTTAGTAGTGACTTGGCAGTGTTGGGCTAACAGTTGGACTCTATGATCTAAAGGGTCTTTTCTAACCTAAATGATTCTGTGAATAAAACTGAGCAAGGGTTCTGGACAACAGCGACATTAAAAATACAAGCATGTCAGTGGGTAATGACACAACCATTTAGCTAGCTAACCAGATGTCTAGAACTCCTGTAGAAACTAGGTATATCAGACCCTTGTCATTCAAGAAAAACTGTTGAAACAACAAGTGGGAATTTTGAAATGCGACATTGTGGTCCTTGAACAGAATTATTTTCACTTGGAAAATGTGCAACTCAAGTGGTTCACCAGTTTCTAAGCTCTATAGACATCTCAATGCTGAAGTCGTTTCTGAAATCATCTCTCATTTAGATCAGGTTAAGGTTAGCACGTTTGTGACAGAAAAAGTATCTCGCTGAAAATGAATTGCCAGTTTTTGTCTTCCACTATATGTAGGGGAGTCACCAGGGAGAATTTGCAAGGTTCAAATTAGGTAGCTGTAACATTTCAAGAGCACAAATCTTTCAAATATATTGGAGATAAAGCTAGTTTCTTTCTGACATATTTGCAAATAATTAATTAAGTGAAGCAGCTTTCAAAGGAAGGTTCTGTTTGACCTTTCTACAATGCTGGCTTACATATCCCAGTAGAGAATATACCCTCTCTGGGTAAACCGCCCACAGTAGCATCCTTCTCTTTGTGCGATTTACAGTAAATCAAAGCAATACAACCCTAGTGTGAAGGCAAAACTGCTGAGTTCCAGAGACAGTTCTATGATTTCTTTGTCATCTTAGGTAGGATAACATAAGCTATAAGGGTAACAGAAAACCTAGTCTAGGCTGAGGTAGTCTGAAATTTTGCCCGTCTTTTCTCCTTTCAGTAAAAGATATCCAAGGGTACAAGTGTGTGTAGGCAAAATCAGTTGAGGTAGGCCTTGCCCATTTCCTTTCATAGCATAGAAGGGTCTTTCACAAGAAGGAAAATATCTGCAGTTGCACAAAGGAAGTGAGTCCTTTGTTGCCACTGTTAAGGACTACTGCCATCTATGGAAGTTTTTATGGATAATGTGAATTTATTAATGAAAAATGATTTTTCAGTCTGTCTAGAATTACATAACCTACACAGCTGCTACAAGTTTTAACTCAGCTTAATTTGTCACCACTGTCTCTTTTATTGATTTGTAATGCTCAGATGCTTTTCTCAGCAATGTGCTAAGTGGTTAGTTGTAACTTACGTATTCTGCCCCATGCACTGGTGTGACATGTCTGTACATAGACTGGTTACTCTAGGCTGTCTGTAACTATGGCCTGTCTTTACTGAGTGGGGTAGCTGCTCTTCAGTGCTCTGAAGAGAATACATGGATCAGTTCTGTCCTCATTGCCTTTTGTGTAATGTTTTGGTTACCTTGTAGTCAGTATTACTTATTCTAGTTTTGTGTCACTGCGTTTTAAGGAGTCGTCTCGTGTATGTTTCATTTTAAACAAAAAATGCTACTAGAGTAATGGATTTGCCGCTGTAACAACTTTTTTTAAATGTTACTGCTTAATATCTTTTTCCTCCTACTTCATCATTTCCATTTTGTTCACATGTTAAATGTTTTGAAGGTCTCTTGAAAGTGTTATCCTTCTAATGTAAAGATAATTTGTTCCCAGCATCCATGACTATTCCAGTCTATGAAAGTGAGGTCCATTTTCATTAGATAGAATAAGATTATTTTTGTTTGCTTTCATTATTTAGAGATATGGTTGCCATAGCAGTTACAGAGAGATTGGACAAGTGTAATCCACTGAACTCACTTTTCAGGGACATGTCATCTCAGATGTTGATGACTTGTGACACTGCTACCTAGGTCAGTCTGTCAGCAGTTCTGATATGAGTTCTGATGTGTTGTCAGCATGTGACTTCTGAACCTGGGAACTGTTTTGTCATGGAAATAAATAACAGTAAGGGAACTCTGGAGACAGTATGCTACATCACTTCCTCCATTTAGAAAGTTCCATCTTGCTCAGACTCTGCACTGCATTATTCTGCACTTTTTTACTCCTTTCTCAAAATGCCTCTGTGTAGCTTTCTTGAGACAGTGTATTTGTCGTTATTGCTTCCTGCCTTAAGCAAGTTGATGTGTGCTGTCAAATAGCTCCATGATTCTTCTTGGGAGGTAGTAGCTTATAAGATTCTTGTATCTCGTTTTGACTAGGTGGGCTTCTCAAAATATGTTAGTCAGCCTGGAGAAGGGACCAGTGAAGAGGCTTACCTTTCTGTAGCTAACTGGATGCTTGAACTAGCATGGACTCCTTCCTCATGTTTTCTTCCTGCCCCCATGCTTGTCCTGGGCAGATGACTCCTACCCTTTCAAGCAGTCAGTCATTATGGAAGGAAGGCAGAAGAGGGAGAGAAAGATGGTCTTCTCTTCTTCTAGTCCCCTGTGTGATTAAGAAAAATCTGTGACAGTCTAGCCTCAAGACCATATTGTCTGCCAAGTGCTCAGAGATGCATCAAAGTTCTACAGCAGGCAAATCCAGCTTGTAAGCCCAGTTTCCTGTTGTTTGAAGGAATTCCCACATTTATATGTGTTTTAGATACCATTAAAGGCCCCAGAATGAAACAGGAAGCCAGAATTGTTTGCTGGGTCAGTCCTATTCCTTGTTCTAGACTGCTCCCGAGTTGAAGTTCAATGACCTAGAAGTTAAATTGCTCACAGTCTCTCATCATTCCAGCTCCAACATGCAATTCAAATTTTGTGGTGTATATTATACCTTGATGCAGCAGTCAGGAGTTGAAGCAGATGCTTCTTAGGACAAGCTGAAATGTAAATGAACAGGAGTATTTGGGGGGGGGATCGAAGTTCTTGCCTCTTTAAATTTTTATTATTTCCCATCCAAGCTTACTGTTTTTGTTTAATCTTGCCATTCCTTTTCTTCTTCATTGTGTGCTCTTGTTCTTAGGGATATGCAAACTTTATTAGTCAGCTTAGCTTTCAAGCTCTGTGTGCTTTTGTGTTTGAGAATTGGGAATCAGGTACTTTTACAGTTAGCCTAAGGGGAGAGCTGGGCAGGAGGAGAGCCCTTTATGAATAATCAGGGCTGACATCTCCAACGTTGTTCCTTCATTATAAATATTGTTAAAGGAGCTGTGACCACCATGGGCTCAAACAGAACAGAGCATGGAGGGGAAGAAAAAGACAGCCTTTGATATCTGCTCTTTCCTAGTTATCACTCCACTGATGACACTGGCATTGACAGGTCTCTTAGATTTGGCTGCATTTTTTTTTCGAAAGTTTTTCCTCTATTAGCATAATTATTCCGTCTATTGAAGGCTGAGTTCATTGTACCTGTAAAGGCCAGGAACACTAGCTAATGTTGGTGCTTGTAAATTTTCTTAAATGTTGTATGCCTAACAGATGGATAGAGCATTCTGATTGCATCAACCGGTTTTGGCTTTACTGAATACCCCTACCATTAATGAATCATGTGCTTTCTGTGAAATATGTAATCTAAATGATTGTTTTCCTTCCCTCTTGCAAGTACACATTTTTTCCCTGCTGTGGAAGTATGCAATGCTATTTAAATAGAACTTTGCTTTAACCTTTATTCTCTGTCTTTTTAATTTAATTGTGTAAGAAAACAGTTGCTCAAGACTGGACTTTTTGAGTGTTTTTCCTCTTTTAGGAAACTAAAATATATTTTTACTATCACATTTAAGCTCTCTACTGTATTAAATATTACTGGGAGGGAAAATTCTGTTTAATGGGATGATTAGTTCTCCAAAGGGTTAGCACAGCTTCATGGGACATGTAGCATAAATTTTCTGTTCATAAAATACTTTGAAGTGTTGATGGGTATAAAACCGAAAAATACAATCAGATTATATAATCAAACTGATCTTGCTTTTGGAATATAATACAAAGTGTTTGCTAGTGTGAGCATAGTAATTGCTTTATCAGATTCTTTCACTCTGGCACATGTAATTTCCTTTCTTAAATCACAGACAGATGAAATGCTTCCTTTAGTATTTGAAGCACTCTGGGCATGTATGCAGAAAAGTTTTCCTGCTCTATTCACAGATCCTCATCTGGTCTGTGTGTCGTCTTGGAAAAAGGTCTGAAAAGTTACTTCCACAGATGAACTGAGAATTTTACTCTGTGCTCAGCACTGCTGCCAGAGCATGAGCAGAGGAGCTAGAGAATGCTGAGAAGAGACTGTGTTTCTCAACTGAACTGGGGAGGAGGTGAGAGGTAATAAGAGATGCTGAGATGGCCTCAAGCACTTTTTAAATCAGAATGCCTTTCCAGAGAGCAATATATGTATCTTGAGGGGTGGGAGGGGATGGAAAGAAAGTACACCACCTCCTAGTCAAATATCTTGTCGGTATGTCAATGTGACAATTAAAAATGGTGGTGAACTAAAGTTCATAATTTGTAGCATGGGGTTTATAGGCTAGTTGGAGTCCATGGATTTCTATCTAAACAGGCTCAAATGGTAACCAAGTTAATCAAGTCTATCATGAGAAGGCCTAAATCTGCTTTATAAGGATCTGTTCTTATTCTGGAAAATATTTTGGCATCTGCATATTGGCAAAGAACATGTGTGCCCTTTACTTGTACACAAATTATTTTGCTCTGCATCCTGAGTGAGCATTTTCTAATCTCCTGGGGAAAATCCTTAGGCCTGATCACAGGGGTGATGGGATGTTACACAGTACTTTCTTGGGATAAAGTCTGTTGGCATCTTTCTGCAGAATTGTTTTTTTTTCTACATTCAGAGTTTTTATAGCACTTTTTTTTTTTTTCAGTTGGCAGCTGAAATGAACAAAGAATACTGGGTTTAAACCAAATTATACAAGATGCATGTTAGTTATTACAGTGAGAGCATGTGTGACAACATATGGAAAAGCAATGGTCTAAGTAGGCTGGAGAAGAACAGTTGCTGGAGAATACTAAGAGTAGCCTGGGTAGCAATCTGTTATCACTAATTATAACAGACATATACCTCTTTCTGTGACATGGGGAACAGATAAGGCAACTCTGCAAACCTCTCCCATCTGAAAGTAACATGAAATGGCATAGAGCCTTCACTGGATCTCTGCAGCAGTTCCACGTGCTTACATTTCAATAGTCTTTAACCATACTCTTGGAAATGACTGAAGAGAGCTCACTATTTATTGATGACCACACACACACACACGTTCTGGGGTAAATGGGTACAGCTCCATTAAAGTATTGCACCCCATATTTTCATGTCAAATAAGATTTTGGACCCTAAGCACTGAAATAGCTAGCGCTAGTTAGTGTAGTGTGCAATGTTGTGTCATTGAACAAGTCTGACCATGAGGAGTGCAAATTTAATTACGTTTTCTTTCTAAGACACTTGGTACATACTGAAAAATATTTTCCTATTCAGGAAAATGGAACATCAGTCTGGGTTTTTGTTTGCATGTCACTGAGATATTAAGTGTGATGAGATCCTGTAACTCTATTCAAACTGTATATTCTATGACTGTAAAAGTTAGACGGGATGAATTTTCTTTTATCCTTGTCTTGCAATACAGTATAGAGCCAAACTCTTGTGACACAACTTATGTTGGCTTTCTATTGATGAGAATGTTAAAAGTAGAGAAAATATCATAGGGAGCAAAACTCTGACAAGCAAATTTACTAAAGAAAACTGGAGAATCTCATAGTTGTGTGGACCATATATATATACAGATGGATTGCTCTCAGAATGGTGTGCGTGCAATTTCAGCAGTATTACTGACCTTGTGTTTTGAAATGCTATCCAAAATCCAAATGTCACACTTCATGGTTTTGTTTCAATTTTTCTTTATAGCCTTTGCCCTGCTACAAGCAATTGATGTTCAGTAACTCTTTGTAGCTCTTTCATTTGTTCTTACTGATGTTGGATTCCGTCCTGCAGAATCATGCAAGAAAGCACTGTATTTTACTGAACTGGAGGCATCTAGTACATTCTTAATGCAGTACACATGGTAGAAAGTATTATGCATGTTTTCATTCTCTTTATTAACTTTTTATGGGTAGGTGCTTTTGAATTGATCAGTAGCTCTGATTTATGATACTCTGTGGGAAGAACTAGTATGCATTTGCTTTTAATAAAAAATATTCTGTTAGGTAAATACAATTACTTTACTGCATTATGAACAATTTTAATACATACTCTTTGTTGCTCTCAAATGGGGAAAAATCAAAATTGTGATGCTGCATACAGAGGAGTAGGGAGAGTGTTAAAAAAGGTATTTGCTTTTCTTCTAGTAACTCAGTAAAGGTGGCAGGACCCAGTTTAATTTGGTTTAAAGCTTGTCACACAGTTTTCGCTTTCTGGAGGTCCTGAGTTTTCGCCTGAAAGCAAGTAAAAAAACATGGATGAGAAGCAGCTGGAAGTGGAATTTTATTTAGTTAGGGTGTTGGGTTTTTTTAATCTTTATCAAGATTCTGAATGTGACTGTTGTCTTTTTTTGCTCTTGGTGGGGTTGGAGGAGACACAAAACCCACTGACAGCCTGACAATTCTTTTTCTAGGAGAAAACAATTATAGAGGTGGGATGTTAAAGATACTTTAATAGCTCTTATGTCATTATTCCTATCCTCTATATTCTGAGTTTTAGATAGCCTCCCTCCTGAATTCTACAATTAGTTTTTGTTTATGAGACCAAGTGGTTGGATACTTTCATAATTTCTTTTCTTATTGGCTGAAGGTAAATGGATGTAAATGTAGGAGTTTGAATTCACTAAAAGATACCTGGAGTTATCTGGAGTTTTAGGTTTTATTTTTACCATTTTGAAGCAAAAGTACATGCAAGGTAATGTTCCATGACATTTTAGGTTTTGAAGTGCTAGGTTATCTTATGCTCTTTACAGAGAAAATCTCTGGTATGATTTATGAGGGACTTATGCATTGGATTTTCACCTATGTTTGCCTGTTCATTAATTAGTATGCTTGCAGCCATGGATCTTAGGAGACTAATATCATGGTAAATGGGAAATTCTTTCCCCTGCTCCAGAATTTAAAAAATACTACCATTACTTTATGAACTGAGATTTCTGGCTTGCATTTTCTAATGTCGGTATATTATTTGCTGTGCTAGGAGTCTATGAAAACAGTGCCAAATATAGGTGGTTTGCCTTACTGTCTGGTTTTCTTTCTTAGCTTTAAGAGGTTTGCTTTATCCTCATTTATAAAACAGAGAGCTGTGACTAAGGAACTGGTTATATCATAGCTTGATAAACCTTTGTAAAGCAACGTGCTGTTGCGAGTAATAGCCTCCATTCATTATTAGCCCAGTTGATTTTCATTTACACTTGGCTCTAACAATTAGCTTGAGCAGGTGTGAAGGTGATGGAGGGCTAGGGACGCACAGAGGTCAGCCACTGCTCTGTGTGATAAATTAACCATTATTATCTGCAGTGAAAGTGGCTCTTTACGCTTGTCAGCAGCAAACAAAGGGGCAACATATCTCACATAAAGTGGAATCAGGGCCACTACTGCAAATGTGATGTCTGTAATTTTGTCTGGTAAATAAAGGCAAATCCTTTTGAAGTATCACACCTGTGTGTTTCCCTTCAAGGAGGTAAATCTATCCTATCTTAGAGATGTGTATATATATAAATTTATGAATATTGAGTCTCAAAGCTGTATGAGGGGCATTTTCTATTAATGCAGTCTAATCTGCATTAGAAACTAACCAGAAAACTATTAGTTAAGGATTTGAAGGATAGAGATTTTCAGCAGACTGCAATAAGGAAATTATTTGAGACTACTGATTTTTAAATTCTTGTGTTACTACCTTAAAAGCACCCATGATTTGTCTGTAATGCACTGGCTTTCCGGTAACATTTATCTGTGTTTATCCTTCAAATGAACAGTAAGCTTCCCCAAAACTAAAAGATGCCCTCTCCTAAAGTGTGTGAAATTTGCAGGTGGATCACATGTAGTTCATCTCCCAACCCTGCTATAGGATGCTGATGTGTTGCAGAATCAACAGTTCTGCAAGTGTAGTACTGCTGCTGTACTATTACTATTTGGTCAGTTGAACTGCCAGTCTTTTACAGTGGTCATGAATGCTCAAATTGTCTGTTCTACCCAACTCTCCTCTGCCACCCCTCATTTGTTCTGTTCTGTTCTTAGAAGGAAAGGTCTCACAGGATGAATGCCTGAAGCTATGTTTTCATTCTTTGACTAGCAAAATAGTCCAGCAATTTACAATGTTTAAAAAGTGTGTGAACTCCCTCCACACACAGGGAGTCTGTTTTAGAAATCAACAGGAAGAATATACGGATTTTTGTTACATCAGGTTGTAACCACTGCAGTCTCTATAAAGAATTTTCAAAGGAACTCAAGGCTTTGTTTCAGTCTTAGCTTTGAATATTTGTGATCGGAGCAAACATTTCCTTGTTTAGTTTGGTGGACAAAAGAGTTGTACCACAGCACTCCTCTTAGCATTTTGTAGTTGTTGCTCACAGTATCTGCATTGTTAGCTCAAGGACCAGCCCCATAAGCTTGATCCCAGTGGACCATATTGTTTAGGCTTGAAAGTGGCATTTAATTTGTTATTGAGACTCTTTTGTTTATGTCTAGAGTGATAGTAGGTTTTCTTGAAAAGCCTTTGTTTCCAAACATGGAATACTTGCATGAGTCATTTGCAGAATATGTTTATTTACTGCAGCACCACTGACTTGGAATCCAAGTACTCTAGCTGACCTAGCAGTCAAATATCCGATTGAACTAGTCATCTTTTTTTTGCCAGAAAGTTAAGGAATTTGTAACCAATTGTACAGAAAATTGAACTGAAATCAACAAAAATATACTGGGGCACAAGCAGGAAGTTCTGAGGAGCACCTAAGGCAACTGGGGCTATTTAGTTTGAAGAAAAGGAAGCTTAGGGGAGGCCGTATAGCTCTGCACAGCTACCTGAAAGGAGGTTGTAGAGAGGTGTGTGCCAGACTCTTCTTCCAAGTAACAAGTGACAGGACAAGAGGAAATGATCTCACTTTGCACCAGGGGAGGCTTACACTGCACATTAGGGACAATTTTTTTACTGAAAGGGTTAAGCCCCGGAACATGCTGCCCAAGGCAGTGGTTTGAAACACCGTCCCTGGCCATGTTTAAAAGTCGTGTAGATATGGTGCTTAGGGACACGATTTAGCAGCAGGGTTAACGGTTGGAATCCGTGACCTTGAAGGTCTTTTCCAGTCTAGGTGATTCTATGATTGTGCCATTAACTTTCCATTGTACTTCTTTGGGAGGGGCCTCTGAAAGCTGCCTTTGCTGCCTGCTGTCTGTGGTATGGAATCTGCAGAGATGCCTCCTCTAGTACTGTAAGGCCTTTCAAATGGCAATGGTTTCTTTTTGCTATGGTTTTACTATGTATGTGATAATTGCTTGTAAGCCTTCCCTCGGTAGGGATGTCTACGTAACCCTCAGAATGCTGGTCTAACTTTCTCATAGCAATCAGCTGTCTGTCTGCTGCCATGCTGAAGTTACATTTCTGAGTGAAGGATAATGCTTGCTCTGTAGGAAGCAGAATGCTGTCTGTTTAGAGCTGCTGCTTACCAGTGAATGAGCAAAAGGGGGCAAAGGAAAAAAAAAAAAAAAAGGGACGGACATTTGGTTGTTTTTAAGAAAGCGATGTGTTTATAATAAAAAACTAAATAAAAAGCTAAACTCTTGCAACTAAGTGGCAGTAGCTTAGCATTGAGTAAGAGTCTTTTTAGAAATAAAGTATACATTTAGTCATTTGAATTATCAAAAGGGAGGGTTGAACTCATGGGAATAAATATAATACACATGGGTTTAATTACCATGAATGGGTAGGCAAAAACAAAGTATGCAAAAGAGTACTTTTACTCTTCACATATGTGTGTATATACATACATAATTAGATCTGGGCAGAAAATGTATTTTTTCCTGCCACCCACACTTTCCTTGTTTTTTTTAATCAAAATAAATATTTTGATAGAAAAGTGTGCACCAACTCTACCTTATATAGCAGTTTTCTTGTCATAGACAAAGATTAAAAAAAAAATAATCTTTGAAGTTAAATTCAAAGAAAAAAAAAAAATCATTTTACTCATAAGAAAAAACATAATGCACTAATTAGGAAGGGCATAGAAAGAAACCCAGACATTTACTGCATCTGTATGGCAGAGAAATAAACATAGTTTAGACACATACATCTCTTGAATTTCACTTGACGTATTGTAGCACATCTTCAACACACAAGCATTAGTGAGATACAAAGATACTTTTTAGTAATTCGCCCATTAATGCATTGTAAATCAGTGTCAGGATGGGCAATACTTTTGGAAGCCAGAAAATAGTTGTCCCATCTGTTATGTATTCCATAAAAGGCAATGTTTCATTTTGGTTTTCATTTGAGAAACTCATGAAGATTAAATAAATTCTCTTTTTTTTTTTGTCCGAGATGTAAATTAACAGGAATGATGCTGCACAAATTGGGGAAGTTAACAAATGTACTTTCCAGTTTCCCTGTAAATGGAAACAAAGCGGGATGTAATAGGAAGTTAGATGTGTTTGTTCTCTCGAGAGGATGTTCAGATAACGAAAGGTCAATAAAAAACTGTTAAAATATACTTGTCTCTTTGATCTGTATTTATTAGGACCATTTTTTTTAGTTAACACACAAAGGTTCAATGAATTAAAATGTCCTGCTAAGGCTGAAGATTTATCCTCTTCCCAATATCTTTGCACAGGGAAGCATTAGTTTAGGAAGTTTATGATTTGGAGAAGATATATAAGTTAGACTGGGCATGATGCCAACTCTGGTCTGCAGCAGATTCATCACAAGCTGAGAATGTAAAGAGTACAGATTGCTAATGCTCAGTGACGTGCAGACATCTAGAAGTTCAGCTCAGGTACCATTCCTGTAGCTTGAAGACATTTCTAAGTTTCTATACTTGTGTCCCTAGTCAGATCATCTTGTGGTGTGCATTGTTAGGGTTTTTTTTTTCTCCTACTGAAGAGAAGTAAGAAGTACAAAACCACCGGGGAAGAAATTACTTAGTGTAGTTGACATCACAGGAGAAACATTTGCTTCTAAAACATAACCTGGAGTACATTTCCATAGGAACAATCTCGTCTGCACTTCAAGCTGTACAGGCAACTGTACATACTTTCCTGGAGGAGGCAGACATTGATGATGAGTTCATTCATCTCTCTAATATTCAGAATCAGTCTTTAGGTCTGCGGGTTTTTAGCACATTCTGTCTAATCAATCAAAAGAAGAAGAACAACAGAAATATAATTTTTTTAGCATCACCAGAACCTTTGTATACTTGTTTGGAGTAGGTGAAACTTGATGTCCTAAGTGTAAATTAGCATACATACAAGTCTTATGTTGATAGCTTGCCTAAAGGCAGGGGTGCAGATACACAATGCAGTCAGTGAAGCATCCCCAGATTTTTGCTGGATGGTTCCCAGAGTTGACCAGGTGTGTTTTGTGGTTTGGTTTCAATTTGTTTTTTTTAATGGATGTGATTTAAGATGACAAAAGTTTGAGTTATTTTCTATGAAGTTTATGTAGTGCATTAACAATGTTGAAAGCTGCTATATGCTGTTGAGAAGCAAGTTGTATTTGCTCCATTAAAAAAAAAGGCTTCTCCTTTCCCCTCAGACCTTGAATGAACTAATTATGTAATGCTGGTGTAAAGTAATATTTTTGACCATTGGCATTTTTAAACTGGCTCAAAAAAGTGCCGTGTGTTCTTTCTGCAGCACTAGAGAATGATGAGAGTACAAAAGCACAAACGCTGTAGGTGAAAGCCAGCCTCCCCTGAAGATGGTGCAGGTTCTGCCTTAGAAAGTATAAAGAATAAATTTCACCTTGTTTTGAAACATAAACAAGAAAAGGAATTGCATAAGCACATTGATAGTTTTAGTTATTCTGAAACCATCTGTTAAAGAAATGATGCAGCATTTAAAATACTCAGAGGCTTTATTGCTCTGAGGAGAGCAAATTTAAATTTTTCTGAATTTATCGGATTTGATAATTATCATATGTGCCAAATTTATAATTAGTTTCTTTGTATGGTTTGAGGTTTTTTTCTTCCTTTTTCCCTATTTATGTAAGTTTTGAGTTAATAATGTCTGCTTTCACTAATTTATTAAGGCATGTAGCTTTAACTACATGAACAGCATCAGCTGGTGATTACCTGCATCTTTCAAGTCAGCCACATGCTGAAATTCCACAGTGGATTGCACCATTGCAGTGATATAAAGGAAAACCCTTGGTTTCCTTTTCTTTGAGTATCTAAATATTCTACTTCAAGGCCTGCTGCTTTAAATTTTTTAGCAATTGTTCTTAAAGATGCAAACTGCTTTTAAATTGCTTCAGTGGTTTATGCACTCACTGATTATATATAGCTCATAATACATTTATATTTATACACCGCAAATTGTTATATATGCTCTTTGTATGAACTGTGCATAGTTTTACTGATGCTTTTAGGCCAAATTGAGGTTGCAAAGCTGAGTCTCTGAAAGCTTATTTTTAAAGTGATTTTTTTCATTTTTCTCACTTAAGCAAAATTCTATCACTGCAAAGTAAAAATTCTATTGCTGTAAAGTAATTGTATGAGTGAGTGCCCTGTTTAAGTGAACAGTTTATGGTTACTATATTAAAGCGAACATTTCAACTTGGCTAACACAACCACTGAATAAACACATATTGATATTATAGAACAAAATAATATATTAGTGCATTGCTCATTTGTGCTCTGATAGTCACCCTGATAATATTAGTCATGCGGCGAGTGACAAACACAATTACACTCGAGTGCTAATAGAGTGGAAGGGCAAAACTGCCTGACCTCGGCATCTTGGGTCGTTTTAAATGTTTGATGTCTCATTGAATTAGTATCACAGTGTGAAAGACAAAGCTCAAACTAATGGAAATGAGCCTGGACATGCAATACTGCTGATTGGGCTGACATAATTAGAATAATATTCTTCACACAGCTAATAACAAGCAGAAGAAATAAATAACCAAGAGATAACTTAATGACTGCATGCTAAAATGCTTCTTTGAATATGCTAAGGTTAGCATTTTCTGTTTACTTATAGAGCACTGGGGGAATTTTTTTCACTGTGCAATCATTAGCTGTGGTGATCAGCTCTATACTGGTCACTAACGCCATATGAAACTATGCAGGTTGACCTAACTTTTCCCCCCCTCAACATCATTATTTAACCCCCGGGGCATTGTTACAAGTAGATGCTTCTCTAGAAGACCTACCCAATCCCTCACAAAAAGGGAGAAGAAGGAAGAAAAAAAAAAAAGCTGATACATGATGGAGTCATAAATATATAGCCTTGTGTTTTCTTATATTCATGCTCTTGAACTCTGAGGTACAGGGACATAAAGTGTTAAGTAAGTGTACAGGGCATTTGAAGAATGTTTCTGTGGGCATGAAGTGGGATTTTGATATGTTTGATACCAAATACAGGATAAATTTCTTACACTGCTTTTTACAGTATTTTAGCTTAAATTTTATCTTTGTCAGTCTCTTGTGTACTTCCTCAGCTTGAGATGAAGTGGTGTACACAGAGAAGACACAGGTGAAACAGGAAGATGCTGAAAACCAGTTGGCATTATCTCATTGGTTCAATTTAGACCTCTTTCTTCATCAGTTGGTTTTGATAATAATGATAGATGCCCTAGAAATCCAATCCAATAAAAAGCACTTGCTTAACTTTAGGTGGACAAGTTTTTGCCATCAGTGGAACTAGTAACCTGTTCAACCATAAGCATGTACTTTCAGGATTTTATAGGAGATAGAGCTGTGATTCTTAACCAGGACCTACTGAAAACAAAGCCAAAGGAGATTTCTGCCTAAGTGTCAAGGAGTGTGAGTCTGAGACCAGATAAGAAAAATCATTTGGTGGACTGAGTTGATGAAAAACTTTTTTTTTTCTTTCCCTTCCTACATAAAAAAGCTCACAACTTCAAGATTTTTCTTATGTCAATAATTGCTTGGACTGAAAAATAAGAAAGTAACAGCTTCCTAGAGAGATTGAGGATTATTTTCCTCTAAAATCAGTGTTGTGTCTTTGGCAGGTATCAGCAAACAGAATCCTTTTAACTTTAAGCTTAATACGATAACTTTGTCTTAGTATTTGCAAAGAGATGTCTTTTGGGCCAAGTCTTCAAAGAAGCAGATTCTCATCAGGTTTCAGTCAAGACAGGAGGATTTGTAGAGCCTTTTAAAGCTGGTGCAGGAAAATTCCATTTCTTAATGCAAGATCTGTCAGTGAACTTCACTGCACTTCTGAAGCTATGGTCTCATTCACAAGAAGGTATCACTGCAGCAAGAAATTGCTAATAAGCTCTGATTCATTTAAATTGTGCTTGTTAGGTGTTTTAAAACTGGAAAGTTTTAGTTATCACTAAGACAATGTACATGTGGGTCAGGGTTATGCCCAGTTGGCCCATAAATTTCTGTAAAGACAAGCCTTCTAGCAAGAATGCACTGAAGTGGAGCCATAATCCTTCTTAAATGAGTAAGATGTTGCATGTTGGAAACTTTCAGGTGGAAGAATCCCAACAGAGTATTTTAGCTTTGACCAGTGTGAGGCAGTGAAATGCTGTTCATCTGTTATGTTCATAAGCTCTCCTATATCTGTTACTTCTTTTCAAATAATAATAATAAAAAGAAGGCCCAGCATTTTCAGCACATCACATTATTTCACTTCATTAAGGGTTAAGGGTTTTATGTCAGTCCAATTTGGACTGAGGTAGCACTGCTGAGACAGCACATCAAGGGGTAGTACAGAGGTGGATGTCTCCACTGCTCGCAGCACATTCGCCCTCAATACTGTGGGGGTCTGTTCAAACGGGGGCTTAAGGAAAGTGCAATGCCATTAGTAAGTACAGATTGGCATCTTTTTCCAAGAATACTAAACATGTAAGATTAACTATGGGATGACAGGTTGACTTATGGGGTAGTTTCTCGCTCTGTTAAGGTCACCTGAATTTATGCTGCTGAGCCACTACAACCTCTCCATTTAATCCCTTTAGATAAACTTCCAGAGCTTCTGTGCAAAATGACTGCTTTAAAATAGGAAACAGAGGTAACAGTGGCCACTAAAAAGAAAAGGTGGATATAGAGAGGACAGATCCTCTTGTTTTTGCATGGAGCTTTCTTTAAGTAAGTCCTTTGTCCCTTGCTCAGCCTAAATACATGGTTTTGGTAATTTAGTTGAACATTTTGAAAAGTTAAAGTCTGATGTCGCTAAGTACTTACTGCAGTAAATCTGATAGTAGCTTGAGTGATTCTGGTAGTTGAGCCTAACATAACAGGAATTCCCCCTCTCCCCAAGTGGTTTCAAAGCTAAACATATTAACTCGTGGAAGTTTCTTAGGGTTAACCAGTGGGGGAAGTGTGTTTCATCATTCACGTGATGCTTTTTCTGTGTTCATCATGCTGATGATACTATTTTTTTGGTGGCCAGTATATTTAAGTGGTTCTGTTAGTATGGCTATATTTTCAGCTAGATAAAGTACCAGCAAAGACTGTTGCCTCTTACTTAGCTTTGGTTCCCAATTACAATTTTGTTGATGTTACAGCTCAGCATAACTTGCACATCATTTGGTTTATTAGAGCTGTCTATTTATTTATTTATTTAATATAATTCTGTTTCTAAAAGAATTGGGGAAGAAAACTGTTAAAAATGGCAGTGGTTCTGATTTTTCTGCTGCTCCTAATATAGTTAATGCTCTGGTGAGGTTCATATTCTGGTCATTCTTTGTCTTGGTGAACCAACTACTGTTTGGGGCTTTTTTCTTTAAAAAAGCCTGCCTCAAACAATGACAGAAAGATACCAGCTGTTGTAAAGGTATCATAAAGATGAATGAGAAGTAGGTTATTAGCAGTTTTAGGCTGAACATTGGATTTCATCAGATTCAATCAGCTCAGAATAATGGATCCTAATTCTTCTGTATGTCCTTCTGCAACTCGTGCCTGTTGATATATCAGCCCCTGAACTATGTGTTAGGTACACAAGAAAGATCTTCTTGATAGATTTCTTAATCATATCTTCCATTTTTCCTTCATGCTCTGATTGCCTGGAAAATTTTGTTTAGCTTTATTCTAAGTAAGAATTTAAATTTAGAGACCAGCTATGGGCTTAGTTAAAAATTTTCTTCAGAAGCATTTTTTTTAACAAGTTCAACTTAATTACTTAAAGGTAAAACAGCTCTGTGGCACCCACTAGTGTGTCATTATCCAATGCTTTGTATGCTGAAGGATCTTTTTTATATAGTGGAAAAAGACAGAAAATACCACTCTACTTATTTCGCTTATGATTCAAAACCAGTCAGCTTTTTCTGTGTTTGAATTTTTGACAACATTCTTGTCCTGTGATCTTAAAAGATCTGAATCAAGGCTATCAAGGTAAGCTAAAATATTCTGATTAAATTTACAGTCTTTAGAATTTGAACCAGTTCCTAATAAGCACATGTGCATATCCATTGGTCCGTTATTAAGGAACAACAGCAATAAAGGAAGGGTGGTTTTCAGTAATTCTTGGTACTTGTAGATGAGTTAATGTCCTGAACTAGGGGGTCTTTTTCCTTCCAAAATTTGTTAGCTGGATGTTATTATATTCTATTCTCTTCTGAACTTTGGTTTGGTTTTTTTTCTTTCCTCCGGTGGCCTTAGTTTTGAAAATATCTTGTGACAGTTCCACAGATTAGTACTGTATGTTTTCTTTAATGAAAGATTATTGCTTCACGCACAATACTATGCATCCATTTTGAACAGCAAACCCTAATACTGTCAGGATGGGTATCGGTGGTGTTGTTTACTAATAACATTCAAGCTGACATTTGAGGTAGTGCACTTTGGGTGTTCTTATGCAAAACACTGACAGCTTTCTGGACCACAGAACTCTAGTCTTTGCAGTTCATTCAGAAAAGACAGAAACTTGAATAATAATTTGAAATAAAGTCCTTTGTGTGTTCAACTCTCCTGGTACAAACCCTTCACTAGCAAGGAATGTGCAGAAAGTAGTGGTATTCCGGTACTAGTTGAACAAAAACAGCCTTCAGCAATCTGGGCTAATAAGCATGAAGATTACTTGCAGACAAAAAAAAAAAAAAAAAAACCACAAAAAAAACCCCAGGATTTTTGTTTTGTTTTGAGCAAATGTAGAAATATCACATGTAGCTGCAGACTTGATTTACTTTCATGCCACTTGACAATCTGATAATTTTTACTAAGATATCCTTAAAATGCTGTTTCATGCAAAGTTCACTTCTTCCCTTGTTTAAAAAACACTGCTACATCTTTAATTTGCAAGGCTGTGTATTAATTTGCTGAGAGCACCGTTTATTTCCCTTTCCTTCTACTTTATTTAAAGTCAGTTGTTGACAACTCTCAGGCTTGTCAAACTCTCACCACTAATAATTGCTTAAGGATCCCTAACTTCTATAAATGGTGGTTCCAGCTAAAAACCCCATGCAATAGCTCTGTTTGAGGGAAGGCAGGGGGGAAAAAGGAAAAAAGGGGTGAGGAAAAAAGGAAAAAAACCTGAGAACTTCTTCTGATGAATTTTTGATTTTCCTTCTTAACAAAGAAATGTCTGTGATTCAAAGAAATAGCTTAAAGTGATATTATAAAATAGAATATGGAGTGCACTGTTCTGAATGACTCTTTGCTTTTAATGTGGGGCTGAAAAATTGTCAGTGCCTTTTTTGATTAGATGAGATTTTTTTTTTTTGTTCTTGATCTAAGAATTGAGGAGAAAAACATGCTACTTGCATTTGAATATGGTATGAGCTAGATGTAATGTGTTGAAGATAAAGTAATACCAGTACTGCCTCAAGGCGGCACCTGTATCTGTGGGTCAATGCCATTTCTCTTTAGATCGCTGCTGAGCCCCTCTCTTGGCTGCTGCTTTATTAGGCCTAATTAGGCAGGCTGTCACTTTTATTGGTGATGGAAAAGGAAGATAAGTAGATTACTTGTGTCATCTATCTCTATCTGGACGTGTCTAAAAAGTCTAAAGTGATTGCTGTGGGCCACAAAGATATATCAGAAGAGGGAGAAAAAGGAAAAAAAACCCTCAGAAATGTATTAAACCTCTAGAAATGACTTACCTTTGGCACTACTGTGTGTAATTTCAAACCCACAGAGAAAAGAGTTACAGTACATACATAAAGTCCTTTTGTTCAGAGGGAGAAGGTTGTCTGTAATGGTTTTTGTGATACCAAAATAATTTTTAAAAAAGGCTGTTTTCTACTTAAAATTCTAGTAGTGGTTATATATATTAAAGTTAATCCAGGTTATAATAAGAGTGCAGCATCTGTCATTGGTGCAGCAGGCTATTCTGATGACAGGCTTGTTGACGTGTTCCTCTGATGGGCTTACTGTTTGGATCATCGCTCAGGGCATCTCCAGTTTATTCAGCATGTGTGTATTTTTAATGATTGTTTATAGAAATAATTATTTTCTAAATAAAGTATCACACTTTCTTAGAGAAGTTAATTATTGACAACTAATATTATCAACAGCCAATCAGCACTTGCAATTCTTTCATTTCTGAGACATCTTCAGTTTTGGAATATGATATTATACCCAGAATGTTCTTCAATAGGAAGAGCTCATTAGCTATTGCATTGAGGTAGGACAATGAAACTACCTCTTAAGTCAATAATCTTGACTTCAAGATGTCAATAATCTTGTCATCTTGATTTTAAAGCTACACCTGTGAGAATATCACAGGAAAGCTGCTGTTGCACACATTTTTAAAAGTTGAAACAGCTCCACAGGTTGAATATAGCTTGTTGGAGTAGGAGTATTTTCTGAATATACAGATAGCATTAGGGTATGGTTATACAAACAGATGTGTCAAGATCTTAATGAGAAATAGGGGATGGTGGTACTTTGATAAGAAATACAATATATAAACTTTTGTTATTAATTGCTATTTTTATTTAGCAGGTGCTCTTTCTTTGTAATGAATGATGCTTGTTTCATGGATAAATCAGAATGGAAACCTTTTAGAACATTTTTATCTCTAACTTGCTTCCCAGTCAGTTAAACACTTGTATACTCCAGATTCATTTGAACATATGCTGCTGCAGAAAAGGACCAATATATAATAATCAGTGGAATGATAAATCAGTAATATTTTGTGCAAACTTTTTTCTTCTCTATATTCTTGCAAGAAATACACATGAGCTTTTTGTATTCTATGTGCGTTTATCTAGGCAAGATTTACCCTATAATTGCAAACTTTTAAATTAATAAATGTAGCCTGGTTAGACTCCTGTAACTTAAAAGCACTGGACTAGCTAGCTGGATCCAGTTCACTTTTAAAGGGTATTCAAGATTCAAAGAGGTTCTTGATTTTAGAAGACAGCTTGCTTTTCTCTAATCATGTTTGTTCCTTCTCTTCAGGCATCAAACCAATTAGAAACCAAGACGTACAGCCTAAAAAGCCAAAGTTCAGTCCACAAAATTCTTAGAGCTAGTTGACATCAGTTTTAAAGACTCTCAAAATGTTTCACTTAAAAGGACCATGTTTATCCTTTTCCTCTTTCTGCGTTCTTTATAAAGCCAGAGCCAAGCTCTCTCTGCCAGCTACTTGGGGCTTTGGTGGAATAGTTATCTTCCATATTTATTTCTGATAATTTCATTTTTGTCTTTTGATAATGATGTACCTTTTTAACTTTTATTTCAAACTGATGACAGCTGTGTTGGCAATGTAGGTATATTTGTGAGCAGTTGGGTGACTAAGATGATTTTACTGAATAACTGCTGATACGTATCTCTGTTGATGTGGCCAGTGCACATGTGTTGAAGGGGTTAAGGTATTTCCCACATTTTCTCTAGCATGTTCTTACACAGCAGTTTGACACTTTGCAAGGCCATCTGGCAAATTCCAGCGCAGAATACAATGACTAGGAGGGCCCCTAGTGTGGTAGCACCATGAAGGGGAACATCTAGTCCTAGCTGTGTTAACATTTTTCCTTGTTTCTATCAAATTTCTTTAGCATTAGTTTTTGCATTTAGAATGTAAGAAGTCAGTACTAAAGTGTACAGACATTGTTCTGTTTTAATGACTTCTATATCCAATTAGTGAAGATCATTATTGCAGTATGTTATGACTTGCATTGCACGCAAGAGACCACAGACAAGATTTCCAAGAAGCAGCTTTAGAAGTAGCTTCTCTGTATCATTCTTTGACTATATCAAGTCCTTTGGTCTGTTGTTTTGCCATACATTTGTCACAGGGTGAAGATTTTATCTGGGTCGGAACAGAGGGCAGGATATACCAGCTTTCTCTGCTACCTATTTAGGTTTCTTGTAGGATGAGAGTATTTCAGTTTTGTGGCTGAAATAATTCACATTTCATTGCAGGTGATAAAACCTGTTTGTTGAGCACATATTAAGGACAGATACTGTATTTTAATGGACATTTAGTAGCTGGCTATCAACACTCTCTAGTCCCTGCCTGGGGACAGCATGAAAGGTTTATTAAATATTAAGAAGCTGTTCATTACTTTATGAAACTATGACAACAGAACATCTGCATATTTAGAAAACAGTAAGTTAACATTCTTCAGCATAGCGGCTTCAGTTAGGGAAAAGGACCAATGTTTGTCTGGCTAAAGATGCGTAAAAATGTGTTGTCGTCTTTGAAGTTTGCTCTTTGCTCCTGCTACTTGAGAATGTTGAAATTAACCCATGCTGCTTAATTTAGAACAGAAATGCAAGCACTGTCTCCTTCTGGAGAATGGAAAATCAGATAAACACTTGGGTAAACGCTGGTTTTGCAATGTCCTTAAAAATCCCAATAATGTAGGAAAATACATAGAGGTATACTCTAGAGTTTTGTCTGTCACCAGCAATTTGGAGAGGTGACATTTATCCCTGTATGAGGGATACACAGGCTATCCAAATTCCACTGCAGATCTCAAGGAAAAGATTAGGTCTTTGCAGGAGACTATACTGACAAAAAGTCCAGACTTTTTGGAAGAACTTCCTTTGCTTCAGACAGAGTTTGAGGCAAGGTAAAAACTCTTGGTGTATGGGCTGTATGAATAACAGAGAGGCTCTTCAACACTGAGGAAGGCAATTACATATTGTGAGTATTTGTCCCCCCTCTTGCTTATATGGGGTGAACCAGAAAAGAAAAAAAAAATAAATCCTAGTCCAGAGCTCTCTTTGGTCCTGATCTTGCCAGTCATGCTGAGTGAGAAGAGTCTTGTTTCCATGTGGAGTAGTTTGCAGCAAAATTCACTCAGTGGTTACCATGGGACACAAGATCTTTTAAAGTGGATCCCTTGTGAAGTATAACAGGATAGGCAGCAGAATTATTTAGCATTAGACATGATTTTACTTTAAATGTATAGCATTCCAAGCATCCCAAAAGTATTACTGCTCAGTGATGTGCAGCTACTGTTTTAAGAATCCATGGAGGGGGGAGATGCCACAACAACTTTTAGTCTTTTACGGGCTGTAAAGGTGTTTTACCAGGCTTTAGGGTATGGAACTAAGGGACCTATTCATATGATTTTTCTGTTCAGCACTAAAAATATTGTCAAAGAGACAAATGAGCTGGCAATAAACTTTAACAACGATGTCTGAAAATTATTATGCATTGGTCCTGGGACTTGTACTTTGCCAGGTACTACTGCTGAGTGCAAGAATAATAGAAGGTGAGGATTGACCGAGGTAGCCGTAAGTCATCTTTCTGCCTGGTACACCGAGCCTGATCCTGAATCTGATTTGTTTGTGCTATTGTGGCAGTGGATAGACTGAGCAGTGGATAGAGACCGGCATAGGGCATACAGTGTAGATCACTGAGTAAATTGGTAGAATAGATGAGAATACTTATGTAGAGACTAAAGAGGTTTTAGGAGCCTATAGGATTATTTTGTCACAGAAGACATCACAGGCTAAAGAATGGTTTTCAAAACAGTGAAGAGTGCTTAAAAAGCTATCGGGTGTGTGTACTAAAGCCACTAAAATTGCCCTTGTTTAACTGGAAAGTCTAATTTAAATGATCAGCACTGTAGGTAGTACTGATAGCAACTGAGATTGATCTGAGGCTGGTTTTTAAATTCTAATGTTAGGGATGTCAGAAGAAATTTATTTTACTTTTAAGATGGTCCTGCTGGTCTGGCTTCAGTATGTACTCCTATGGCTGTTCAAGGACTCTTCTCATTTGCATCTACTCTTTTTTTTT
>VWZY01009717.1:92360-108655 GCA_013399075.1 Chloroceryle aenea
TCTCTTAAAACTCTTGCACTTTTTCTTTCCTAAATTCACATACTCTTCCCTTATGAGCATCTTTTCTTTTTTCCTTTCTGAATTTCTTTGACCTTACAATTTCTATTTGATTCCACCTCCCAACTGCTTTGTTTTTATCACCAGGAATCCCTTTTCCTTTACCCCTCCCACCCCCCTGGCCTTTTCCACACCTTCCAAGTATACTTGTAGTTCAGTATTGAGTCCAGGAGGAATGCCACTGGACAGCCATCACTACTAAACTATATCCTACATTATCCACTCTTTGAACATGGTTTCACCCAGCTTGTGCCAGCGTATATGAAAAAGTTGTAGCTGAAGTTGACGTGGCTGTGAAGTTTTATAACAGAGTACATAAGTTGCCTTTTTTTTTTTCTTTCATGCAACTTCGACAAAATCCTAAACAAACATCTAGAAAGCAATAGGTGGATTTTTTTCTTTTTATAAATGTAACTGTAATTTTTAAAGAAAGATTGAAAAAAAGTAGGCGTTCCTAGAGCTTTTAATAGTACTTAGTAGATTCTTGTTCTTTTTCAAGTTGTTCAGTACCTCTTTTTCTTTTGTTCCTTTCCTCCTCCCTTCCCCACAAACTCTTCCCTTTGGTGTTTAGGGAAAAGATAGAATTCAATGCTTGTAAGTCTTAGCATTTAAATTTGAAATCCATTCTGATTTAAACTTGAATGAACTTGCTTGGGAGGAAAAGAAAAATCCTCTAGACATCTCATTCTGTAATTTGTTTATTAGGTTCCTTTTGCTGGGATATTCCAAAGGGATGAGGAAGTTTTTGCACATCCTGAAAAAGCCTAATTTTAACTGCAGTGAAATCTTTCCAAGATATTACAGCCCATTTTATTCATGACATTCCATTATAACCCCACACTTATTATTTGTATTATGGCAGGTCCTCAACAGCTTGAGCTGATTGATGAAGAGTAACTGATCTAGGCCTACTGGACTGTAGGAGAGAGTCTCCACTTGGAGACCACCACCATCTCTGTCTCACTCACAGTAAATGGCAGCAACTGTGGTGGCTGCTGTTACTGATTCTGGTACAAATCTGTTTCGTGGGAAGTTATAATTCCCTGACTGCAAACTAGGACTATCAAAGCACAGGTGGCATTTCTATGGAGCAGTTTAGATGTGCTAGAATGTTTTGTATGGCAACAGCATAAGCCGGGTTTGAACTGTCAGACTTGTATCCCAGCACTGTAACACAAGCACAGTTCATTCCAGCATGTCCTCTGGCTGATCACTCTGCACTTCCATTAGTATTCCTGTGATCTTGGTTCACCTGAACTGGGAAGGTATGTTCATGTTTCTTGTTAAGCACGGGCATAAGGATGTCAGCTTCCACTGGATTTGCACCTGTGTTTTCTTTGCTGTCCTTCTGTTCTTCTCATGTTTCTGAGATGTTCTGTTTGCTCTTCTACCCTACAGAGACTTCAGCCCAGCAACTTTAATTATTCTTGGCCTGTACATCATCCTTAAAACTCCTTTCAGCCTTTTACTTTCACTGTCCTCTGCATTCAGCTTCATCAGCCTTGCAAACCCCATAGTCTTTCTGAGCTCCCCAGCTCATCAGGACTGTTTTCTGGCCGTGTACCTCTGTGTCCCCTGAGTGGTGGATTACAGGTCTTAGTATTTTCCCTTGAATCAGAGAAGGGTGAGGACCAAGTCCAGGGCACAAAATACCTGACAGCGAGAAGAGTGGGAGTGCGTGTGAATTCACTCGTTTTACTAACTCACCACACTGCAGCCAATGCGTGAAGGCTGAGCACGCGTAAATTCGAATGAGTACTGGGTTTGCTAACAGAATTCCATGGTTTGATAATAGGAGAATTTTCCTAACAACTGCTCCAGTGGGATTTCTGGTAACTATGGGTTCTTTTTAATTTGATGCGTCCATCAAGTTGCAAATCTTGTCAGTTAAGGTAGGACAGAAATAAGCCTACCCCATGAACCAGAAAAAAAGTGAGGGAAGGCTATTTAATTTCTTTCATTTGCTGCATTTATTGAAGAAACTGTGTATAAGTGTTTTAGGGGAATGGAATAGAAAAGGGGAAGAAAAACCTCTGTGGGGAGCCAGATCTCTCATGAAATGCTTGAAGATTAACGGAGAGGGGATAAAAAGCCCTAGAAACTTTTCAAAAGGAAGACCTATGGTGGTGCAAACTGAGGCAGTTTTTTGCTTTTTCAAGTTTCCTTGAACTCAGATATTTCTCATCTGTGTGTGAAGTAAAGTTTAGAGCATTTCCTGTTTTTCTGATCCTGCTTTCTACTAAGTTTGCAAGTCTCCAACTTCTCTCTGAGCCTTTGCAGTGTTCTTCTCTAGTGGGAACCATCCCTTGGGTTCTTCCCCCACAAATAGTTCTTTGGTTTATAAAGGAAGTATTTTTATTTTGTTTTTGTTGCTGCCGTCCAAGACTGACAAATGGGTTTAGTCCCAGGCTCTTCCTTCAATTATTAATGAAAAATATTGCATTACCTGAGGCTAACCCAATGTTGCGTTCCATTTCCAAGCCTTTGGCAACCAGCAATCTTATCGCTGTCTAAAATGCAGAGAAAAAAAAATCCTGTGCCTGTTCCTTTTTACTCCTCTGCTTCTGCCTCTCCTCCCTCCCTTAAGAAATACTTTGCTGTGTGAATTGCAGGATGGATCCAATGAGTTTGCTAAGAAAGCATTGTGATAAATAAAAGTTGACATCACGCAGTCTGATTGTCACTTGTTTAGGATTTAAAGTATCGATTTCTGAACATTATAGAGATTTAGACATGGGTTAATTAAACATTTGCATATATGTGTAGAACAATATATTGTATGGTGCAATAATATGCACTTTAATCAGAATCTGTGGGTGTTGTGTGTTTGCTTGTTCCATGTTAATTGGTATCGTGCTGGCTCCTAGCTTAGGTCTTTGGCTAGATGGAACAGAATAGACATGGTGTTTTAAATATTTTAATTAGGACTAGCAGTTCCCGACTCGCTCATTTCTCATTGGATTGTTTTTCATGCATGAATAAATTAGCTAGCATGGAAGTACTTTGCAGAAAGTAGTTGCCCTCTAGCCATAAAATGAGTCCTGTTCATTAATACTTTAATGAAATTAGCTGTGAGCAAAATATCATTCCTTTTAACTGTGTTCTAATTTCTTAATTTTAATTAGGCACATAATTGTAGTATACTGAAATTATCTTAATGTACAGCAAGAAAAGTTCTATCACCATGGGCCTGTGGCTGAAACTTGAGCATACTTGCAGCATATTTCAGCTTGCAATTTTTCTCTTCTACTTTTCCTAGCTAATCAAAATCTTTTCCTTACTTCGTGTTATTGCAACATGATGTCAGGAACTGAATAATGCTATTGAATACTTGGAAAACGAAAAGAATGCCGTGTTTTGTTGTTGGCAACATTCATTGGACAGCCCAAATTTTAGAGCCCAACATAACAACCCAGGAGCATTTCTAGGAAGCGTAGAACACACACAGCAGTGACTTTTTCCCCTGAGATTTCCCATGTTTTGCTAACCTTAGATTGC
The DNA here is from genome assembly GCA_013399075.1 of Chloroceryle aenea. NCBI lineage: Eukaryota > Metazoa > Chordata > Aves > Coraciiformes > Cerylidae > Chloroceryle > Chloroceryle aenea. Next base: position 95,916 of record VWZY01009717.1, read on the forward strand.
TACATTTACTTTATAATTTTACAGACTGAGATATGAAGCAATGAAGGCGTATGAAAGCTAAGAAGTTTAGAATCTGGCAGCTCTGGCATAAGTCATCTTTAGTATAGAGATTAACTAGCATAAATTAGTTTAGATGCAGCTTGGTTTCACTTGGCAGATACTGTTCTGCTGCATGGAATTTCTTTACTGCAAAAGGCAAGGGTATTCTGGCAAAACCATCAGTTATGCTATCTGCCAGTAAGTTTTGAGTGAATATCTGTATCCTGATAGAGAACTTGGGGGAGAAACTATAATTATTTTCTTTTAGGAGAGCTTCAATTGAAATTCGTGTTGGTGGAGATTTAAACTTCAGCCTTTACTAATTTGCTAAAACCTGCAGAGAACTGTGGTAAGAAGCTAGCAATGAATCTTGAAAGTTTTAAATAGTGAAAATGGGGCATGTGAGTATTTAGCCCTAAAGTTTTTGCATCCAGATCCATTGAAAACTATGGTTTGTATTTATCATATTCTTAAGCAAAGAGTATTTCAAACAATAGTGACTCCACAGATATGAAATGCAGACTTTGACCCAAGTAATTTTAAGATCAAATAACAGTACACTAGCATCTTGAACCTAGTGGTTTTATACAGTGATCTCTTCCTCTCGTACTGCAAAAGTCTGCAGTTCTTTCTGGAACATGCCTCTACAAAGCTCCTGTGAAATACGTAGTGCAAAATTCAGGTGAGCTCCAAGTTAGCTCCCTTCTCCCATGGAGGGGATGAACATTAGTGCTGCTAGCCATTTTACCAGAGTGACAGGACCTTCGTCTTTGCTGAAATTGAATTTCTGATCGAAATCCGTTTTGGTGGCATATTTCACTGCCTGCTGTAATTGGCACCTGCTCTAAATAATATTGATATTTCTTACTTAAATAATGTATTATGACTAATTGTAATACTTCATTATGCCCACAATTAAGTGGACTGAGGTTAGTTTACAATTAATACTAATACTAGCTGATGTGCAATTTGAATGTAATTTGCTGCTGTTAGCAGATTGCCAGTGGAAAGATGAAAGCTAAGGGATTTCTTGCTTCCAGTGGCAATCTTGTTTTTCTAGACAAACAATTTTAAATAAAATGCGAGTTATATTCAGATAACCAGCAAAATAATTACAATAAACATTCTGGTTTTATTTCTGATTAATTATCGTCATCCTTATGTTGGCTGAGACAGACTCACCCACACACACACACCCTGCTTTGGAGACCTAATTCTAATTATCATCTATTAAAGATTAGTAAAATTAATGCAGCAGATCTTTAATTGTTTTATGTTATGAGGTATACAAGAAAGTTAGAATACTCTGGCTTCACATGAGGCAATCTTCAGTATGATGCATTTGTATCAGGATGGTTAGCCTGTGTTTGATTACAGATTGCTCTAACAGAAGCTCTAAAAAGGAAAAGGGGAGGGCTGGAAGTGTGGTGTCTAGCTTCAGCTACTGGTAGCAAATGTTACAGACAGCAATTATTCTCAAGAAAGGAAATCCTGAGGTATTTCTTTCTTGTAACAAAACCTATTTAGGTGTAAGTATTCAGTGGCTTCCAAGTTTTCTGTACCTTGAAAATTATTTCCTGTAGAGGCAAATGACCTGGGCAGATTCAGGTCAGTTGGTTTGATCTACTTCACCGGTCAAAATTTTTCAGGCCCTTCCAGCATCAGAAGACATCTATAAAATGTGCTTCAGTAGCAAATTCAAAATGCATCATCACCATGCTCAGTTTACTGACTTGAAACTATCATATTGGAAAAATAACCTATCTGACTTCTTACAGACTCCCCTATAAAGAGACTTAAAGAGAAGTTAATTTTAAAAAGTCTTCAGTCTGTTCTTTATATGATCAGATAAGACACTTATGAATCAGAGATGAACTGATGTTATGTAAACTTAGGAACTGCAATCTAAAACCTGCATGGCAGCTGAAGTAAAAGACAAAACAATAAAAAGCATAAGCCCCAAGGGGATTTGAGTAATTAGCAACATAAAAGGGTGGATCAAAAAGCTGTTGCAACATCCATGGGCTCACACAATTGTAATTGGGGTTGTTTTCTCATTTCTGTGACAGTACAGTTACTTAGTCTGCATTTTGGAGTAAGGTAGTGGACACTAAGACAGTATTCAGCTACCAAAAAGGGAATATAAGCAGTGGGAATGAAAATACTTACAGTAGAAGTCATCAAGGAAAGAAGAAATACATAAATGAGGCAGAGTTCACTCTGTGACATTATGATATGCCACCTGCATTACAAACGTATTTCTGGCACAATTAAAATGTGCATGTCTGTAAACAAGCATAGAGTGAGATTCATTTCCCATGCCCATGGCCTGAATCGAACAGCTTAGGATGTAAGGAGGGGAGAATGACACACTGTGTTGCTTGGAAGCAGGACATGGGGTCGCACAGCCACAACAGAGCATGTGCATGCCTCAGTGCTCTGTGATCTTGGGCTTGTGTTCTGTAGCTGTGATGTTCCTTGCCTCATTTTCAAAACAGCAACTTAATGGGTAAATTGTTGGGGTGTGGTTCCGTCACTCCCCTGTTAGTTTACAGCGTACATATGGTTGGATTAAACATGTTCTTTTTAAACCTTTATTTACCTTTGGTTTAAAGTTTAGTTGCTGGTATTTTTTTAAACAATGGGATCTAGATCTACAGAGTGTCCAGAATTACAAAAATGTTGATTTATTTGGAAGTTTGCACTATAATGTTGCTAGTTTCAGTGATCTGATTGCCACGTAATTCTAGTCTAGATTTTGTTTGGTTTCTTTTGGGTTTTTTTGTTGTTGTTTGGTATTTTTTAAAAGAATGCTATGAATTCTCACATTGTCTTCCGAGTACATCACTACTCATTTAGAATTATTTAAACCCCCCCCAAAGTTATTAGAAACTCAGAAACAGCATTTCTATGCTGGGATCTGTGAAAACCCAAATCAGGACCTTTAAAAAAAAAATAAAAATAAAAGCCTTCCCCATAATTTTTAACTTAGTCATATGGTTTCCAGATCACTCAGAAGCTACCTGAGATGTGTTTCTTTTTCTAGAGGACCAAAAGCTAATTTGGGAGAAACTATATTTATTTTACCAGGTCAGAAAACAACCCAGAAATTTCAAGTGATCTTGATAGAAGACATGGTTGGACTGATTTGGAAAGAGGTAGACAAAACATTTTTGTAATGAAAATCCTTTACTGAATTATTTTTCCTTTATCCATGAGACTTTTTAGACTTAAGAATTAAGACATTCTACGCCAAAAAGCCTCCCCCCAAATCTTATTTCCCTCTATCTTTCTAAATATCTGTATGTCATAGGATTTATTTATCAACTGTAACATTAACATTGAAAATCCTTGTAGGTTCCCTGTTGTTATTCCAAGAATGCCATTTTTAAGGCACCAATCACTCTTTGCAGATTGCATGTGCCTTCAGTCAGTGGCGCATCTGATTTCATTGTAATTATGTTATCATTTAGATTAATCAGTATTTTCCAGTTTTAGCTGATTAGAAAATTACAAGCTGAGCACAGTATTCCTAATAAAAATGCAAACCACATGGTAAGTAAAAGAAAGCTGGAGAACAGTGGGTCTTTAACATCTTGTCTCTAATTCTGAAGTCCAAAAATTGATGCTTACTGTTGCTGCAACTTAGACAAATCCTTCATCAGCGTGTTGGAAGCTATCAGCATATTCTTTCAGAGGGTGAATGCTGTTCATTTATGTAGTTAGAGAAAATTTCCTTTTACGCTTGTTTTTTCCAGTGTGCAGAAATCCTAGATGTACCAGTGAACTACCTGCTTTGAAATTCTGTATCTCTGCTCAACATAGCATTTGTCTTGGAAAAAAACATTTTTCTCTTCAGAAAAAAAAACAGAAATCCTTTCCCAGTGTTATCTGCTGTGGATAGCAGTTTTGACTGATTCTTTTTTTGTGGTCAGTCTTGTACACTTCAGGGTGATTTGTATTTCAAGAAGTACTGAAGGCCCTTTCAGTCTGCAAATTATGGAAGTGTTTAATGGAATCAGAGAAGTGTGTTATGGAGTTAGGCATGGTGAGTCGTGGCAGAGGATCAAAGACTTTAATTTTAAGTGTTTGTTGCCCTTTTTTCTTTGGTATTGGTGTCAATCCTTTTTAAAAGTAAATAGCAAGTATTAGTATGTCTAATAACATAAGTGTCAGTTGGACTTGGAATGTCTCTGCTATAAATAGTTTTTATAAATAAGGGGGCAAGGTGTCTGTGCTACAAATCAGAAGTATTTAGTGTATACAATGATCATAATTAGATAATAGTAATGGTCTGGGACAAAATCTACCATCTGTGCTACTCCATTTGCATCTTTATCATCTGTGGCCTAAGTAGTTATCTCCAGTTCCAAAAAGCTCATGTGGAATTTCTCTTTTCCTTCCTGCTTGTGCATCTTCTTCCAAAATACTTTCTGCAGTCTTTCATGAAGAGTTACTGTATTTTCTGAGAGCATCAATCATACCATCTGCAAGCTCCAAGTTCTTTATGACCTTCTCTTTTACTTCCATCCAAGCACATAAACAATCATGTGCTATTATATATCTGTGACAGAATTTGCTTCTAATGCCAAAGGACTGACTGTGACATTTGGCATCAAATGCTTGGAAAAGAAGTCTATCTCATAGATAACTTCCTAGTAACTTACCTCAATTCAAGTAGCTAATACAAGGATCCAGTGCTGAGAAATTAAACAAAACCAAGGAGAATATTTTTCCACTTTGTATTTTTGCCAAAATGCAAAAGATGGCACTAGACATCAGGGAAGGATGTTTGATAAATGTCTGGGATCTGGCTTTCCTTTTAAATACACTGAGCTTTAGAAGGTATTGTGTTTCTATAGGAAAAGCATTGGCTCCCGTAGTAACAGGTTAATATTCTGTTGCAGAGTATAAATGAAAAAAAAAAAAAATCACTAACCAAACAAATCAACACAATACATGAGGGAAAAGTGATGTGAGCTTCCACTGGCCTTGAATGCCCTGCCTTATAAAATGTAAAAGAGCAATTTCTGTGTTACCACTCTCTGAGGGTCAGGTATTTTTCTTCTGTAATAATGAACGTATCAAGGTGTTTTGTGGAGCCTGTAAAAATAATTTAAGAAACTACAATCCCATCAGTATTTTTCTAGCAAATATTGTCAGACTTCACAATAGAGAGAGTGACATCAGTGTGCTGCCACACAATACCGTTGTATTAAAGTACTCATTAAATTTATGCAGATGGTAGTTTCTTCCTGAGGAAGATGTATTGATGTTTACCATTATGAATATGAAATTGTTAATTGTGGATTTTGAAACTTCGGGTGGCATTTTGAGGATGCAATTTATCTTATGACAAAATTTATCCTAATAGAGCTGTGCTGAGCTCTCAGAATGACAAAACCAGCAGGGCAGTCAGGCATACTGTCTCTGGGGAAAAAGAACTGTTTGACATCTGTCTGAATATGGTATTTCTGCTGTTTTTATCCAGGACCAATACTAAATATGCTTTGTTTGCAGCTATTAAGGGCATGATGCTGCATGTCAGTTTCTTGTAAGGGTGCTCCAGGTCTGTGAAGAACATAAGCTATACATTTTAAAAAGCAGTTGTTGTTGTCATTTAGAAGTGTAGAGATTCGTGATATCTGAGATATCCCTTCAAACTGGGCCTCTTGAGGTTAATGTTCTGCAGCTCAGCTTTCCCAGGTAGAGTGGGTATGCACTCTGATGTGACTGTTGTGTTCATGCCCTCGCGTCCCAGAAGAAGAAACGGCAGTGTGAGCCTTCTGAGGAAGCACCAACAGCCACCTCTCCTGCAGGGAGGTCAACTGTTGTGTCTCTGCTATGAAAAGGGTGGTTTAGTGGCTGGTGATAAACTGGTCTCTTGATGATGACTGATTTCAATATTGTTTGATCAACCTCTTGCTGACGTCAGTCTCCTATCTTCCTGATCTGCCTTCCCCAAGTGACTTGTGCTTGCCAAGCTACAATACAAAGTGATTTTTTAAAAAGCAAGCAAACAAAAGCACACATGCAAAAATAAAACCAACCAAACAAACAGCAACAACAAAAAAACACACACAAAAAAATAAACACCACCACCACAACAAAGCAAACAACAAAACAACACAGGTAACTTGTTTCCTTGTGACACAAATTGTTTCTGTCGTTGTTCAGGAGGAATGTGTCTTGCTGCCTGTAGAAAATGATCATGAGGCAATGGCTTGATGTAGAAGGGAAGATGAGGCTGATGGGAGAAGGAGTGGAAGGTTCTATTTTGAGGGAGGAAGATGTGTAAAGTTAGGGAGAGGCCTGAAGAAAAACAAAATTTCTATTGCGGGGAGAATTCAGATGCAGAACTTCACAGAGGGATGGAAGCCCTGCTTTTCATGGCTCCTAGGGGTGCAGTGTTCAAAAGGGGATATAGACGAACATCTGAATGGAATTAACTCTGTTAGTGGATGTGGGTGGCTAATGTCACTGCTTCAATACTTCAGTCGAAGAGGAAAACAGAAAATATAAGGACTTAAGACAATATTAACTCAATTGTATGCAGAATTTAGTTTTTTAAAGGTTACCTTGCTAAGATTGTCTGCAGTATTTTGGGATCTTGAGATTCAGATTAGTATTAACTTGCTGACATATAAAATGTATGTACAATTAACTAAAACTTCTCAGAACTGAAGATGTTCTCTACATTTATTTTAATCTTATGATGCTGGAAGGAAAGAGAAAAATGAAATTTTGAGTACCCATCGATAGACATACTGTCATTATGACAAAGATCACCAGGTGGTGCTGTTTCACATAGACTTCCAAAGTGTTTTTCTGCTGTGCGAGCTGATGTTCAGTTATGGAAAGATGCACTACATTATTAATTTTTTATATGAAGGTTCTGGGACTAAGCAACAAAAGTTTATATGCAGCCTTATTCCTTGACTTGAACAAATGTTTGAAACAAGGCTGCTCTGTGTAAACAGGCACTACTGATTAACAAGTTCAAAGACAATGTGCTGCTGACATAACTACCCGTATTGAAGAAATCAAACTGTATAAAGAAAATGTGGAGTTGAAGCACCTGTACTAGCTTGTCAAAATGCTATACATGAAACACTTCCCCACTCCCACATAAAGATCTTGAAAATTTTCTCAATTTTAATCAAAAGCTGGGTGACTTACTGGGTATGTGACACATTATATTGGACTGAAGTAGCTGAATGTTTCTATGTATTTAATTTTTTTGAGAAAAGTATTGAAGTAAGACCAGACATCTACTGAGGGTGGTGTTTTTCTGCTTTATGCAACTGCTTTTTTACATTATTAATCAATTAATTGAAAGAGGAAATTAACCAGAATGAATAACACACATGTTTAATAGTGTAGTTAACTGTGGGAATAAAGTCTGTAACTCAATCTTTTCCAAGAAGTGTATAAAAATTCAACACTGGACATAGTTAAATATAATATATAGCTTATAAAGTTTGATGATATCCATGACTCATGAGCTGTCCTAACTTCTCCACACAACTGACAGAGAAAAGCATGCAGTGCATGTTCATTTCTCCACCACCTTTCTTTTTGAAATTGCTGACAAAACCCTAGAGGTTGTTATTACACTGTCACATCCTGCTCCTTGGTTTAGATGCTCATTGTTAGCCCGTGAAGACCCATAGTGTGTGTAGCTGTTCCAATAGGTGCAAAAGAGAAGGGTGGCATGGAGCATCCAAACCTCTCTTCCTCAGAAATCTACTCAGAGTCTAGATTCACACTGACTCTGAGAGTACTTTAAAATTACCATCTTTTTCACATGGATAGCATTTTGTGGCAGATCATCCTCTTAATAAGAATCAATTACCTGTTCTTTTTTTTTTTTTTCCTTTTCTTTGAAAATCCAGTTGCCTGAACAAGTCTCAGGGGAAGTGTAAGATTATGTTTTTAAACCATTAATTTCTTCTGATTATCATACTGCTTTCCTCATGCTAATTGCTAAACCCTATGGGATCTCACTAACGTGAGATACAGCCAGGAACAGACAACAAAATTGTAAGACAGCAGAGGTGGTGATTTTAAACCCCATTCCTTGGCCTATGGCATAGCACTAACAAATGAAAAGGACCAGTCCATATCTCTTCCAGCACAGTATCGTCCCCACAGCATATTGTGAATGCGTTTCATCTCTTGTGTTTTGTCTTTTTAGATGATGTAGGGAGTTTCCACCCACTCTCCTGAAGATACTGTTCCATAAACTTGTGTAAACCAGCTTTGCTGGTGTTCTACTGTAATTTTCTCATTACTGAGTTATAATTACTAGTAATGTAATTATACATACTGTAAGGGATTTCTTTTCTCTCTGTGGTATTTACACCTTTTAGAATCATAACCATGTTTCTTTGCAACTCATGGATTTACTGGATTTATAGTGTATTTTTCAAATGGTTCAGTGTTCTTTAATTAACCTTTTTGTGTTTTATGAAAAAAAAAAATTACTCATGATAACATGTGACTTGTTTTGAAAGAAAAACTTGCAGCTAGCCAAAACTTTTCCAGCTTTCTAAAGAAAAGAAAATAAAATGTTCTCTGAAAATGTGTGCTTCCCTCCAAATCATTAAGTTATTTTGTTGTTGAAGAAGCATAGGAAATCCCCTAATTCCTGAAAGGTCAGTAGTAAGTATACCTGTAAATTGCTTTCTTGGAAATATTTACATATAAGTGCTTTTTTTTCATGTTGCAGATACTGTATTATGCAAGTAAAAATACATCTTCGCAGGGACTATCATTCATCTGCTGCTTTTAGGGTAGTTGCTTTGCTATTCCTCTTGGTGTTCTGAATCTTCTTTGAAGGTATGGATAGTGCTAGGTTCCTAACTTGGATGCTGTGAACCTCTTTTTTTGTCACTCTCCTGCCCTTGTCTACGATAGTATTTGTGCTTCTTTATGTTGCTAGGTTTTAAATCTGTTATATTACCAATGAGAAAATCACTCCTTCCTTTTTGTGGAGGTTATGATGTGATTTTTCCAGCAAAAAACAATTGACAAAACAAAAGTTTCCTTATAACTTAGTGTTCCAGTGAAGGATATTAGTGTAAAGAACTGCAGCCTCGACGTAATGAAAGGGAGAGTATTCCTGCAGGATTTGTTTGTCAGGGAAGGGAACTCTGTGTTTATTGCCAAGAAACTGTCACGCCTGCCTTAATTATGATTAACAGCATACACATGTACCTGAAAAGATTTTTTTTTTCTTCATTGACTTTTGTAGAATGTCCATCTCATTGCTAGATATTATTTCACTTGACATCTGCTATTGTAGGTTTTTTATAAGGGCTGGTTTCTGGACCATCATCCACCTATGCAGAAAAATTATTTTCAGTGCCTGCATCTATTGCCAGTTTCAAATGTCTTTCTCAGCAGATTTCTGTTTCAGGTAGCACCAAACTGCATTTATTCATGTAGCTCTGGGCAGTCGTATAGTCTAATCCTGCTCAAGAAATGAGCATTGCTTTAAACAGTGAAGAATAATGCTGTTGCTGTTCATGATCAAGGTATCTACCAGCGTATTTAGCTACTGGCTCTAAATCAGATTTGAGTAGTTCATAATCTGTATCGATGAACTGTTCAGTCTTGCAATGAATCCACTAAGTTAACCTTGTGGAGTTTGCTATTCTGCTTTTTCCCCTCTCTCATTTATTTTAAGAGGAATATTAGTAAGGCATGCTATATTCTTTTTAAATGAAAAATATAGTCTGGTCCATACATTATTTGCTTTCAAGGATGCTTCCAAATGCTTACATACTAGGACCATGAACATGTTAGATTCTTATTTTAGCAAAAATGACTGTGGATAGAAGTGCTACGGGTTCTTATTTTACAGTTACTTTATATTCAAAAGTGCCTGTATTTTCTAGAGGAAGCCAATAGAAATAAAGCAGAAATCAGATGAAACCAGTGATGGTAAATTCTAGGAGAAACTATATATTGAGAAATACACCAGGAGAATTTAAACCTATGCTATATATATATGTACATATGTATATATACACATGAATGTTGTCCAGATATTTCTAAACTCCTCTCATTTCCACTTTCTCTCTCTCTCTTCATCTCCTTGTGTTTCACAGGTAGAGTTATTGGTCATGGTCCTCCAAAGTCAACAGTGGGGAACTCCTCTCTATTTCTTGTTAATTAGACATTTAAGCTCTAACTGGCAACAGTTAAGACAATCAGTTAGTGAATGTATATAGCATTCACTCTGGGGGAATTGTAAAAGCAATTGATCTTACCAATAGTTTGGACAACAGAAACATTTCCTTATTCACATCTGAGTGGCTCTGATACCAAAGGACAACTGGTTTGGGTATTCACAGATACCCAGTAACATGCAAAGCAGCATGGGTACCATTTCGTTATTTTGCTGATTATAGTGAGAAGTATGTATATGTATATAAACATTTTAATTTATAGTGTACATTGGACTTTCTCAATAGAACTGATTTTGTAAGTAAATCTCAGTGCATGAGAAAAAATAGAGATGTTTCACTGAGAGTGCCAAGTCAGATCCTAGGGAACTTGTTAACTAACACTTCCATTTGCAGGGGAGTGAGTGGGGAGGGAGAGTTTCACAGAATCACAGAAAGTGGTTAGGGGTAGAAATTGAGACTTGAGAAGATGATACAAAATCAAATGCAAGATATATGGGAAGAAAAAGGGAAATTTTGCAAATCTCTTCTCTTTGAAATTACTGTGTTATCTGTTCTTTCCGTAGTCTTTACCATATTTCTGTATTTTGTTCTTAGTGTAGAATCATAGAATGTTAGGAGTTGGAAGGGACCTCTAGAGATCATAGAGTCTAACCCCCCTGCTCAAGAAGGATCACCTAGAGCATGTCGCACAAGAATGAATCTAGACGGGTTCTAGAGAAGTCTCTAGACAAGGTGACTCGGCAACCTCTCTGGGCAGCCTGTTCCAGTGCTCCATCACCCTCACAATAAAGAAGTTCATCCTCATGTTGAGGTGGAACCTTCTATGATCAACTTTATACCCATTGTTCCTTGTCCTATTGCTGGGCACTACAGAAATGAAATTGTCTTCCATTTGACACACACCCTTCAGATATTTATAGACATTACTGAGGTCTCCTCTCAGTCTTCTCTCAAGACTAAACAGCCCCAGTTCCCTCAGTCTTTCTTCATAAGGGAGATGCTGAAGTCCCTTAATCATCCTCATATCTCTCTGTTGGACTCTTTCCAGTAGCTCCCTGCCTCTTTTGAATTGGGGAGCCCAAAACTGGATACAGTATTCCAGGTGTGGTCTTGCTACAGGAGAATAGAGGGGGAGGAGAACCTCCCTCGACCTGCTGGAAACAGTTTTCTTAATGCACCCCAGGATGCCATTGGTTTTTCTGGCTGCAAGGGCACACTGCTGTAGCATGAATAACTTGCTGTCTACTGGGACTCCAAGGTGTTGGAGTCTCCATGGCGTTGCTTTCCAGCAAGGCGACCCCTAAGCTGTACTGGTGCCTGGTGTTATTCCTCCCCAGGTGCAGGACTCTACACTTAGTCTTATTGAATCTCATGAGGTTCATCTTCTCCCAGCTCTCTAGCCTGTCCAGATCACGTTGGATAGCAGCACAGCCTTCTGGTGTGTCAGCTACCCCTCCCAGTTTTGTAACATCAGTGAATTTGCTGAGGGTACACTCTATCCCCTTGTCCAGGTCTTTGATGAAGATATTGAACAAAACTGGACCCTGTATTGATCCCTATGGAAGACCACTGGCCACAGGCCTCCAGTGTTACTCTGTGCCACTGATTACAACCTTCTGAACTCTGTTGTTGAGACAGTTTTCAATCCACCTCACAGACCAATTTTCTATGCCACATTTCCTGAGTTTTTCTGTGAGAATGTTATGGGGGACAGTATCAAGGGAACAGTATCTAAAGCCCTTCTGAACTCAAGGAAAATGACATCTGCTGCTCTTCCTTCCTCCCATTTGGTCATGGCTTCATAGAAGGATATCAGATTAGTCAAGCAGGATTTCCCTTTGGTAAATCCATGCTACCTTCTTTTCTTCCATGTGGTCAGAGATGGCCTCCAAAATGAGCTGCTCCATCACTTTTCCAGGGATGGAGGTGAGGCTGACTGGTCTACAGCTGCCTGGGTCTTCCCTCTTGCCCTTTTCAAAGACTGGAATGACATTAGCTTTCCTCCAGTTCTCGGGCACCTCTCCTGTTCTCCCTGATTTTTCATAAATGATGTAGAGCAACTCAGCAACAGCATCAGGCAGCTCTCTCAGCACACATGGATGCACCCCATCGGGACGCATGGATTTGTGCATTTTCAGCTTATCCAAGTGATCTCTAATCCAGTCCTGACTGACTAGCAGAGTGTCTTCCTCTCTGCAGTTCTGCTCTCTTACTTCCAGTGACTGAGGTTCCTGAGGGCTGGGTTTGGGAGTAAAGATTGAGGCAAAGAAGGCATTCAGCAGCTCTGCCATCTCTGCATCCTCTGTTACCAGACCTCCCACCTTATTTAGCAGTGGACCCACTTTTCCCCTTCTTTTATGTTTCTCATTGATGTATTTGAAAAAGCTCTTGTTTGCTTTCCCCTCCATGGTAAGACTAAGTTCCTTGGCCTTTCTTGTACCCTGGCTGCATTTCTATAATCCTCCCAATTAACCAGAACCTTTTTCCACATAATGTAACCCTCCC
>VWZY01009717.1:108745-126646 GCA_013399075.1 Chloroceryle aenea
TTTTTTTTTTTTCAGGGGATTACATATCTTGATCTTGGAGGAGGCAGTGTTTGAATATTGACCAGCTCTCTTGGGCCCCCCTACCTTCTAGAGCCCCAGCCCATGAGATACTTCTAAGTAGATTTTTGAAGAGGAATAAGTTAGCCCTCTTTTTTTTTTAATTTTTATCAAAAGAGCCCTCTATTTTTATTTTTTTTAAGACAAAGTTACCCCTCTCTTCCAAGTTAGAAGTTTTACTTATTACCCTGCTTCTTTCCCTGATTATATTAAACTCTAACATGTCATAGTCACTATGGCCAAAACTACCCCCAGCTATAACATCTGCAGCCAGGCCTTATTTGTTAATACAAGGTCCATCATCACCTCTCCTCATTGGTTCCTTAACCACCTCAGCAGAAAGTAGTCATCAGTACACTGCAGGAACCTTTTGGACTGGTTATGTATGGCTGTGTGATCTTTCCAACTAATATCAGGGTGACTGAAGTCACCCATGAGCACCAGGGCACATGATCTCGAGGCTACTTCCAGCTGCCTGTAGAAGGCCTCATCAATGGCTTCTTCTGGTTTGGCGGTCTGTAGCAAATGCCCACAACAGTATCACCCATGTTCACATGTCCCTTAACTCTTATCCATATGCTTTCAACTCTTTTTATTATCTCTCCCTGGGTTAAGGTTAATGCATTTGAGTTGCTTACTCACATAGAGAGCACCTCCACCACATCACCTTTTCAATCTGTCCTTCCTAAAAAGTGCATAGTTGTTCATCACCATATTCCAGACATCAGAGCCCTGCAACCACACCCAGATTTCTAGTTCAGCTTGTTTATTTCCATGCTTCTTGAATTGGTTTAGTCACTTCAGTCTTAGTAGAGGAGCATCTGTTACCATTGTGGGTACCACATAGTCCACTGTCCCCTACAGCCACTGGGATAGCAGTGGAACAGGTACACCGTCCCACAAATGTCCCAGGCTTGTCTCCATTGTGCCTGTTTTTTTCCTTTTCCCTCTTTGAGTCTAGTTTAAAGCTCTGCCAATGAGTTCAGCCTTGGGCTTCCTTAATCTTAGGAACACCTCTAAACCTGACAATCCCTTTCTTCATTGATTGATTGCACTTGCATGGCATTGAACTTGTTCTGCAGGGGCAGCTGGGAGGTTGGGCCGGTAACTGGAGCAACACACCTGCCATGATGGGCAGGAACTTGTTGCCATTGCTCCATGTCAAGGGAGTGGGAGGGGGTGGATGGGGCAGGAGTTAACCTGCTATATTGACTATGAACTTGCCTCTGTTCCCTCTTATCATTTAGGCCTCTGCTTTCATCCTGACAGGGGAAGGATACTGGGGGTACTTGATCCTGTATTCTTATAGTGGTTCTTTTTGTTTGTGTATCAAGGCTGGCAGAGCCCGGCTCCACCAGTCTATTTTATTCTCAGCATCCCTGATGTTCCTTAACATCTCCAGCTTGTCCTGTAGCTCTGCCACCCTTGGCCTGATGCTCCTTAGGCTTTCCACCTCATCCTGCAACTCTGCCACTCACGTGAGCAGATCATCAGATTGATCACACCGCACACAGCAGTTCTCAGGGCTTCCATTCACAGCAAGTGAAAGGCTCAGGCACTCGCTGCAGTCTCAAGCCTGGACAGATGCCATGGAAGCTCTGTCTGGGTTCCCACATTTACTGCAGCAGGTGATGGGAGCTTGACCTTCTGACTGGTGGAGACCATGGCTGTGGTCTTCCCTACCAAATCCTACTAAGTCAAGATACCACCACACACATGAGAGCCGAAGGCTCTTTTTGGGTTTCCTATTCTCTGGGTGCTGAAAGGCACCGATCCACTGTTTATGAGCTTGGAAACCAGTCTTGCACACTTGTTTATCTGTCACAAGAATTGCCTGTCTATGTAGAATACTCTGCACTGTTGTAGACTGTGCTCATATATACATACTGGATCAATAGCGAAGTGAAACTGAAGTACAGTGCCATCTTGGCAGTGGGGTATAGCTGTAAAACTATGTACTGCATCTATTGCTGCTCGCTACTTGGTGCTTGTGTTACTGCACAGCTCAGCATATTTTGTCCCAGTCATCACTTTCCCTGTCAGTGCACTACAGGTTTTTCACATCCAAGTGATAATTCTAAGCTTTCTGTCCACTGAAGGTATAATCAGACCAGGAACCAATGCTGGGCTCATACCCATAGAAATGCCAAGTCTATTCGATGCACCTGAAGCTGTAACTGTAGCAAGGCAGGCATAGCTGACTGAGCTTTGATCCACAAACCCCAGGTAAAACCTGGCCTGCAGATGCAGTAGGGAGCCCAGTCCACTTTGGGTTGCATCACAATGTGGGCTGGTGTGAATCGTCTTCTATTCCTGAGCCACTGACCAACAACCCTCCTCATAAGCATCTGGGAAGGAAATGAAACCCTTAGCTCATGGGCTTATAGTTCAGTGAGCACACTTGGCACTTCCTTTCTTGTAATCAGGAAGGCATGTTACTTCTGTATACAAAAGAAGAGGATCCTTTGTGTTGAGGCGAATGTTAGTTTAACAGCAACACTGCAGAAAGAAAGGCTTTGTCACGGGTACCAGTTGAGAAGTAACTTTGCAAAGCTATAAAATTTCTAATATGGAATCCCGCTGACCCGGGAGTTGGTGGTGCCTGATTATAAAAAACTTTGCTCTTGTGGTTCCTGCTGAGCCTCATAACAATTTGCTGGAGAGCTGGGTTTGAAGTGAATTAGCAGACTAGAGGGAAGGAACTTGTGTCAGAGTTATAACCCTGTCTGAGAGCGGGCTGTTCTAACTCAGTTTAGAGAGTTGTGAATCTAGCAGTGAACCAAAGCAAGCTCTGTTCCATGCAAATGGGCTCATACTGTATCTTGCCTTTGCCAATGGTTTATATCTGCACCTCTTACCTTTAGCATGTCTTCAAAAAGCTGTGGGAGAGCAGCTGAACAGAAATTAACCTCCCCAGACAGATTTTTAGAAAGCTGTTTGTGAAAGCTCTCTGAACACTTCCAGTGGGGGGCTTTGCAAGCTGAATGAAAATGCTGAATGATACCATATATTGAGAATTTTTACACAATGTGCATTTTAAAAAAAACAAGTTCACGTGAGTTTAGTGCTAAAAGCAGCCCAGTGGAACTAGATTACGTGGATTTGAGAACCATCTATAAAGTTTGTGAAGTAATGTTAGTTTGGAAAATACCTGTAGAAACTGGACTGTTTTATTGTATATGAAGCATATATTGCATACTATTGTAGGAATGTTACAAAAGCAACGAGAGATGGCCTTGCTGGGACAATTGTGCTCTCATACTAGCAATAAAACTGATAGGAAATTGGTTGGTGTGATTCAGATGAGGCCAGATCAGAGGCAGGAGCCCCACTGAGTTCATCAGGAAAACAGATTGTACATGAGCAGGTGAAGGGGAAGAAAAGTGACTGCGTAATGCTGCTGAGATTACGCTTCAGCGCACATAGATGTCTCCACAGTTGGTTCTTGTAGTTTGTAGTTGCAGCTGCAAACAAGTCCTAGGATATGATGGTATTTTTCTAATTAGAGAAGTCCAAATGACTGCAGCAGTAAATGTCCTGGGATGCAATTCCTGTATTTGTCAGCTGTGTCTTTTATGTTAGCCTTCCAACAGTCAAGCTCTGGTTTATGGACTAGAGCTACACGTTCATTTAGTGTTTTTAAAATTCAAAAGAGGCAATTCATCTTTTTCTAAGATAAACAAATTTTGCTGTTCACTTTCCACGGTCTCAGTTTCTTATGCCAAGGGGGCAACATCACCTACTCTGGAGGAAGTGTTTGTGTATATACAGGGCTGTACTCAAATCTATGACCACAATCACTTCCAGTAAGCCACCCATGTCTACTTCACTCTCCTGAAAATTTGACAGCTGCTGCATGATTCATTTTGACCGAGCTTTAATTCACACCACTGTTGGCATTTAAAAATAACTTCTGTTCTGAAAAGTTCTGGTGGTTGAAATGCACTTGCTGCGTTTAGGCTTGAGAAACTGGTATTGTACCTTGCAATGTGACACGGAATGACAACAGGTACAATATCATGTTCAGTGACAGGGAGATGTTTATGTTTATAAATGTAGACTATATGTGATATTTGTAATTATTATTAAGTACCTACTCAACAAAATTTTTTTTTCTGTAATTTACACATTACTTTTGTAATAGTTCTAAAGAACTCGATTCTGAGCTTGCAAGAGTTCAAGAAGTTGCACAATGTAGGCAAGTTTTCCTATAGCTTTGCAAAAATTTGCATATTTCTCACTATGGGAATGCATGCACTATTGTTTTTTATAGAATAATCACTGAAATAGATTGCAAATTCAATTGCAAATAATTTCAACCATGCTTCTCAAGTAACCCTACATCATTTTGCAGTGAGATAGTAACTTGCAGCTACCATTTTTATTCAAGTTGGCTTTCTTGAAAGAATGCTGCTTGGGGCCATATCATTGGCATTAGTCCCCATGTCCATGACCCAAAGCCTTTTTTAAAGCTAATCTTCAGAGAAACCCATGCTACATTTAACTTTGGTATCTCTCCTGTGGGTCTCAAATCTACCCAGACACGGCCGATCTGAATATTTCCTGCATGTTAAACAGACCATTGTAAGCCTTTTCCTCCAGGCTAGATTGTTATAAATGCTGTTTATGATCCTGCTATGACAACTGTGAAGGACATGGCAAAGAATTTATCACAGGATTATTCATCCACCATCAGAATACCTAATAAGATTCTAAATGACCCAAGATGATAATAAGATCTAGCTTGTAGCAATAAGGTATTAATAAACTGCTTTTTTCAATAAGGAATTGTCCTGGCATCATTACCCTGACATATTTGTTTTCCTTATATTTTGCTGGCGACGTACCTTGGGTGCTTTATTCAGCAAATTTATAAAAACCCATGATGTATGAAAAATACACCACATATGAAGTGGAACCCATAGGTTAAAGTCAAGAGCATTCTATTTGCCTATGCTGTAAGAGGACTAGACTTTTAAGTCATAGATTCTAATTTTTCCATGCTGTTTCTCTTTGTATTTAAAAATTATATGTAGAATAATGCATACCCTAGTGTTGGATACAAGGCCATAATTCAAATGAAGGGATTTTGTCAAAACCATAAACCCAGAAAGTGCAGCTTAAGTGATTAATGATTGACACAAGAACCCTGAAGACATCCTGAGCTGCAGTCATACATGCAACGTCTCAAATTTTAAAACCATTAACTTTCTGGGGAGAAAAGCTTATATAATGGCATAAAAAGCTGCTTGTTTATGTTGCTGTGAAAATGAGAGATAAGAAATACATAAATGTGCATCTGGTCTGAGTAGACAAGTAGTCCAGGATCTTCCTGAAAAGCTGATGTCAATACAACCTGTTGCTATGTAGGTCTGACCCTCTGCTCCCTGGTCATGCGGAAGCATTGTGCTGCTTCAGTGGCCCCCACTGGCCCCATGGGAAAGAAAGACCATCTCAACATGGAGGTGAGAGATCTCAGGTATAGGAAAGAACAGACAAACAAAACCACTACTTATCCATGCAACTTGTTGAACTGGTAATAAATAGCTAAATAACCCCTTCAAAAATGCAGAGCTGTTACAGTTTGGTTTTCTGCACTGGATGATCTCAATTACAAGTTGCTTATCCCCATGCATTTATATTAAGGGATAGGATGAAACAGGTGAATTGGCTTGCTCAGAGTTATGAGCTGAGGCAGTGACAGAATTTGTTGTTCCTGATCTCAGTTGCTTTGACCATCAATCTACATTGTGACCAAGGCCGTTTCCTTTGAAAAGTCAAAGATGGGTGTATATCTCATTATCATTTAAACTTTTATCAAAGTTTATTCAAGGGGGACAGAAATGATATTTAGTGCAGAATGCCATGAATTCTAAGGCATAAACCAGATTTGGATTATTTCAGCTCTTTGCTTTCACTCATGTTCCTAGCTGGAGAATTGACTGGTAGCATTTACACTCAAATGACCCCATTGCTTTGAAGACTTTGTTCATGATGAAGTATTCTATCATGGGACACAAAAGTCTTGGGTTCTCTTTTCCTCTCCTTTCCAAACTTAGTTTGTGAACATGGGAAGATTTCTCTGCCTTGTGTCTTCACTTTCAAGAAAGAAAATAAACATACTTTATGAGAAGGTTGTGAAGACAAATATTACTGTAACGGAAGTGCTCAGCTATTACTGGAATGGGAGTCGTGCAAAATTCTAACATAGATGAGGTCTAATTTCTGACCCAGTAGCTGGTGCTTCATATTTGACTTTTTTTTTTCATGCACCTATTTCCCATTCAGAAAATTAAGATAATGTGTTCCTGTGAGTACAAAGTGAATGTGTGCTGAACTGTGCAAGTGTGGAATTTAAAGGATAATTCAGATACTTCTGAATGAAAAGAAGAGTGGGGTCAAATCTTTCATCACATTTTTCTGTCTTTTTCTCACCAACCACTGATATTTCTTTAAGCAGTTATTCACTGAAAGTTTCTGCTTTTTACCAACCCTCCTTATAGACAGTATAGGGCATTGAAATAGCTTGGGAAATAAGTAGCAAAAAATGTCATGGGTCGTTATGGTTCATCTTCATGCTGTCTGATGGAATATAACTTGGCTTCATCTGGGATGCCGTTGATGGTGCTAAAATAAAAACACTAGAGAGTTGTAGTCACATATTCATTTATTTCCCTCAGCACTCTTACAAACATGTTTTAAAACACACATCTTTATACAAATCACGGAAAAATTCTAAACTTTGTTAACATGATAGTATTGGCAAAATTCTACGGAGAGGTACTCGTGGCAATTATGCCGAGCCCTGGAAATAGGAAACGTAAAACTCTGTTTACTCTGATGACTCTTGTATGTCAGCTCACCACAACTTCCTCCTCCCACCAGCCTGTTCAGATCCTTCACCACTACTGCTGTTATCTATGTACAATGTAAGGAGCACAGTGGGTGAGAGATGATATATTGAAGAAGAGGAGCAGCCATGTTAAGGATGGGTGAGGGCATAAGGTTAAAACCAAATATTTTTGCCTATTAAGCCGAGAAGAGTGCTTGTCACTTTGAGGACTGACACTACAGTGGATTGCTTGAGAAAGTAATTATTTTTTTTTATTATTATTATTTTCATCTGGTATGGATGTTCTCCTACAAAAGGTACTTACCATAGTACAATCTGGTAAAATACCTTCCTGGTTTTGGTGCCTGCTTATTGGACTGCTCTTAAGACATGGTTGGAAAGGGGGTATTTTGTGAAAGCAAATTGTGGCAGAGTTCAAGAGCATCCTCAGTTTTCTAGCAAGTAGTTTTCCCTTTCAGATAAAAAAAAAAGTTACGTGAAAGCTGCAGAGAGAAATAAAAGCAAGCACTAACTAAGAAAGTGACTAGCTGTAAAGACTAGGCTTAGACCAGCACCATGCAACATGCCCTTAGTAAGAAAAAGCGTTGCATCAAGCTGAACAACGACATGGGAAATAAGAATCACAGTTTCAGTTTTCCTTTCCTTTTGGGAGACATGAAGTAGAAGTGGAAAAAGACTAAGGCTGTTCATATCCCAATCCATCAGAGGAACACTGCTGTTCCACAGGGCGTTGTGTGGAGAACAGAAGCATCTTTCCCAGGGCTACAGCCCTGGGACTTAGGGAGTTCCTTTGCCCAGACCAGCTCAGAGTGATAGGCTTCAGGCAGAAGCAGGAGGCAGTCAGCTGTGCAGGCGATGGGCTGAGAGGTAAGAACCAAATTAGAAATATCTGAAATGGAGATAGAGAGCTGTAAATGTGGGAGGGGCAGGAGAAAACATAGGTTCACTTGCACTGCCTCATGCATTAATCTGTCATTGATACCCTGAAGATTTTGCAGGCTTGTGGTAAACAACAATTTTGTACATCAGAACAGAAAAGCGTTTCAGTACCCAGAACCCTCTATTATGGGCTCTTTAGATTAGTTCTCTGCTACTGTATCTGCAAGAAGTTTTCAAATGTCATTCTTAATTTTCTTTAATACTATGTGTCTTGCTGTCAGCAATGCCATCACAATAGAGAAAGAAGCTTAAGGAAGAAGATATGTTGATTTCTTCCCTTTAAATTCTCAGAATGAAGTAAGGAGAAATATTTTTCTCTGTAATATTTTAAGTCCACTGTATTGCTTCATCTGAGTATGTCTGCTTTCTCTGTAGTGTCATATTTAGCTCCAGTAAGTCACAAGCATATTGAGGGCTTGTGGGTACAAATCTGACAGCTAATGAGCTCTCCTGTGATTATCAGTAAGGACTGTGACTCATTAAATCTCATTTCCTGAGAAAGTCCACATAGTGAGAAGAAATTATCTGGAATAAAGGCCTGAAAACCTAATTCGATCAGATTTATAGGTGTTCTTGTAGTTGAAACGGAGTGAAAACGGAGAAACTTTTTAATGAGATCTTTTGAAATGATTGACATTTCAGGGAGGGGCCTGCTTCACCACCTTTAAGATACAGACAAAATAGCTGTCCTTCTCCCAGACTAAACAGGCTGATGCATGTTGTGATTTATTTCACTTTTCCTTTTAGAAGTGTGATTACAACAGAAATAGATGCTTGTGTGCAGTATGACTTTCATTCAAAACTATGCTTGAAAATGTATCTGGCTTGTCCAGTTCTGGATGGGTTGTGATTGCCTTGGTGCAGTGTTTTGTTCTTGTGATGCATGTATTGTTGTGGAATGTTTTTCATGCATAATTTAGAAAGGAAAAGTCTATCCCCTCTTGCAGTGAAGAAGAAAGACTTCCCCTGATTTTAATGAGCTTTGGCTCACCCTCTGATAGAGTAGCATTACAAAAAGTTTTTGTTTTGACAGTTTTATCATTGTGTAGAGATGTGTGGGCACAATCTCATGTTACATTGCATACTCACAATGCGTGGATGGTGACAAAGAAAGAGTTAGTGGGGTCTCACAGTGCAATAAATGGAGACCCATCACTGCTTAATAGATGGCTGAGGATCATGGAACAGTTCCTTACATTGTAACTCAGAGTGTGATCTGAAGACTTCAGCAATAGAGCTGTCTTGCCTTCGTAACTAGGCTCTTCTTGCTGTTGGGAAGAACCTCACACTGACTGCTACAAGCTCTGGTTTTTAACTGTTTAAAATATGGATGTGTCCTGTGGATCGGGCCAAGCTGGCCACTTAGAAGCTCTGAGATTTTTCTTCCTATGTTCTGTAATTCCAGCTTCTTCCAGCATCTCCTTTGTGAAGAGCTTTCTCTCTTCCTTCATGACAAGGCAGTAATATTGCCACCAAGGCTAATGCGGACTTATGTGGGCATTGCAGGGTAGTAGGAAGAGAGTAATTTACTTTGTTTTCCCTCTATTCTTACTGCACATGAATTGCTTGGCACACACATACAGCTTGACTGTCGATTCTGGTTCTTTGCAAGCATTTGAACTTATTGAGGATTTCATCTTGAAATACGTCCATAATAGGACATAATGCAGCAGTTTGACTCTTTTAAATTCTAGGGTTTTGTGGAGTTGGGGTTTCTTCTGGGATTTTGGGTTTGGTTGTTGTTGGGTTTTCTTCCTTTTGTTGTTGTGTTGTTTGTTTTTTTGTGGTTGGTTGTTTTGGTTTTTTTCCCCTTGTGGGTTTTGTGTATGTATCTGGGGGAATATAGGGTGTGGGGTTTAGTGTTTGTTTGGGTTTTTTTATGCTTGGTAGTTTGGTTTTTTTTTGGTGTATGTGTTTTTGCTTGGTTTGTTTTTTTTAATTAGTATCCCTAAACCTGATATATCAGTAAGAAAGCATTAATTTGGAGAAAACTTTTGTGGGATGGGATCTTAGAAAGATGTAGAACTTCATTAAAAATAAAAGTATATTAAATCCTATGCATTCACCAAGACCCTCCAGATACGCTCTTGGTCAGGGTAGGAATATTTCAAAGGACCAGTTTTTTTGAATGAAGATGACATGGCATCAAGAAAAGGAAGGACGGCAAAACTAAACAGTTTTCAGACCCAAGGTAACCTGGAAAAGCAGCTCACTTCAGATATAATCTGTGGTAGGCCATACTGTGTACTCTATATGATGAGAAATAGGAATTTCTAAAATTTGAAATAGCATATATTAGCTTTCTGTGCTACTGTGGTATGATGATATGGTTAATCCTGCTGGCACTAAATTGTCTTGGAAGAGGGAGATGAAAGTAATGTGATTATTAAAATAACAAACAAGAATGTATAGTTTAGTTTGATCTTGCAAGCTTGGATCAAAAAGGGGCCCAAGTTTGGCATCTGGGGAATGAGAACATAGATTAATTTCTGAACAGTTCAGAGTTTCTTACAGTGTTTTTATCTGAGCTTTTAGGTATATATAAAATGTTATTTGCTCAATTCAAATCCAGTTCTCTGGGTATGAGAATGAGGGATATGGATGTTTCATCCAGATATGGTTTGAAGTATGTGGAATAAAAATATATATATAACATGTTCATCATGTGGTCACATTAGCAGCTGTATGTTTGAAACATATTGCCAGAAGAAAACATCTCTGAACATACACATCAAGGCAAATAAGCTTTGCAGCAACAGTTGTTACTTTCCTTTGATATCCTATCAGCTCTAGCAGACCCAGCTGGGCTGTGTTGGGTGCATCCTCTCCTGACAGAGCCCCATTCCTAGCTGCAGCCTGACTCAAGGCCTGCAGTGGCTTCAGCTGGGGGCACCAGTCAGCCCACAAGCACTGGAGAAAGGGTCTTGTATTTGGGCATCTAGTAGTGTCTGGATGACTGTGGCCTAACTCCCCTGAAGACAAGGCAATAAGATCTCTTGGTGAGTTAGATCAGGCCCTTTCTCTGTCATTTATTCCACAGTCCTCAAGAAAAAAATTCCAGAGGACTTAGATTGTTTTGAAGGAGAATTTATCTCTACCTTAGTTGTTGCTTGATTCATACTATCACATCACATTACATGTCATCTGTGGGATATATTAATCAGGAATTAAACAAAAACCTTTTAAGGATAAGCTGCTGTTTATAACTTGAAAAAGCATTTATTAATGTGAATGTATAAGGGAGAAGTTAGGGAAGAGCAGTTGTTTATCTGCTCTGAATTGCACCTTTCTGATTGGAAAATGAAAGTTAATTAGATGTTCTGTGTGTTTGTCAATGGAATTTGCTCTAAGAATGTTTTATAATACTAACAGAAATCCTGCACTGTGTGCACATTGCACGTTGCTGTGTGCAATACAAAGATGAGAAAAATGATGAACTCTTGCACGACTGGGAAGCATAGCCAAAGAAAAAAGTGAATTAAAGGGAAATGTAAATATTTCTCTGTTCATGTAACCCAAAATGATGCTTCCCTACGTTAGTAAAAAAAAGTCAATTTTTTTACCCTGTAGTTAAAAAGTCTTAGGAACACCACCAGCAAGTAAATTTCCTCATGTAGCACATGTGAAAATCTGCAGCTTTATGTGCTATTTTCAGTTAAAAATTTGTGAAGGATGGCAAAATTAGAAGACTATGTTGGGGATTTTGCTGTTCTGGTGGTGGGGTTGTGCTTTTTACTTTGGAAATTGAAGCTTAATATCTGAAAGACTAAAAAAAATAAAGCTATGCAAGGAAAGAATGTTGAGTCATTCAGGAATTGTATCAATGTTACAGTGATGCAGGCTGAAGGAGACTCTTAAAACTCTGGTGTCATCTTAGCTGTATTGTTCATGACAGGAGGCTTCTTCCCTAAAATGACCTTCAGTTTACATTTGGTAAGTAAATCCATTAACATTCAGGACACGGTATTACTTTGTGACATTGCCCTACATTTTGTGGCAGTAGATAAAACTAAAATGAAACAGCAATTGTTCTGGTACTGCCTTCCTGATGTGAAATTAGTTACAAAGCTACTGTGATATCAATGCACTGTTTTCTGTGAAGAGAAAGCCACAGTCGTGGCATTGATTTTACTTATGCAATGTAGAAATGAAGAGATATATAGAAATGATGGACTTTTAGTATATTTCTTTAAAATATACTGGAAGTCCATTCTTCAGCTGAACTACCATCAAAGATTAGGAGCAGTTTTCTATAAAGTGCATTACCAGGTGAAAATTTACCATTGAAAAGCAGGTGCTGAGTTGAGCCCCTGTTAGGATACCACTCAGCTGTACTCACTGTTTTAATTAAATTACTCTAAAGTGGTTTTTGGTCAGACAGGTAAAAATTCCCCATGTGTAGACCCCAGATGTAACTTTTTAACTATTAGAAGTTGTTTGGGTTTTTAAAAAATTTTATTGAAAGTGGAATGTTGGAATTAATATAAGACAATGAAATGGATTTCAGGGTAGGCTGTGGGAAAGTAAACATCTCCAGATTCATCCAAGCTGATGTGGCATTTGCAGAGGGAAAGAGAAGCTCTGTCTTTGACTTGCAAGGGTGGTGAACACGATGGGAACAGTTACAGCTGTCAGTGTGCCAGATGAGGAGACAAGAGAAGGTATCAGAGAAGGATTAGTTAGAGGGGCTGTGGAGGTGGGTAGAAGAGCATATAGCTTAGATAGCTGAGGCTTGAATTTTGAAAATCCATGTAAGTGCAGTTCAGTGGAAAACTGTGAATGTGTATTTGGACAAACATAGGATATTTTGTATGGAGCACCCTGGGACTGGAGCAAGGAGTGGTATAAAAACAAGTAAACAAAACTTCCATGTTTGTTCTTAAAAGTCTTTCCGTATTCTAGTCTCATCTCTTTTGGTCTATCTAGGGTATCATGATTTTTCTATCTTACTGGTATTGGACACCAGTGTCCAAGAGCCTCAAGGATGTTGCTAGTACTTGGTGGGTAAGAGAAGGAAATAATGTAGTATCATATTAGTGAACAAAAGTTTCTTGTGGGCCTGTTCTCTGTGATGATCTTCTGAAGGCCTCTGTGGGCTTGTTTTGAAGTACTTGGAAGCCACAGTGATGAGAGCTATATTAATGCCTAGATAAATTGATTAGTTATGTGACACGCGAAACTCCATTAAATGCACGTGTCACATTGAAACTAGACCCCTTAAGGCTAATTCACTGCCTCATTAGAAGCCAGTGAAATTCCTTCAGCATCGAGTAATGTGTTTAGTTGTGCTAGCTTTGGCAGACACTGTTTATGGGTAAGATGTAGACTTTTAAGGAAGGTTTGGAAATAAGTGGTTTACAGGACAACAACAAACCAACGGTGACAGAAGCATGGACCAATGTCAGCCATGTAGAAGTGTGATATTGGCTGAAGGCTGAAAAAAACATGTGATGAAGGGGAAGGGGCTTTGACATATTAATAATATTCAATCATAATCAATTTGTACACTATTTGCAATTTACATTGACTTAGATAAGCCTGAAATCCATCAGATTAACTTGTCAAAAGCACACATGGTGTATTTGTTCCGCCTAATTCTCACTGGTAGTTTAGGCCCTTCACAGAAGGGATAAATCAGGAGCACACTAATCACATCAGGTTACTTGATTACTAACTCAGAACTATTCTTAAGCTAAAAATGCCACATCTTGCACATCGCTCAGTCTGCTTGTCATTTTTTTCCACCCTGTCATTGTGCAAGAGGATTGGCTTTTTGGCAAAGAGATAATAAAATTAGCAAGATACAATTTTTCAAATCAAATGCTAGAAGTCTGCTCTGGGGCTCCATTTTCTTTCTAAGAATCTAATGAGGAGGGACAGGCGATTATTATTATTATTTATTTCACTAATTAGCTGGATAATCATTCATTGTAAAACTCTTCTGTCTTAGAAATATATTTCTAGTACACTTTGTTTAACACAGTTCCCCTTTTTATAAGACCAAACTATTGGGTGACATCTTTTATTAGGGGGGCACTTCAGGAAAAAAAAAAGTGGGGGGAAAAAAAGAGGTATAAGTTTTGATCTGTGAAGATAATGCAACAAGAAGCAACAGTCCATAAAAACATCAACTTTCAGTCTCTGAAGACATAATGCTTTATGATAACCATAAAACATTTTAGTGCAAAATAAATTGCTGTCCTATTCAAATCCTTAAATGTACTACAGTCGATGTCACTGAAGACATACAGCTATTTTTTCCAATACTGAGATACGTTTTATCATAATTTGTAGTGTAGGTGACAACCTTGCACACATGATTGCCTTTTCTTGCTTAGTTAGCTTGCCAAGGTCAGAGTCCTTTGGCCTTTTATGAATGTAGAACTATTAGGAAATAAACAGGATAACCAAGCAGCATAAAAATAAAACTTGTTTCCTTGACTTGTTAGTCATATACCCTTTAAAGATTTCAGTGTTCCAAGTAGTACTTACTCAGAATAACTTCTTTATAAAAGCTTTAACAAATTCTTCTCACCTGTAAAATAAATTGGTGATTTTTCTCATTTTCTTTCTTTTCTCCCTCTCTCTTTTAAATTCATTTTAGCAAAGTTTTGCTTTGTATTTTCTTTTCTAGCTAACTAACAGCATATTTGTTTTGGAGCTGTTGCGAGGAAAAAAATGAACGGGTATTAATGGAATGTGCTACAGCTACAAATCAGCCCAGAAAACCTGAGCCTGATAAGCACCTAGATTTCCCTGTAACTGAACACTTTAGATGTCATTTCATATTGTGCTATGGGTGAGGTCCTTGGAGTGGGCATTCTCAAGGATTTTCTGGAATTCCATGTTCACTTTCCGAATCAAGAGGTTTCTTTGTAAAGCATTTTTGTGTTCCTTCTGCTGCTGATTATGCCAAAATAGGACAGCATGGAAAGAGTATTGGAAAATGCTAATTATGGTAACTTATTTGACAACGTCACTTAGGAAATATACCCACACACATAAAAGTAGTTGCCTTGATGGGTTTGTTTAAATGTGATATAAAAAAATATAGCTCATTGAATGTTGATAAAGTCTATATGGAGCTATAGTAATGTAGTAAGGCCTGGCTGATGACAGTCATATTAGTTCTATACAAGTAGGAAGGGAAATAAATTTAAAATCCTTTTTATATGTTTGCCTTTAAAATGCACTGAAGTTTTTGAAATGGAAAAATGGTCACAGTAAAACTTTGCCTTATGTCTTGAGTTGTTGGGATGAAACTGTTCCTCAAAGGAAACAGGTGGGGGTTTTAGTGTAATGAAAAATTCATCAGTGAGTGTACATTTGTATGTTGATGGGTGAAGATGCTATATCTGAAAATGATAATTTCTTCACTCTGGTGTGGAAGACCCTTTATTCTATGATCAGGGAGTAACAGTTGCTAGTGTACAACATTTTGCCAGATAGCCTTAGAGTATGGATGTGAAATTGCCCAGTAGTTTGCTTCAAATAGATTTTTCCTCAGACAAAGGGTCTAGTTTGAAATTATCAGAAATCCATAAGGATTTTAGGATTTGGAGAAACAATATTTAGATTTGTAAATCTGTATCTTTGCATGAGCCAGCTTCTATTAAACTTTTGTCAGGACAAGAATTTCCACTCTTTAATTTTTAACTCAAATTTGTCATATTCACTTAAAAATTGCTTATAAAAGTTTAAAATTATTTACCGTGTTATCAGTATGGTAAAGGTTGTGCATTTGAAAAAGACTTGCTAGCCTGTAACCAATGGATAAGAGATGGTTAGGAGCAACCCTTTAGCCTTTTGGACTCTCAGCCATGTATTACAGCATCTGTAATGTATAGATCCCTTATTAAACTATTTAGAAATATGTGATTAAAATAACATGACTTTCTTGATGTGTATATCATAAAACTGGCAACCCATACCATGAAAGAAAATAGTTGTCCAGGGAGATGGGGTTATTAAAGCTTTTATTCTTTCTTTTTTAGTGGTATCCCAGTTGCTCATTGCTTGTCGGCAGTTTACTTTAGATTTTGCGAATAATTAAGGCGGCAGCAGCAGTAGTAGTGTTTGGCTTTTTGATTCAACAGACATATATTTTAATCTAAATGACAATATTTAGCAACAAAATTGCTTTACTTTAACTGCACTGCATTTGTTAATCTGTGGGAACTATAATTTAAAAATAATGAATGCAACAGGGTGAATATATGGCTTCCATTAATTCCAAATACTGCTTATTTCCAGCACTTTTTAATTATTTGAATGTACTTCTCTATATATTTAACTGTAGTGGAAATATCATTCAAACCTCAGACTATTTACTATTACCAGTGTATCTGTAACTTTCCATCCAAATTACTGATCTTCAGAGTAACATTTCATTTCAAACACCCATTTTTCCTGCGTATTAGAAAACACTGCAATAGTAAAGAATAATGTTTTTAAAGATGCAATCTGCATAAACAATGAACATCAGAGAATCAATAAATTACAAGTTCTGCATGGCAATGGTGTTAAAGGGCTGACTGAAACCCAAGGACATGAACTATGGTGACTGAGAGTCTATGCTGCATCTGCATCTTGCATATTTCCATTGACTTAAAATGGCAGTACCTTAGAGAATCATGGATCCACAGGCTGAGAGGATTTCTTGATCACCCAGAACCATTAGCTTTAATGTCATCTTTGCACATCATATATGCAGGCACAGAGCTCTAAGAGCTGTAAGGCCATATCCTTGCATTCTGTAAAGTTTTGTTACCTGCTTTGTGGATCTGGCATGAAATTGTGTCTTCTCCACAGAATGTTCTTTTCTTCTAATTGATACTAAACACTGAGTTCCTTCCTTGTTTTTAACATTTGCAAAATTTCATACTGGCACGGACTGGTGACTGTTTATATCATGACATTTAGAGATGCTGGACACAGAAAAAGCACATAGCAGAAAACGTGTAATCGTTCCCACCCAGAACCTACTACTAAGCAGCTGCATATGACTCAAAGCTACGTTCTGTTCTGGTGATAGAACTCCGTCATGTGGTGTGCATTTTGGAGTACATGGAGTCCATGACTGCACCTTCCCTGCCTTATGATGAACTGAAACTGGGCATGAAGACTGACAGCTAAAAAAACAGATGTATGTATTAATGTTTCTTTTTTTTTTTTATGGTAATCTTGTGCTCTTCTCTGTGTTCAAATAGACCTGTGGAATCATGAATGATTAGTTCAGACGTTACAATGTGTTGCATAATAAGCATTTGTGCAAGTAAGCCTTACTTCGCTTGCTGCTTAAAAATTAAAAATGAAATAAATATCTAGTTGATTCCTATTGATTCTGATCAACAGCTGTTTTTTACAGCATGAATGTAAGCTATCTATTCTTAGACTGTAATCTTTCAGTAGAAATTAAAATGCCACTTAAAGAACAGTTATGGCATTTATTGGGTTTTCATATGAGCAAAACTAATAAAGTTCTTAAGAGGCTTGGGGCAATCTGATACTGACTGTGGCAGGGCAGTATGTCCTGAGTATGTACTAAACTCTGTACTGAGTTTAGCCATCAGCTTAGTTATCTTGCTTACTTTTTTGCCTGCCATAGTTGCAAGTGGTGAGAGAAAGCAAGCCTTGGGCTGAAGTCTTGGTGCTCACACCTCAGGAAGCTGTGGCGCTTTTCCTTTGCTGCTGTGCCATCTGAGCAAATTTTGTCATTCTGGGAAGAGTAATGAGAGCTGGGAAAAGAGAAATTGTCTTGTGCGGTTATTTCAAGAGCTATACCCTGTAACTGACCCTATAACTGACAGGTCTTTACTGTTGAATTCCTTCATTGACTTCAAGGTTAGTTTTCATATTTTTTTCTTCAAGGTGCTGTGCACTCTGCCTTGTTTTGCATTTGCATGTAAACTTTGACTTCTCTCTCTTCCTGTGTCTTAAGGTTTTATACCAGTTCTTCTTATCTTTGTGCTGACTTCTTTGTATCTCTGGTAGTTTGTTGTCTGGGTTTTTTCTTTTTTTTTTTTTTTTCTTTTCTATGCCAGATTGTTGGC
>VWZY01009717.1:126701-139753 GCA_013399075.1 Chloroceryle aenea
GGGCATTCAGAGTTAACGTCTCACACAAACTCCACTCCGAGATAAGTATGTATTTGTGACTGAGCTTTCTTACTCTCTGTTACCTGGTATTTTATTCCAGAACCATGTCTTCCTGTGGTTGCAAGTCCGTGATTCATCTCTAATTACTGGCAGTTGCTGACAGTAGTCAGGAAGGGGCTGAGTGATGACAGTGGACCAAGTATTAAAGTCTTTGCTCAGCTTTTATTGCAGGTACTATGAAAATTTCTCTCTTCAGAGTTTAAAAAGGCAATTAAACCACAAAGAAACTGGCATGTATATATAAAGAAGCACTTCAGAGTGGGAACTGGTTCACCCAAAGGATGTGTGCCCAAAATGACCTTCCAGAGAAAGAATAGACACTAATCACCTTTTATCTCTAGTAGGCCATGTTTTTTTCTTTTGTGTTCCCCATGCTTCACTTTAGGCAACGTACATAGTATGTGTGGTATGATTCTCTTTTCTGAGAGCTTCTAAGGTAGTGTGAAGTATGCAGTAGTTCAAATTGATGCATTGCCATGCTCAAAAGGCTCAGCCTGTGTTCAGCTGAAGAAGCCAGGAGCCAGAATGATTTACCCAGATTGGATACCTACCATTCACTGCAGCTAAAGATTACACATGTAAAATCAGAAGCATCACCGTTGTCAGCAATGTATTTACATGTAAGAGCTGTTCATTTGTCTGAAATCTCCTTATCTGAATAAAGTTAGGGTTGTTAAAAACTGCAGGCCAGTTACTGAGATTTTGCCTTCTAGATCTTCAGAGCTTTCTAGGCAATTTGCAGGCAACTATGTGGTTATTTGCAGTCTCAGGGCCTCAAAGCTGAGGAACTTGATAAATCAGAAATGTGTATAACTGTAAATATAACACCTCTACTTAATCATTTCATTCCCTTCCACCAGCTTCCAAAGAACAAAGTTTCAGACAAAAATCCCACATGTCAATTTTCATATCTGTTCACATATTTCTGAGTGAACTGCTACTCCCCACTGCCCCTCCCAACAGAAGTTCATAGAAGTGCAGCAAAACCTTATTATTCTGTTTATGATAGGATAGTCTATTCTAGTACAATGCAGTCCATAGTAAATCCATCTACAGAATTAATTCAGGCGTTGTGAGAAAGACATGCAAGTAAAAGCTTTAATGATTTACAGTTTGAAGACACAGCTGATATGAAAATAAACATTGAATCAGTTTCTTCTATATATCTTAGTTCCATTAGAATAATGACAGTAGGTGACATTTTTCACATTTTAATTGGTGTTTTGCTGATTTTATCAGAATTTCTGCTGATCAAAGCAAATTAGCTATTTATTTATTTTGCAGTGATGCTAACTAATCAGTGGAAGCTTAATGTACTGTAATGAATTTTAAATATTCTCCTCGTCATTACAAGTGTGTGAATCTAGACTCTCTCTCTTTCTCCTAACAGTTTAATTAATTGAGTAGCAGAGAAAGGTAACATTTAATATAATAACATTTTCTTTGAAATATTTCAGTGCGTGTTTTATAGTACCATCTTAAATTAGGAAAGATAATTCTGACCAACGTATTCCTCTGTGTGCATGCACATAGCTCACTTAACCCAATCCTGACTGCATTGTTTGAGACTGATGGTAAACACCTTAATTACTACTTTATTTCAGTAGCTTGCTGAATGAAATTTTTTTTTAGATTATTTATAGTTCAGTGACTTTGTTTTAATTGGTTTCTTTTATGTTATTTATCCATACAGCTATATCATGCAGGTTTTTAAAATAGTAATGATGCGGTTTATGTCATAGTATTTTTTCCTACCAACCATGGCATGCCATAAATTGACCTCCAGAGTATAAAAGAACAAGGAAGAAGAAAAAAAAAAACAAACAACAAGACTAATTGAAGTACTTGGTTAACTCCATGGTACAATTCTTCACATATCCTCTTGTTCAGGAAAGAACTTTAACATTCATTTAAATGTCTAAGAATAGGGCATATGCCCTGAATTAGAGCATTAGCCTTTGAGGATCTAATGCCAAGTTGTAAAGAACATGGCATCAGTTTAATTTTACTGTACAACTGTAATCAGTCTCTGATCCATTTTTAGACACTACCTTGTATGCTTCCACACATTGCTCTGAACTGTAGTGGGTACAGCTATATTGGTAACTGCATGTGAAATGTGGGATTAATGTCCAGGATCTAATGTGTTTGTATTTACGGATGTTGGTGCAGGCAAGACAAATAAGCAAAAAAACCTCCCACCTCATTCTTTTCTTTGTGGTAAGAGTTAGGCCAATTCTGGACTCAAAGTAGGCATAGTGAGTTCCCAGAAGGCTGGCGTTTCTGAAGGGACTTGATGTAGTTACTGCTTCAGTACTTACATATGTTCTTCTAAGATGGTGATTTTCAATACACATTTTCAGTGGGATATATAAAATGACATGAATTAATTCCCCTACAGATAGTACAGTGTACACTTTTTAAAGTCAGGAGAGATTATGTTTTGTGCATGTACAAGGAAAGCAATGTGCTGTCACATCCCCACGACATGTGCAAAGAGACACTGGAAGAAAAGCTGTTCTACAAGGGGAAGAAGTGTGAGGTGTCATTAAGAGATAGCACAGTTTGGGTTACTGTAAAATGAGGGGACCAACAGGAGATTTGTGCTGCTCTAAGTATTTTTGGTATATTACTAAACGTCCTGGAAAGCTATGTAAAGCCTATGTCTAAATCACTAGATCTGATCACATATAGATATTGTGTATAGGGAACAGAAGGAGGTTTTTAAAGTCCATTTGTATCAATTTAAACATTCAAATAAGAGATTTTAAACTTCCTTGAGAGTATCTAAGTGTGAAATTGTAGACTGATTGCAAAGTGCCAAGTGTAAATACTTAAATTTCAGCTAAAGAAAGAATTCTCTTGAGGCATTTTTATCTTCCTTTTAAATTTTGGACTCTTAGAAGTAAATATATGGAGGCAGCTCATGAATTTTGAGGACTTTTTTTTTTTTTCAATGATTTTTTAATAAACAGTAACATTTTATTTAAAAATAAAAAAAGAGATGGACATTATGTCAGTGATTAGATTCTGTTACAGTAACAAAACAGAGATCTTCTTTTGTGGCATTGCTAAGAGAGTTAACCTAATTCCAGTAAATTGTAGGTCTGGTTTGAGAAATAAATTTAGCTGGTCTGCAACTAGTTTGGATTTGAACGAAACAACACAAATAAGAATTACAGCATAAATATCAAATTAACTTACAGGCAGATTGTTTCACTCTGTCTTTGACCATTCTAAAGATCTTTAGGTGAGCATGGCTGGTCTTTAGAGAAGCCTGAAGAGGGTTCTCCATGCACATATGGAGCGAGTCCAAACTGACTGACAGCAGGCAGGAAGCTCTGCAATGATTTAGCCTGATGGTTGTTCTGATTCTGGTGACTGGTTGATTCCTTTGTCTTACTCGACCATTTGCCAAGCTGGTAACCCATTACTTTTAAAATAACTTCTCGAGCATGAACTCGACACCCATTTGGAAATGCCCTAAAATGGCTTAATTTGAGACGTCACCGTGTGTCCAGTCTCTGAAAAATAAAGCACCCGTACAGTATCTCCACTTTGGCATTCCAAAGGTTATAAATCCCCAGATCATTCATCACTGAAAACTTTTTTCTTTAATTTAACAAATAAAGTATGGAATCTGAATGAGGTTTTTGACTCCAAACTAGGCAGTCATCCTGACATGCTTCTGAGAAGTATGTGATTATCATGTGCCAGTTTGTATCTGACGGGCAAGTGTCCTTTCTGCAGTTGTTTTGTTGATGATAGGAAGCCAGTAGAGCTTCTTCCATTATAAAAAAGTAATGAACAGGAAAATGAGCGGAAGATTGTTCTGATTATTGTTTATCTCCAGAATATGTTGAGCTTTACCTTTGCTACCACAGCAAAATGGATACAATATTCCCAAAATAATACTAATAAAAAGCTTTCTTGAGGGCATTGTACAAAAAGACAGTTAAAAAGTTAAAGGAAAACCACTGATGTATTCTGCTTTTACTTGTTGTTCTGTTTGTTGCTTCTCACAGTGCATTTAATGTGTGAAAAAGACAGAGCCATGATTTGTGCAACAAGCCTGTTTTTTTGTACCAAACATTTTCCATACTTATCAGTAGTTATGCTGGAATCTGTCTGGTCTATTGGGGTTTGGTAGCTTGAGGAATTAATGAATATTCATTCCTTTTCCCTGGGTACAAAGTAAAATAACTAGTAATTAGTACAATATTTAATACTCCTATTCAAAATAAATAAATCTTTTGTGAAAAAAAAATCTAATTATTGTAATGTAGCAACTTCTGCGTGTGTAACTGAAATTAGATGTGCTGTTTTGAAAATGCTTTTAAGCCCTCATTTACATGTTTCCAGATCAGTTAATTATTCCCCTTGTATGCATAAAACAGAACTCTGGATTGTACTTGCATATATTATTCATTTTGCTATCTATCTTCTAAGTTTAGCTGATTCTAATATTTTAATTTTACATTATTATTATACCAGTGATATTTGTCTCCTGATAGG
Organism: Chloroceryle aenea; assembly: GCA_013399075.1. Classification (NCBI taxonomy): domain Eukaryota; kingdom Metazoa; phylum Chordata; class Aves; order Coraciiformes; family Cerylidae; genus Chloroceryle; species Chloroceryle aenea. The sequence continues at coordinate 131,277 of VWZY01009717.1, forward strand.
AAAGTTATTCTTGTCTGCACTTAGTTCTATGCTTGGTTTTAAAATAAATGACTTACATGGTAGTAAGTGTGACTATTACAACTTGAGTCTTCTATTTTGCCTATCATACTAAATTACTCACATCTTTTGGTTCTGTGAAAGCAGAATGTTTCAGATGGGGACCTGGGCTTTTTCTAGTGAGATAATGAGCTAAAAAACCACAACTGATAAAATCAAGGGCAGGAGGGTTGAACCTGGTCACTAGAATCAGTGCTTCAGAATTGTTCTAATGGCCTGATCCGAAGCTTGCTGAAATTTGCAGGATTCACAGTCACTTTCAGTGAGACCTTTCATGTTTATCTCAACATGAGTTGCTGAATTTAGTATTTCCCTGATATCCACTAAGTCATCATTGCCATAGTCACTAGATCTACCTCATTATTCCTGGGTATGAAGGTGTAAATGGGGAGATGTTTGACACCAATGAGTCCTACTGCAGCTGTGCTGTTCCCTTCTGGGCAGTGATACATACAGAGCCAGTCTCATTGTAGACTGCTCTGCTAGCACTGTGGCTGCTATCTGTTGTCCCTGTAGACTATAAGGAGATGAAATAAGTGAGTCTTTTACCAATTTGCTTGGTAGTCATACAAATGCATAACTTGGAAATCATTCCTACTTTCTGGCCCACCAAATTAGTCAGTTCCTATCCAATTTAGCATTGATTTCCTTCTTGAAGAAGGAAATCTTAAAGGTGCAGGAGCAGGCTATCACTATGTGCCAAAAGATGAGTCAGCAAGGAAGAAGGCTGACATGGCTGAACAGGGAGCTTTGACTGGAACTCAGGAAAAAATAGAAGAGTTTATGCCCTTTGGAAGAAGGGACAGGCCACTCAGGAAGACTGTGAGAATGNGGGACAAGGAGCTGAATGAAGCCCCTGTAATCCAAGAAGAAATGGTTATTGAGCTGCTACACCACTGAGATTATGAGGCTGGAGGAGATCCACCCAAGAGTACTGAGGGAACTGGTGGAAGTGCTCACCAAGTCACTTTCCATGATTTATCATTAATTCTGGCTAACAGAGGATGTCTCAGCGGACTGTGGGATTGACGGCATCCCGCGNCTGTGGGATTGACGGCATCCTCGGTAAATTTGCAGACACCACCAAGTTGGATGGCAGTGTTGATCTGCTTGAGGGCAAGGAGGCTCTACAGAAGGACCTGGACAAGCTGGATCAGTGGGCTGAGGCAAATTGTTCAACTTCCTGAAGTTGCACCGCGGGAGGTTTAGATTGAATATTGGGAACAATTTCGTCACAGAAAGGATTGTCAAGTACTTGAACAGGCTGCCCAGGGAAGTGGTGGAGTGACCACCCCTGGAGGTATTTAAAAGACATGTAGATGTGGTGTTTAGTGGTGGACTTTGGAGGGTTAGGGTAACTGTTGTAACGGCCTTTTCCAATCTAAATGATTCTATGAATCTATGATATCATAGGTTCTACCTGCCGGGCAGTAATGGGGAAAAATGTTCTTGTGAAGAAAGCGTGTTTTTTTACAGGCAAGCGTTCCCACCCTGTGTGCTCTGACTGTTGCTGTTATGGGTGCCTGTTGGCATGACAGATGGGGCTAAGGGTTCTGCCATCTATATCATAAGCTTGATGTGGTAATAAGCAGAAATAGCCTCTTATTAATTTAATTTTCTCCCTACTTTATTTTATGTGTTTGTTGTATCTCAGAAAGAAATCTAAGCAAAACTTACTTTCCANGTTCTGAGGGAACGGGTGGGAGTGCTCACCAAGTCACTTTCCATGATTTATCATTAATTCTGGCTAACAGAGGATGTCTCAGCGGACTGTGGGATTGACGGCATCCTCGGTAAATTTGCAGACACCACCAAGTTGGATGGCAGTGTTGATCTGCTTGAGGGCAAGGAGGCTCTACAGAAGGACCTGGACAAGCTGGATCAGTGGGCTGAGGCAAATTGTTCAACTTCCTGAAGTTGCACCGCGGGAGGTTTAGATTGAATATTGGGAACAATTTCGTCACAGAAAGGATTGTCAAGTACTTGAACAGGCTGCCCAGGGAAGTGGTGGAGTGACCACCCCTGGAGGTATTTAAAAGACATGTAGATGTGGTGTTTAGTGGTGGACTTTGGAGTGTTAGGTTAACTGTTGTAACGGCCTTTTCCAATCTAAATGATTCTATGAATCTATGATATCATAGGTTCTACCTGCCGGGCAGTAATGGGGAAAAATGTTCTTGTGAAGAAAGCGTGTTTTTTTACAGGCAAGCGTTCCCACCCTGTGTGCTCTGACTGTTGCTGTTATGGGTGCCTGTTGGCATGACAGATGGGGCTAAGGGTTCTGCCATCTATATCATAAGCTTGATGTGGTAATAAGCAGAAATAGCCTCTTATTAATTTAATTTTCTCCCTACTTTATTTTATGTGTTTGTTGTATCTCAGAAAGAAATCTAAGCAAAACTTACTTTCCAGACACTAAGGGTTTTCATGTCACCTGGTTGGGTTTTTTTTCTTTTTTGGGGGGATTAGGATTACCAGTAACCTTTGGATAAGTAGCAGGGATTTGGCTAGAGCTGACAGCCATGAAGCATGAAGAACAGTGAGGTAGTAGTGCTGTTGGATAGAAGTTTAAGGATGCCAGAAACCTTGACAGTACATATATGCAGGGGATTCAGGAAGAACTGTGTAATGCAAAGAGTAGTAAATGCTAGGGAGAAGTTAAGAGGCAAAGGCAAATAAGTAGCTGGTTTAAATGAGATTAAGATACCACAGCATTTTGTGGATGCTTGCAGAGGACAGGTTTAGAGGATGATGACCAAACAGGAAATTGTACTAAATAGAAATGGAAGAAAGGGGTTTGTCACATCAGGTAATCTTTTCTGCTCACACAAGGCACTGGATTCTTTTCTACACTATTTCTGAGAAGAGAGAAGGAAAATTGATAGAACTGTGATTAGCAAGGTAAGGTATAGATTTTTGAACTCTATGCATCTGTGTACAGACAGAAAGCTATGTTAACAGCCCATGACCAAGCTGGCTAAGTGAAACCCTGAATGATGTCTTTCCCTACCTTTATGGTAGTAGTGCTAATTTTATATGTGTGACAGTATTACGTTAGTATCTATTTTTCCACATATATCCTGGCCATTTTCAGAGCCCAGAATACATGATGCTTGCATTTTAGTAGCTTATTTTCCTTATTCAAACATCACACATTTATTTAGTACGTGCTTTTCAAACTTTGCTGTGAAGAGTGAAAGACTAATTTACCCAGGGGGCTATTCAGTTTTTCAAACATTAATGAAATTGCTTTCACCTTTATGAAATGGATGAATAGGATTATCCCCATTATAGAGATTACAAATTGAGGTACAGAGTGTTAAAAAATAATCTCTAAATTTGCACTCACCATCCCAGATGGATAGACTTTATTTTTATTCTCTCTATCATTAAATGCCATGTTTGTATTCAGACTCCCATTGATTTGGGCACAAATGAAGATTTCAGCAAATAAGGTTTTGAGATCCCAATCTGTAATTTGCTTGTCATGCATATATCCATCCTACAGGACTCTGCTACCTATGTTAACACCGTAGCCGATGGCAGTAGTGCATTGTCTCTCTGTGGCACATGAGTGAGAGGCACTGTTGCCAAAGCAGCATAAAGCAAAGAAGCAGTTATGTTTGAGGAATCTTTGATTCCATGTGAGGGGTGTGAAATGGTGAGAACTCTTTTAACTTTTTGCCTCCTTTCTGATCTCTCTAGTCTATTTCTGTCCCGTCTCATTACCTTCTTAACTCCTTTTACCTGTTTCATTCTGTCTATTCTACCCCAAGACTTCCTCCTCAACTTTCTTCCGCAAGAGGAACTCCACACATGTACATACATATCAGTTAAGTGGGTTAACTGCATGTTCACAGCATGATTGCGTTTGCTCTAGCTCTCCCATGGAATCTTCTGTGATGTGGATCTTTCTCTTAGTCTTCTGTGTTTTCACGGTCAACAAAATATCAAAGCTGGCATTGGTAGAGAGCACCCTTAGAAACAGTCCATACAGACCACTCCTCTCAGAGCCATGTATTGGCCTTTGCCAGATACTGGCACGTCTTAACAACTAGCATTGCTCATGTTTTTAAGCCTGTCACATCAACTGTCATGACTTTGTTTTTAAATAAAATAAGAAATTGAAAAGAACAAGGAGCTAGCATGAAGGATGTGTCAGCCTGCTGTTTTTCATGTGCTGGCCCAGAGTCCTGCCTGTATAAAAGAAGCTCAAGAATTGTGGAGGGGAAAATAGGGGCTTATTCATAACAATCAATTTAAGAAACACTTTTCTTTCTTTTCAGTGCTGAGATGACAGAATGCCAGTTCTCTGTGGATGGTTAGAAACTCTGTTTTAGTCGTATTGCACTGTACATTTTTCTCCAGGTGCTATGTACTTCAGTATCAGTAAATTATAACTGAACTAAAGGTGATAATGCTTTAGAGGTTCCTTGAAAGACAAGGATTTTTGGAGAATAAACTGATCTTTTATTCATATTTAGGGTCTGTATTCTTATTTAGGATCTCTAAGTAGATGTTTCTTGATAATTCATTTCTCTTTTTTTCATGATATTTCTTAATTCATTTTTTAAATCTGCATTAAAGTTTATCAGTCTAATAAGTATAAAGCCTCAGGCCCTTGGGGCAGGAACTTGCCTTGTAAACCTTTGTGCGTATTTACAATGGCACAGAAATAATTATCTATGATAATACTGTAAATTGTTTCCTAATAAATTCATATTAGGAAGGCTGAAGAGAGGGCATCAACAAAGATGGACAGGCTTAGAAGGTGATATTATAAAACTTTTCTACAAAATACTTTGAGTGCAAAGTAAGAGAATTTACTGTGCTGCTTTCAGGGAGGATAGAACTGTAGTTAGGGACAAATAAATTCTGACTTTTGCATTTAAGTTCATCCTGTTGTCCTTCCACTCAATTCTGTCCCTGCCACTGCTGTTTCAGAGATACAGTGGTAAGTTAAAAAGGACCAGTTCAGCTATACTCACGTTCATTATCTCTAAGAAATGAATAAACACTGTACTGATGAAGTCAAAAGTAAGTGAACTCCTTTTATTCATCTTGTGCCATAGCCCGGACTATAGTACAAGGTAACTGTGGCTTTCATGACTTAGTCACGTGCCAGCAGTTCCCAGAAAATCACAGAGACTTATATAGAAACCTTCACCAGCTGACCTGATTCACCTCTTTATTTCCCTCCTCTGACTGAAATGAAAATGCAGTAAAATATGAAGTAAAAAAGAAGTCTTTTATTCTGCTGACATATTTTGCAAGGTAGCCTAACTATGATTTGGTTTCATAAACCATATTGTTGAGATTAACATATTTTAAATGTTTCAATTTTTATTAAATTTAGTTTTGTTAAGGAACACTTTTGTGGAAAAAAAGAAATCAGACTATATATGGTCTTATTTTATAACTGCTTTGCATTGAAAATCTTTATATCTGCCTTTCACAGAGACATGACTAGATTTATCAGTAAATTTTGGTGTTTAAAAAATATTAGCAGAGAAAATCCCATAGTATTTTACACATGAAGCCCACTGCAATCTCTGTAGATTTTTACATCCACTTTGTTTGTTTTTATTTTTGTATTCTTCTACAAACAACCACACCAAAATATTTGGGATTAATTTTTTTTTTTTTAATTTTCTGCATTCTCTCTGACCTTTCAGGGGAAGACACCCTTGAGAAAAAAGGTAGAAACTGCAATGCAAATATCAAGTATTCTGTGGGCTTCCAGTATTCCAGAAGGCTTGTCTAGAAATAGGAACTGTTTGCCATTTGCACCACATGTCAAAACACTGGTGAATGTTAAGTTTTTTCAGTACTTTGTTTCCTAGTAAGTCCAAGAGGACTTGAATTATCTATTCCTTTGTTTTGAAGTAACCAGTTTTTTGAAAGATCAGTTTGAGGTGAGTGCCTTTACAGTTCCAGAGAATTTCACAGGAAACCGCCACTTTCCTGATGTACTTAGGATTGTATATTAAATTAAATTGTAATTCATGTCTTACAAAAATATGGAAACTACTAGGTCATCTGTGAATGTTTTAAAATCAGTAAAGCTATATATTTCTGACTTCCTGCTTTTATGCACCCAAACCTTTCACCCCAGGGAATTGCCAATACTATCTGAGTTTGTTCCATAAAAGCAGTTCAGATGCTCCATTATATAGAGAGCAAAAGCCTCTGGGAATCATTTTGCTGCTAGGCATGACTGCAAACCTTTTCCTTCTCCTTCCAAACACCCACTAGTCAGGTAGCTGGTATGTACTATTATTGATCTGCAGATGTACCACTGGGCTAGTCACTTGTCATACAAAATGTGTCAAAATTTGCACATCAATTGCAGCAGTTACTTCAAAAATCATGCTTCTCTGTGAAAATAAAACAGAAAATCGCATGACATTTAAACACCTCAGCAATAATTCATTGCTTCAGGCACCTGAGCTGTAGCAATTGTTGTCATTTTCGTTCCAAACCTATATTTTTGAAATTTAAAAGATCACTGTCAATTCATGCCATTTCAGAACAACCGTAGCACGTGTGAATAGGACAGAATGCTGGCAATTAGGCTCTTCAGCTCACCATTGCTTGCTTTCTTCTTGCACCGGTCATCTTGCTTCTCTTCTCTACTCTGTTAATGTAATTTTGCAAGGCATAGTGTAGGGTTTTTTCTCAGCTGCATACATAAAATTGTTTTAGAAATCTGCTTTGGCATAAATGTATTGTACCCCACTACATGCCTAAATCCAAATAAAAATACAACTTTTTTCTTGCAGTTTGGAGATACATTATTAATTATTTTTATTTAATTGTTTCTGTTGAAATTTACTCTTAAGCAATGTGATTCTCAGGCTGAACTCACCCCACCTTGCTTTCTGAAAATTTCTAGTTTATCCATCATCTTGCTGTAATGTGAGGATACTTGCTTTTTTTAACCCTCTAAAATTTCTTTGCTGTTGTGTGTGAAATTTCATTTGGAAGAGAACTTAGTTTTAATTTATTAGATAAAGCAAATATTTTATTATTTATTGTTTTAACATATTAGGTGACCTAAAAATCTTCAAATGCTTTGTATTTATTTTAGATAAATGTTTCATCAGTGCCATAAATAGACTTCTTTTGTAATATGTAATTCCAAGCCTTTGGAAGGTTTTAGAGGTTTCTCAGAGGAACAGTTTTGGCTACTAGGTAGCTAGAATACTAGATAAAGCACTAAAGATATGTTAAATATTTGCATAGAAAAGTATTGTTGATGTGCACCTTACAAATCAAAAGGAAGGCTCTTGAGTCATATTGTAATAATTAGCATTCAGGCTTCCTGTATCTAATGCAGTAGTTGTTTTATTAGCAATACGGATACTATTGGAATAACTAATTTATGTATGTTGAACCTAAATGAAGCCAGTCCTATTGAAAAAATCTTTTAAATGCAGTGGTGGCCCAACATACCACCTGGTAGACAAACGTTACAGACAGTAGTGTAGTTCTTGCTACTATCCAGTAGCAGTTAGTTCTTGCGTTTGTGACAAACAAGAGGTTTTCCCTGAGATACTGACTTACATCAGTAATCAAGGCTGCAGAATGTGGATGGAGGATGCATGCTGACTGGAGAAGAGAAGACTTTCAGCACAACCTCCAGTTTGCTATCCTTTCTTCTTTTGGTCTTATTTCTTATAGCTCCTCTTCCTGTAAGGAGATACAGACATATCTCCTTCTTCCTAAGGAAATAAGGAATTTTTTTGGTCTGTGAATATATTTCGTTCTCTCCTCTTCTGTCAGTGTATTAATCTTCCCTTGTAAATTTTGAATCTGTGGGTCAATGACTGTGAAATGTGAATTGTTCTTAAAGACACTGAAGTCCTGTAAGCTTTCTGAAACCTGGAAACAAACCCTAATAACATTGTCAGTAAGGACAAGTAGTCAGGGAGCTCCAAACTCCAAATAAGATCTTGGAGTAAGTTCTAAACATTATTAGAGAGCAGAGATTCCAGAGGGATGCTCATATCTTGACAGACAGATGATTTTTTTGCTGAGCTTTGTTTGCTCCACTGCTCCTAGAACTGCTTCCTTAACTCTGCTGTTCTCATCTTCCAAGTTCAGCCAGGGACTTTGCAATACCGAACAGCTGCAAGGGCAGAATTCTACCCCTTTATTTCTTCTTTCACCCCTCTCAAGTTTTCACACAGAATCACAGAATCACAGAATCCTAGGGGTTGGAAGGGACCTCGAAAGATCATCTAGTCCAACCCCCCCTGCCAGAGCAGGGCCACCTAGAGTACATCACATAGGAACATGTCCAGGCGGGTTTTGAATGTCTCCAGTGAAGGAGACTCCACGACCCCCCTGGGCAGCCTGTTCCAGGGCTCTGTCCCCCTTACAGTAAAAAAATTTTTTCGAACATTCAACTTGAACCT
>VWZY01009717.1:140681-167476 GCA_013399075.1 Chloroceryle aenea
ACGCTCTGATCCTGTGCTTGCAAATAGTGGTCCTTGAATATTGACCAGCTATCTTGAGCCCCTTTATCTTCTAACACCCTGTCCCATGGGATTTCTCTTAACAGTTGATTGAGGAGGCCAAAATTTGCCCTGTGGAAGTCCAGGGTTCTGATCCTACTGGGTATTCTGTTCCTTCCACACAGGATCCTGAACTCTACCATCTCATGATCACTGCAGCCAAGGCTGCCATTGACCACCACTGCTTCAACAAGGCCCTCCTTGTTGGTTAGTACAAGATCCAACAGCGCTCCTCTTCTAGTCGGTTTGTCCACCATTTGCATTAAGAAGTTATCATCAATGCACTGGAGGAACCTCCTAGACTGTGAAAGGCTGGCTGTGTGAGTCAACCAGCAGATATCGGGGTTTTCTTTCTGTCTTTTTTTTTTTCCTCCATAAAAGAATGTAGCAAAGTCTAGCCAGGTTCAGTCTCCTCTTTTGCATGTTACACTCAAACTTTGGCAACAAGGTGCTTCATCAATGTTTGGAGGAGGTGACAAGGGAACAGGAAGGCTAAATGTTCAAAACGGTGTGCACGGACATAACTGTGAGACTAAATTACTTGTGTGGAATTGCAGTAATTTTATGGTAATTCATATGGTAAATCTTTTTGCACTTTCAGCTTAATATATTTAGCCAGCTTAGTGTTTAAACAATGCTTTTCTTAAGTGGAAAAAAAAAAAATCTTGCCTATTCGTGCAACCGTGCTTTCTGTATGCACAGCTCTAGGTGTCAGCAGGAATTCCCTCAAGTCATCTTGATTCACAGGATCAGGGACTGACCTTGGAAGGGAACCAGACTGCAGATTATTGCTATGCTTCTTACCACAAAATACTTCCACACAGTAGTTTTCTATCACAGCTCGGTAATCTAATCCTTCATTTGCCAGTTATCTATGGTGAGGTTTTTTTTCCAATCGGGAAATTCACTTTCAAAGCTATACGTTACTATGTGTGGCAGTCCTGCTGTCTTGCAACAGTTTGAAACTATAATCTGAATGAGATGTATTAAGATGTATTAAAATGCATCTAGTAAATACAGAAAACCTCCATTACTTGGGTACATGGAGATAAGACCTCTGCTAACATTAACTGCATTTATCTCAATAGGCTTACACCATCCTGTTACTCATCCTCAGATTCTCTCCTAAGGTGTATGTTAAATCTTGGTTTCTTTTTCTTAGTGACAGTTTTCACTGACTGATTGAACCTGCATTACAGTAAAGCACTGAGTTGAATAGTCACACACTTTTGCCTAGAGACTAGTGGCAAAATTTTATGAATTTTCTGTAGAATTGCCCATTCCCGTAGCTGGCTCTGAGAGCTGGCTGTCTATTGAGAGAGATCTCAAATATCCAGATCCCATGCTGGTGAAGGATGAGTTTGTTATGGAAATGATGCCATTACAATAGTTACTGGCTGGTGGTGTTACGTTGTTCACAGTGTGTTCCACGTTGGCTGATTAAACCGCAAGTGAAATGCCACATTGACAGGCCCACATTGCCTGACACACTACAAGAATCACGGAGTGAGTAACTGTGGGTTAGTTTTGTTCCATTACTGGCTTTATTAGGAGGCTGGGTTCTGGTTGTGCCATTTTATGGTTTTGTTATCGTCTGCACTCTGAATTATCATGCCCTGGTGTGCTTGTAAGAATTTGATCTTCTCAACATGTTTTTTCAGTCTTTTGGTTGCTTGGCTGACCTTGTTTTTTTATGTTAGTGGGGTTACTGATGGGAGTAGCCAGTGAAATGGGTAGTGAACATGGGAAGCATTTTCAGAATGAGTTATTAAATTCCTTCCAGAGCTTGCATTTATTATAATTATCACAAAACTGTTATGTGGCCCCATAAACTTGCATGGTGATTTATAAACTTAGGCTTACATTTAGCTAAAGCAGATGCAAATTTTTTACTTGTGTGAAGGAATTTATACCTATGCTTGCTATAGATAGGATGGGTTCCTTATGCCAAGATCTTCAAAAGTTATTTATTAACATTGGAATCATGACACAGGGGGTATAATCCAAACTAACTTACATTTCTGAAGTCTCAGTGAAGTTTACTTGTGAAATGGTTGTGGAATAATTCTTCAGCATTCTAAATCTTTTTCATGTTTTTTAATACAAGTGGGAAAACAAAATAGTCATCTTCTTGCACAGTGGATTCCAAAGCAAGAAATGCAAAACTGGGCCCATGGAAAGCATCTTTCATGTTTTCTTAGCATGTTAGCCAGGAGCAATAGCAACAGAAGGTCTTTACCTTGTAGTGGCAGATGGTTGGTTTCTACATGTCTCTGCATTGTTTAAAAATCTTGTCACTTTTCCAGGTGGAGTTCAGCTAGAACAGTTCTTGGTGGCCTAAACTGATTAGCCTTGGATTAAATTTGGTTTATGGTAATAGTTGTGGGTTTGGTTTTTTTCATGGAATTAGATGTGATGTTCTTAACTAAAATCTTAGAGTTTCCACATCTGTTTGCTCATGACCAGGACCTGTGCTGGAGGTGAAGGAGGCTGAGTGACTGTGGTTATCCATTGTCCAAGCTGCCTGTGCCTAGCTGAGAGCCTAAATGTAGTGCGGAAATTGGGTTAAAAGGGAGCAAGTGCTGCATTAGTTGCTCTCCTCCCTCCTTCAAATGCACACAGTCCTCATTTTGGCAAATGTAGTAATCCCAATTGCTAAGTGTGTTACTCAGCCCTTCTTCTCAACACATGAATAATTCAAAAGACTTACTTGAAAATAGTATTCTAAGAACCAGTTTAGAGCCCATGTCTTGTCTGTACCCAGCACCAACAAGTGTCTGACGTAAGATGGTGTTTTAAATGTGCTTCAGTCGTTCCCAGACCTGGATTAAATATCATGTATCCAGACATCGAAATGAGAATTATAGACTGCATCTGGACATAAAGACATAAGATACTTTCCAATAGAGTAAAACCAGAGAGGTATAAAAAGAGAAGATTTTAAATTATGACCTTGAATAATCTGACCTGATCCAATTTCACTTTTCTCACAAGGGCACTCTTCAAGGATAGGCACAAGCAGATGTCTGTTTTCTGGGTAAGTATAAATGTGAATTCATCATTAATACACTCCTTTTTGCACAGTAAGTTGCCTAGAACAATTTTGAATACACCATACCCAAATAACTTGTCTTCTGAAAAGGATATGGTTTTATGCAAGTTATTTTTTCAAACTCTGCTTGGAAAGATTGTATATGTTTATGAGAGGCTCTGCTTAAATCATACAAAGGGAATTTTCAGGAAAATAGCTCCATAAATCTTAGGAAATGCAAAACTAACAGACATATGAAGGATTTGTATTTAGAAAAGAATCTCCCAGTGGGTTGCTCTCAGCAGAAAATGAAAAGGTCATCTTTCCATTCAGTTGAACTATTAGTGCATTTTTTGCTGATATAAGCAGTTGTACAGGTATGGCCACTGTCACAGTGCCAGATCTCAGTGCTGCAAATTAGCAAGGTTTTAACTTTGCTCCAAATATCATGCTACCTTATTGTCATTATGAAAAAGGTGGGGGGAGGAGAATAGGACAAAGCACCTATTGGCAAAGCACATTATAATTGTTTAATCAGGCCCCACAAGTAATGCATTTCAATTATTTGTTCAAAGCTGCCTGCAATTAAGAGTTGCAAACAAGGTTTTTGAATGCAAAGTCAGACAATTAAAATGTTTCATGAGTGCCTTAGAGAAGTTCTGAATTAGCACTTTGAATAGACAAAACCTCTTGTTTTCTAATCTTCTTTCCCTTTTACTCTGTGAAAGAGGAGATGTATATTTTTCCCAGAATTTTTCTTTTCTTTAAGCCACGTTGATCCGAGGGACGATTGAATCATCCTGGTCTTTGACTTGTACATTTGAATGTCTTCTGCTCCTTGAGAGATCATCCTTGTTGCTTCATAATGGTCCAGGTGCAAAAAAAACTTTGTCAACGTCTGGCTTTTTCTCAAAGGGGGGTCGTAAATCACTATAAGGATCTCTTCTCCCTCTTGTGTGCACCACTGACACCCCCAACACTCCCACCCCCCATCTTCTCCCTTCTCCTTTGAAGAGGCAGAACTATTTTAGCTAGTGAGCTAGTGATTTGTGGCACTCAGGCACAACCTCTATGCTCCTGTAAGCTAACAGACAAGATACAGGAAGCAGTGATGCATTGGCTTGTTAATGGGAATTCTGTGGATGTTGGTATTATATCTGTTGGTGGTGATCAGATCACAGACTGCTCCCAGGAGAAGGCCTAACTTCTCTGTTTTTAGCCATGAAAAGCAGACTTAACTTCCCTATTCCTTTCAGGACAGTACTGCTGCTCACAGATTGTTTTTTTTTCCTTGCTAATGCCATCTGAATGTTAGCTGTTTGTGTTTAGAACTTGCAGTTTGGGAATTTGTAAGGCTTCCATTTTATTTTTTTGTGTGTGCTTTATATGCTCAGAAGTCCACCACATGAAAGCGGTCCCTCTTCACTTCTCTTGTAGAGTCTGTCACAGAATAATTTGTAATGGTAATCTTTTTGATGCAAAGCAGTACAAACTGCTGCATAGTATTAGATGCATTTTGGTTTGTGTAGGTAAAGATGAGAACCTGCATTGATTAAAAGAAAAAACAAACAAGCAAATAAAACCCAACAAACCAACCAAATTGAAAAACCCAGCACAACTGTATGCTGAACTGCAAAAGAAAACAGCAGGTTAACTAATGATTGTAAGAAAAGCAGACTACATGGCTTGTGATATGACACAAAAATTCTGTTGTCATTGAACTTTCCTGGGATTTTCTGGCTTGTTTAAAGTTTTAGGCTTTTAGAAAAGGGTCGTACCATATGTATTATGAAAAGCAAAACATACCACTGGTTAATGAAATAATTTTTTTTTTTTTTGCTGTTGAGACCAGTGATATTCAAGGGCATTTGATCTCCCTGGGTAGACTACACTATAGTTTATGGAATTTCTTTCTACATGCAGCATGGTATGAGGGTGAGAGGCTGTACTGGCTTCTTTGCAGTCTTTCTGCTTATGGGGTTAAGCATTCGAGGGGAGTTTGCATTCATGGAGGGTTTCCAGATTAGTGAATAGCAGCATAAGGAAGCAAACTGTGCGTGCCCAGAGTCTGTCCTGTTGCTACTAGATCACTTGGGCTGAATGGTCTGGCAATGTATGTCAGCTTGCATGACCTTAAATGTGCTGGGTTTAGACAAAGTGCTTTCTAACACTACTCTCTGAGAGGAGATGGGATGAGACCTTTATAGCAGGGGTAGATTATCTCCTATCTCCTTGTTGTGATATTTCTTGCTCCTTACTTCAAAGCAGCTGAGGTTAGCATGTTGTGTAGGCAAGTAGAGTCCAACCTGCCCTGGCAATTGTAAATTCTTATGAGCTGTCAGTTAATGACTGATATGTTGCTTGCAAGCCTTCAGTGTCTGTTATTTCTCCTTAGGGTTTTAATCATCTAAACTTTACTCAAGCAAAATTTTGTCTGTAGTTGGAGACATAGGTATGCTGCAACCCTTGCTAATTTTACATCTTATGAAAGGCTGATACATGCAGTGCTCTGGCCTTTGTTATTGCAGGAGGTCAAGCAGGAGCTTGGCGGAAGTTCCTCGTGGTTGAAGCCATGTAAATATCCATGTAAATATCCATGTAAATATCCATGTAAATATGGATATGTATGGATATATGTAATTATATCCAATATTCCAAAGAAACTTGGGCAGAAATACTACAAAATAGGTACGGCTTCCATTCCCTTGGAGGAAATTTTAGGATGTAAGACAGGACAAGTGCGCCAGTAGCTTGCACAGGACTGTAGAGGTCATGCTCTTTAGTTGTCTCAATTTCCCTCCGACATAGTTCTGCTTTGCCTGCCACTTAATCGCTGTTCCTTCAGTCCCACAACTGGTACTACAGCTACAGCCTCTTTGGACTCATAGGAAACCTAATGTCTATGAAGTGTCTGTAAACAGAACAGTTTTATTCAGAGTATTTCGTGAAATGGTTTGCGAGTCGTTTTTTATTTTTTCATTTTCATGGATGTGTTGCTTTTAATATTTTTAACCTTTATTTCAACACTGTTTTGGTATTTTCACCCTTGTTTAAGGAAATAATTTCTGAACCTTTCACTTAGAAGGCTACAGACACGGTGACTCTGACATAAGTTTATGTATGAAATTTCAGGCCAGATTCTAAGTCACAACAGTGGAAGAAACAATTCTGGACAAATAAGTAAAATAATAAAATTTGTGGAGCAGGGGCTGAGCCTCTAGAGCAAGACATGTAGTTTGAAAGCCATCTGGGCCATGGGGTGAGCAGAGGAGAAGAGGGGACCATGAAAGTAATTTGCAACTATGTACTCATAAAAACTCAGCCCTTAAACTACAGAATGGTGCAATCTGGTCATCTGTGACAAGGGATAATAGCGGACTGTGCCAGGCAGGAAATTTACAGCACAAAATTTTGCTTCAATTTTATTCCCAGTGAGATAGGTAGGATTTGTTATTGCTTCAACAGCAGAAGTATTTGGCTTAGCATTTGATGGCTGATAATGAAGGTCCCTGGTGTCTTCTGAAGTGTACATAATGTTTGTAAATAAGTTGCTAGGATAAGATATAGAAATATCTATTCCAAATTTGACTATTAAACTGAAGCAAATTCCTTACTTAAAATAAGGGCTAAAATAGATTTTAAAGAAGTCCATACTGTAGTACCTGTGGGGAAAAAAAGGTAATTATCTAAGAATCTAACAAATTAATGATAAATTATAAAGTTTGGTGATTTTTCTTGTGTGTGTGTGTGCTTTCGGTATTTATTTTTTTTTTAATCGAAGAACAAGATATATCTTTGGGTCAAGAAACCATCTCTTCTGGAGTGTGAACTATATATTGCAGGCTTTTAAGGAAATGAAAGAAACTTCATAGATGTTAATGACTGTTTAAAATTACATTTCCTTTCTTCTCTTTCTGTTAACTAACTGCTTGGTGCCCTCTTTTTTAAATGTTGGGAAAAAAATAGCAATTCTTCTATTGTTTTGACTAACTTTACTATTCAGTAGTCATATAAAATGAAAAAGTAAATGTTAATAGCAATAAACATTTTCAGACTTGGAGGATGTAAAATATAAAATGTAAAGCTGACAAGATAGAACTGATTTAAGGCCATTCACTAAAACCAGCACAAGAGTGCCTACATATGTATGTATACATATGTATATGTATTATCTTGGGACTAATCCATTTGTGCTAGAAATAGAGTTATCTGATAACCTAATTTTTGTGACACTACACTCTGTGTTCTGCATCGATAGAGTAGGAACCGAGTAGATA
Organism: Chloroceryle aenea; assembly: GCA_013399075.1. Taxonomy (NCBI): domain Eukaryota; kingdom Metazoa; phylum Chordata; class Aves; order Coraciiformes; family Cerylidae; genus Chloroceryle; species Chloroceryle aenea. The sequence goes on from VWZY01009717.1 coordinate 148,047, forward strand.
ATAAGGCAGTTTATCACAGCCTTAGCAGCAGCAAAAGTTATTCTGCTGCTTTGGGTTCTGGGATAGAGAAACAGAGATAAAGAAGGGCAGAGTTCCAGTGGAGTTGCCAAAGCAGAGCGAAAGCTGCTGTCACACCTGTCTATGAGCATTCCTTTGTTTCAAGTAGTGAGGTGTCCTATTGCCCATAAGTGTTGGCTCAGGTGCAGTTAGGCTTTTGAGAAAGAGCAGTGTGAGGCATACAGTGAGATGGGACAGAAAGTGTTCCTTATCCTAAAGCTGGGGCTGTCTTCATGGTCTAGGTTGGGTTTTGTTGGTTTGGGTTGTTTTCTTTTCCTGCAGGTAAATAACAAACAGTTCCTAGATTAATGAATTGGGGATTCTTGATATTATTTGAGGAGTGAGGGACCAAGTCACTATGTCTTGTTTAGACTGGCTATCAAGTAAGTATTAAAATATCTTATATACTTCTGAGAACAGCACCAATTTCCTCCTGAATGGTGTGTATTTTAAGAACAGGTAGAAGTCATGGAGGGTAACTGAAGTTAACCATCATGATGCAGGGAATTAGTAATTGTTACTGGAATACTTGCATTCTACAGCATTCACAGCTACCCCACCACTTCACATTTTCTGTAATGGCAGGGGTTTTTTTGGCTCATTTAAAGTACGACTGCTTTTTCTTTATTTGATAAACTATAAGGTGGGAAATTTGTGACTGAGTTCTGAGAGACAGTAGTTGCAGTCACAGCTGGCTGGTGATGAGCTGTGACTGAAATATCAGCTCCTGACAGTGTTCAGCATGTGCACACTTTTCAAATACTCTTTTTGATCAACAGCAATATCACACATGAGAGCAGACATGCTTTTGTAGCAAACTTTGACCCCTTAAAGACAGCATCTTATCTTGGGGAACAATATCACTGGTGCAAGAAGGAGTTTCCCAGGAACTGCAAGGAGCTGGCAAGTTGCCTCTCCATGCATCTTTTCTGTCAGGGTAGTGTATTATCAGTTTAAACACTGGCAATTCTCACCAGAAATTCAAGCAAAAGCAGTAGTACTTTTTCTTCATTGTGTCAGAAATGGCTGCAGAAATTAAGAGAATTGGCCAAAGATTTAAATTTGCGTATCAAGTTCCTAGCAAAGCTTTCATAGGCCTCAAAGTTACTTCGACATTGTCTCTACTGTACATATGGTGCCAGGAAGAAAGTTTGCCCATGAATGAACACAACAGAAGCTTCTTTGACTACCCAGGCCAAAGAAATGTCTAAAAGGACAATTAGCTAATTCTGCCACTGATGTCTTAATAACATCAGCTAAAGAGATGAATTTAGCATGGACAATAATAAGGTTAAGGGATGGTTTCCAGAACATGAAGTTTAGGAAAAGGTGCTTGTGCTGAACCTGTCATCCAGCCCTTCAGTCAAGATCCACCAATAATATTATCACATATAATATTTTTGTTAGGCATTTTTGTCTGCCATGGATACAGATTTAGTGACCTAAATTTTGTCTCAGTGTAGAGAACTTAAGCAAGCACAACTCATCCAGTCCCATCCCAGAGCAGACTGAGCTTCAATCAGAAGACCGTTCTACATAAATCTGAAATGAAAAGCATGATTAGTAGATTAATGGCTCTCAGCAGGAGAGTATCTGCAGCTCTCTGCCTGGGTTAGAGTAGTTTATATTCTGTGCTCTGGCATTAATCAATTGAACCCCTCCCTGTATGCTTTGCTTCATCTCCTTTGCAGCCTGCACTGTCCACCTTCTGTGCTGAGTTCCTGTTCCTCTACTAGAGAGCGCTATCCCTGCTAAATAGCTGGGCCAGAAAAAAAGGCATTCGTTCTGTGTGAATAGCAATGCCATGTTCATTTCCAATGCAGTAATTAGAAGTAATTTCTGGTCAGCACCCATGATCACACTCAGCTCTTTAGATCTTCACAGCACTGTGCAAACATTAACTAATTAATCTCTCTAGAAGAGATGGAAGGGTAGGTGGGAGTTTAACTGTCAGCAAGGGAGTACTTTCTAAGGCACTGCTCTCTGTCAACAGCTACTGACCTAGCCCATGCTGTCTGGGTGGCTAATCAGGCAGATTGGTGGTATCCAGCACAGTTAATCACCTGGGACAGCTGCCTGCTTTCCCTACCACCCTTTTGTTGCTCCAGTAAAATGGGATTATTTGAGTATTGTTTTCAGATGTATGGGGCTGTGAATTTACAGTGTGACAAGAATGAATGTCTCAAAATTGGTAGGCTTTTGTTTGAAAGGCAGTGAGTATAAATCTGGCCTTTTTTTTGCATGCAGCACTCCCTCCAGAGGCCCCTGATCTCCCACCTTCAGGGAAGGGGTTCAGCTGAACATAGCAGCATCAAGGCAAACACATACTGCTTATCCAGTGCTACAGAGAGAGCAAAACTGCAAGACTCCTGAAAAGTTTTGCAGTTGTCGACACACAGTTAAAGCTGGCTGCCTTGCAGGACTTTCATTTTATTTTTCTTCAGGATGCAGAGCACTGACCCTTTGGGGTTTTTGTTCTTATTTTTTGCTTTATGTGTCACCGTGTTCATAGGAAAGCATTGGCTCCTAGGTAAACATTGTCAGGCTGTTGAGCTTTCAAAGCTCTGCTAGTGCTGTGAGTTTTTGCACTTGAGTGAGTAAGGCTTTCCTCACCTTGTAAAGGGGAAGTAGCACATTCAGCGCTGAACTTTGCAAATAACAGGACCAAATGCCAAGGAGCAGCTGCACCTTTAGGTGCCTTTGTCCTGTTAGCAGACCTAGAGGACTAAACCATGAAAGTGTCACTTATCTGTTTATCTAGCTTGCAACAGTCTGATGCCTTCTGCCACCTTTACAGATAATGGTCCCTTTGAAGTAGAGTACAAGTGTGAATTTATGGTTTTCTAAAGACTGGATTCCAGAACAGGTCATAAATTACCTTGTTAGACAAAGGCTTCTGGGGAAACAATATTGCCTTACAATCCCTCACTGTGTCATTATCCTGATGCATTTCTGAGATGGCAGATAATTGGTCAGAATGATATCCTGGACAGTTCTCCACTCAAGTTTTGAAATTGTTTGTGTAAACTCTTCTAGCAAGAAGAGCTATGGAGCTATAGTAAATTCTCATCACAACCCTTAAATTGACTCTTTAGTCCAGGTGATTGTTATTATTCTGAAGCCAAAGAAAATGAGGATTGTTATTTGCTTGAAATAACATTTATTTAATATGCTGCAGTTTCTTCTTAAAAAGTACAGCATTTTGAAATGCCAGACACCTATTTCAAGCCTTCTCAAGGATGGGAGAGTAAAGAGCAAAATGATGCCAGAGAATGAGTGAATACTTAGCTATGCACAAATGGGCCAGATCCTGAAGATTACCTGCTTTGGGGAAAGAAGAGACCTTATCTGCTCCTCATTAAAGCTCTAAGCCAGGTAGCAAGGCATTACACAATCAAAAGGTCTATGTTCAAAACTAATGGCTATCACTGATGCTCTTTTGCTTTACTGGGCTCAAGAAAAACTGAATTTGCATTTGGAGTGGAAAGCAAGTGTTTTTTTTGAAATGAGGAGGGATGATTAAGATAGTTTATAGTGTATATTTGGATGTCATATTGAAGTTTCTCTGTCAAAGAACCCAGTTGCTTACCTTGGGAAATATTGATCTTTTGGTGAAGGGATGCAGGTAACTTCAAGCATCACAATGATAACCATGGGACTTGTAGCATAGCTGCCTCATGCTCCTCTCTGGTCTGTTAGCCAGCTTCATCAGGAAGACCTTATCCTTGTGATACATACAGGGGAGCAGCCCTAAGGTTGGAAGGTAATATGTAGTCTGATTTGCCATACAGTAAAGAAGATGCTATCTTGATTTCCAAAGTTACCAGGTATACAACCATTTTTTAACATCCAGTTTAGATGTAGGATTACATTTTTACCACCTGAAAAAAAGAAATCTGACTCCTGACTTCTTTACTGAAGAATTCCAGAATTCCAGACCACATACAGAGACCCCTGCCCTTTTGAGCTTTTGAATTTCATACTTACTCTATCACTGTTCCTCATGATCTGAACTTCCCAGAGCAATAGTGGTACTACATTGTTTGTTGAATATATTTAGATGAACTTGTCTGTTCCATGGCACAAAGTGATTCCTTCAAGAGAAAATGAAACTGCACCATCTCCTAATCATAGTATTTTTATTTTAGATTATATTTCTTTAGCCTATATTAATATATCTGTATTTGTCTGTAAATATTTATAGTTACATATCTAAATAAATTTATTATTTTCGGTTCCTGTCTTAGGCCAAAACAAAATTTTGGACCATCTTACAGTTCAGGTGGGGTTTGGAGCTTTTTTCTTTTTGTGAAGTGCATGTTGTGCTCTTGCTGTTAAAGACCTAAGGCAAGCTGGAATTCACTATTTACAAAGTGTCAAAGATTTTGTATGAGGCTTTTCAACTGCACTGTAGCACAGATTGCTGTATTCCCTCTCTACCTGGAGTCCAGGTTCTCTTTTCATCTGTTACTAAACAAGTGTCCAAAAAAAATTGTTTGGAAATTACATTTGGTTCATCCATGATAGAATACATACTTAATTTTACCACTCCATTGTTCCTTCCCAATTTTTGTAGTCTTATAGGCTTGTTTATAGTCTTCAGCACTGGAAATGGTGACTGCACTGAACCGAGGGATGCTAGACTCCACTTCTGGTTGTCATCTCTCTGAGCTGTTAATAAGTAAGGAAAAAGAAACATCTGAGCCTTTTCTGGACACTCTTCTTACTGAGAGTTGAAAAGGAACTGCAGTGTGAAAGGAAAAGCCAATCAACAACTAATGGAATAATCACTGATACAGACCAGACATACCATGATATCTGAGAAAACACTATGTATATCTGTTCCGGTCAATTCCCATTGAATTATTCTCACTGACTGCATAATAGGCAGCTGTCCAGCATAAAAAGCTTTCAGAGTCTTTCTGAGGCGTTGTGTTGGATTTGTCCGATGTGCCAACATTTTGTGACATCCCAGCATAAGACATGTCTTGATGTACAACACACAGCAAGGGATTTGAAAAGATTAGTTCAATTTCCTTTGACAGTTTGGTTTCAGCCCAATCCATATGGATTTTGATGGATAATTAGCAGGGCAGATGATAGAGGACATTTGAGTAGCAAAGGCTCTTATAACCCGTGGACAGCTAGTTTGTCATAAAAAGTGGAATGTACTGTTAAAAGAAATGACAAACCCAGAGATTGCTAGAACTCTGACACTTCTGAAGAGAGATCATAGGAAAAGGTTGAATTGGCTTTAACGTGGGACCTAACAAATGCTTTTTGTATGTAAGGCAGTTGTACTCTATGTGGGATGAAGTGGTAAAGTTGTTATTTTACCTAAGAAAAGTTATGCTGTTCAGATACAGCACAGGAGACTGTTGTCATTTAGAACAGTTAGAACCGAGTGACACACTTGAAATGGAAAGTTACTAGCAAACCTTGTACTGAAATGTTTGTTTCCTTCAGCGAAGGCTCAAAAGATCGTTAAATGCTGGACCTGTGCTATTAGTTTATCTAGAATGCATTTTCTTAATCATATCTTACTTGTCTGCCACTAACATTGTAATTCATGGTACACAAAATAGTGCCCAAAAAGGTCACAAATGAAGTATTTGATGTGATTCACAATTCTGAGTCAAGAAGACTTCTGTCTGTCGTCTATCTCCAGTGTGAGACACTGGGATGAAAAACACTGCTGAATAACAGGTAACTGGTAGCCAACTGATACGGTCATCTAGAGGAATCGTCAGAGTCACTTTTCAGTTCTGAGTAGCTTTCAACATTTTATCTTATTGCAATATGAGAGTGTGTTGTAGGCGTTTTCAGAGGAAGGCCCACATTCACAAAACAGGTTGGCCTGCTAATCTCCTTACTCACACAAACGTAGCAGATCTTGGTTTGTAATATGTTAGCAGGAAAGGTGGTGACATATTTTCAATAAAAAGGTTCTAGAATTAAACTGCGTCTTCTAGGGTGACCTTAAAAATGAAATGCAATTGTGCCAAATCAAGCCTCAAATTTTACAAACAATTGTGATAGTAAAGTGTGATTTTAATTTTTTTTTTAATATATATTTATTTTTGTGACTTACTTCAATACCTTTAAAGGGACAGTCTTGTTTACAGTAGATAACCATGGATTCTATTAATCATCAGTTTGATGAAGGATTTTGTTTATCTGATCTGTTATAGTCAGTATTTAAAAGTTAAACAAAATTGATGATTGGTGCTTCTGCTGTGTGCTGCAAGTCCTCAGAACTGTTGCACAAGCACAGACAGGAAAATTACAAGCAGAAAGGGAAGGAATACAATTATTGAGATTATATACGCCAAGCAATGCAGGAGATTGTGCAGGCTCCTTTAATTGGGAAGCAGTACTGTTGATTAGTTAGAGCAGAGTAGAACCAGATCTCTGAGCTAATATTCTGCTCAATTAAGTTCAAATCCTAGACAGGCCTATCTTGAAAATGGCCCCAGTAACTGCAACGTACCTCAAGGGGAGGGAGACAAGCTTAACTGATGTTCAGAATGCACTTTAAAGGGTTCATCAAGAGAGCTGTATAGCCCTTCTACATTGTGTTAGTGACAATGAATAGTTAACATTTTTACCCCAAAATTATTGTTCTTCAAATTTACTGTGTGCTAATGACAGGCTTAATTTTTTCTAAGTGCTGCTGTGTTGTTCAAGCTTGCAGAACACTGCAGGTATTAAGAAGGTAAAACTGAGGTCATTCAAGTGTTTTTAGTTTGGCAATATTTTTGCTAGAAAGTTAGGGAACTTCTAGTATGCTATCCAGATTTTTGTATGATAAATGTTAGTAATAATGAAACTGAACAGCCAAAGTCATGTAGCCTTGTCAATACATGCCAGACACATCTCGTTTGGTTTATTACAGATATAGTCTTTGATCTTATGTTTGAAGGCTTGATTAGGCCCACCTTGTTAAAGACATAGCACATGAAAGCTGGGAATTGGTTCCTTGAATAGCTGTTCCTCTTGAGAAAGAGCTCCTCAAATTAAAGAGTAGAAAATACTTCCTAAGGGCTGTACAAACCTTCCCACACTCAGTGTGAAATGTATTTGGAGATGTTTCTGTGCTAAGATGGTCTTTCTTCACCAGTATTTCAGTGGTGCTCCATATTCGGGATTTGGCTTTTAAACAGTTGCTCTCTGAGCCAACCTAAACAAACCTGTCTGTGTACCAAAGGATAAGGTGATTGTGCCTACACTGAATGCTCATGCAGGCGTGGTGGACTGGACCATGAGTCTGAATAGCTACCCTGAAAAATACTGTTGACATACTTGTCCTTTAAATAGCTATTAATGTGTAGGATTTGAATTCAAAACTTGTCAGCTCTGTGGGTTAGAGAAGGAGCAATGTGCTGTGTGAATCTACCAAGTGTTTCTCCTCCAAGAGTGTAAGCCACCACTGGCAAAAGATAGCAATGGGAGCAGTGATCCTCCCATGTGCATCCAGGGCACGTGCAAGATTTTACTGGTGAATACTGATGAGCAGGCCACATTAAGATGTGGTGTAATGCTGTTCCAAACTATTATGTTTGTTTAATGTTAACTACATTTCCTTCTTTGGCCCAGGCCTTTACAGTATTAGACAGAAAGAAATTTATGCATGGAATAACAAGTAATGGTTAGCATGAAACTATCATTTATGTATCAAAAAAAGAGAAGAGCATGACTGTCACAATTTTACATTGTTACTCTTCCTGTTGCTTGGTTACTGGGTGGTACAGAAAACTGTGTTCCAAAGAGAAAGAAGTTAATTACCAGCTATTCCTAAATCGGCAATTAAAACCTCACCTGCAGATTTCCTATACATTTTACATTCCAGAAGTAGCATCAGAAAGGAAACAATATTTTATTTGTGCTCCTCAACCTGCCAAGAAAGTGCGCTCAAGGTAGTGGTTTCACCCAAAGCAGTTCATACAGTGCTCTTGGATAAATGTTTTCTAGCCAGCTGCTTGTGAAATGCAGTTCTAGAATGGCTCTCTTTGGAACTAGCAGAGAGCTTTCCTGCCTCATTTGTCCTCAAAGTAACATTTCATTTTAGTGTGTGCTGTGGTGGTGGCAATTGTTGTAGAACTAGATTCAATCTTGATGTCAGTCATGACAACTTGTAATCTATTTTATTTTTTCCTCAGCAGTTATTATTTTATGTTACTTCTGAATCTACCATTACTTGGTTCTAACAAGTGACCTTCAACCTGACTGAAGCATTCAGGTCAGCTCTTGATTTATGAAAGCAATCTAATTAGGTTGAGCCAAATTCTGTGCGTCTGGTCTGGCACTTGGTTGCAGCTCTTCTGCACATTGACAGGCCCTTCCGCAGGTGCCCATCTCCCATTCACAGGAGCCACTCTCTGTCCAGTCCCTGAAGGAGCACTCATGCTGGTCAGTTTTGCATGTGGTAGTTTAGGAATTGCTCTGCATTCACAAAGTCAGCCTGACATTGTTGTAGCTTTGATCGCTGATTTTAGGCAGAATAATATGGTAAAATGTAATTGTATTGCATTGTGTATTTTGCTATATATAAATACGTGAAACTGTGTAGATTTATTTAACAATGCATTATATGCTGTGCACTAGCTTAGATGAAAGATTTAATTGGAAGGCTTAAAATCTGATTAGTGAGATTCAAGTTATATTCCAATGTCTGTTAATCCTGCTTCTGGAATTATTGGCATCTCACAACCACAACTCCTCTGGAAATAAGAGCAAGCACTTAATTACCCTCAATTTAAAATTGAATTTAAACCCTGAATTTTATTTTAAAATACTTTTCTCTAGGCATATCATTTTCCAGTCCTGTCATAACTTTATGAAATATTATTGGGCTACTGAAATATTATTTTTGCTATTTTTTTTTTTAATCATTGTTCTGTGAAAACTATTGCCAAATTTTTTTTAGAATGTGGTATGACGCTATGGAAGACAGTGACGTACATTGTTATCAATATATCATATATCTATACATAGCAGATAATCTTTATTATGTTACAAATATAAAACTCATTGTTAATGGCCTCCATGCATATTCTGGTGGAAGAGAGCAGGGGAAGAGAATTCAGAATACAAAATGACACATACTTCCAGCACATCACTGTTTTTTTTCTCTTGTAAAATATGCAGAGGTGTGAGACCCCTGTGAGGAAAAGATAAATGATGGACAATTTATAAACAGAGAAAGAATATTAAGATCATTTTCTGACATACTCATTATTATAGCATTCTGTGCATATTTCTATTTATGAACAATATACAATTGTCAATAAAACCATAAGAAGTATCCACTCCAAAAACCTAAAGCATTTAACATCTACTGGGAATTCTAGTTTTCTCGAAAATTAAGGAAATCCTGTTCAAAATTTTGTGGTACAAAAGATTTAATTTAGAGAGAGCAATTTATCCTTAGCTAAATATTCATTAAAACTTTAGTATATGTCTGTGTGTAAATTCCCTTAGTCTACACCTTCTTGGGATCTCTGGGGATTTCACTGTAACTAACATTCCTTGATTTGTATGATGTGATTTGGGATATTCATTTGCTTGTAGGATTTTTTTGACTGATTATCTTAACTCTTCATGGAAGTCTCTCAGATGCTGTAGTTTTAAGGTACCTCTTCTCTGGCATTGGGGGTAGGGGGATTAGTTTTCAGTTTTGAGACTGGATATTTGCAGTATTTCAACTTGCTGGGTACTTTGCATTTGAACCCTTATGTTAGACACGAACTGATTTGTTGTGGACTTTCACTTGTAGTTTTGCTTGAAGAGAATTTGTTTACCAAGGACAATGATATGATGGAAAATAGCTCCCTATGTTCTACTGGGCAGCATTTTGCTATGGTAATTCTCTGGTTTGTGGGGTATTTCTATGTTCTTTTTAGTATCAGCAGTCAGGGATGTAGTAAAATGGAAAGGAAAAGAGAAAGTTTAATGTAAACTGTGTTTTAATATATGCTTGCCAACAGAAGCACAAATATTTCTTTTTCTAGGCCATTTTTTAAAATATATTAAAAACACAAGGTCTTCCTGCATCATGAGCTTTACATTTATTTACAGATAAGAAAAATCTTTATTTATAAAAATGTTTGTGACAATGTGTTTTTCATAACATATTATTCTTTTTAATAAATAGAAATATTAAAGCTCTGGAAGTAAGGCACTGCAGTAACTGCCCTCTTAGGAGGGGTTGCCCTAGGTAGGGCCCAGATTTCAGAACATAGCTGACTATTCCTTTGGTAAAGGCATGCAAAGTATTAGGTATGTGATTTCATCAGTTTGGATTGCTAGCCTAGGGATGTTTAAAAGCAGGTGCTAAGGATAGGTGCATCAGTTAAATGCTCTGTGATTTATGATGGGAGGTTTAAGGAAAAAAGAAAATTATCACAAGTCAGATGAACAAAGGGTGGCTGTAATTATGCATGTATTAAACTCCAGCTTTATAGACTCTACAGCCACTGGCTTTTTGTTTGCTGCCTTCTGCTGATACCGTTCTGCGCTGGCTAGTTGTATTAGATCCACACAAAGGGGCATATTCCATCTTCCTACCTAGCTTTTCATAATGATCAAGCTGGAATGACCTTTAAAAAGCCAGATAATATTTTATTTACCTTTTTTCTCCCATTTACTGCTAAATGTTAATGAAGGTAAGAGATTCAAGTCCTTGCAAATAAACCATTTTAATTGACTTAACTGTAACCATAACAGTAAATTGTCTACTTTATATAGAAAAGCTTTTCAGTATTGTTGAAACAGACTTGTACAGTCCTTTCATCTGTCCATGGACTCAGAAATTAGTAGCAAACATTTCCTTTGTCTCCAATGACAGGGAGGTTGAGAATGTTTTGAGGATAAATTTCCCCAAGACTGATTGTTGTAATCCAGTGCTGGCCAAGTGTTCCCCCAGACAGATCCACTTAAGCCCTTACTACTTAGTTTCCAATATTAACTAACTGCAATCAGTCCTAACAACACTTACAGTGTCCAAGATTCCTATTCTAACTTTTCAGGCTACCTGTTGTTATAGGTCAAACTTAAGTCTAAACTGCTGTCTAGCAATGTTGTCTGGAAATGTTGTGAAGTTTGACAGGCATTTCAGCTAGCCAGAATTTAATTGCATCAGTCCTTTAAGGTAAAAAGAGCATTTTATTACTGAGTTCCCATTAGATGGAAACAGATCAAAACCTCTATTCTTTTCCTAGGAAATTTCCTCCAAGCAACCAGGGTGCCAAAGTTCACATCCCTTTGTGTGGGCTGGGGAAATGCTCGTTATAACTGTAGTAAGCCTTTTTGCTTGTATGTGAAGAGGATGTAGAGGGATGGGTGAAGGAGTTGTAATTTATAATCTTGCCTACTAAACCATAAGCCCCTGACTGCAGTGGTGCTGAGAACCATTCTGCAGTCTTGTCCAGGTTTACTTAAAAAACAAAGTGCAAAGAGCACATTCCAGGTGCTGGTGAGATCTCGCATAGGTGACAGTATAGGGTCAGAGTTGCTGTGGCAGTGGCAGCAGCAGCTGACCTTTCTTCACAGTCTTTTCCAGGCGAACAAGCCCTTTGAGGCTCACAACTTCTGAGTCTTGTGGATCCTGAGGCTACCAGAGATATTCTGTGTCAGAAAGAACAAGCTGCTTGGAATGACCCTCTAGAGACTCTCATATAGCAATATTTCACAATCTTTGCTCATGTGCCGATGGGGCAGGAGGGCAGTTCAGACTAGAACCGGTATTACTGAGATTAATGTGGATAGCACAGTGCAAAATCACAGAATCATGGAATCACAGACTGTCAAGGGCTGGAAGGGACCTTGAAAGATCATCTAATCCAAACCCCTGCCAGAGCAGGATCACCTATACCAGATCACCCAGGAACACATCCAGGTGGGTTTTTAATATCTCCAGAGAGGGGAGACTCCACACCCACCCTGGGTAGCCTGTTCTAGTACTCACAGTGAAAAAAATCCTCCTGATGATTACATGGAACTTCCTATGCCTCAGCTTCCACCCATTGCCCCTTGTCCTGTCAGCAGACATCACCAAGAAGAGCCTGGCTCCATCCTCCCAGCACTCACCCTTTATGCGTTTATAAACACTGATGAGGTCACCCCTCAGTCTCCTTTTCTTCAAGCTAAAGAGCCCCAGCTCCCTCAGTCTTTCCTCATAAGAGAGATGCTCTTGATTATCTTTATGGCCCTGCGCTGGACTCTCTCAAGCAGTTCTATGTCCCTCTTGAACTGGGGGGCCCAGAACTGGACACAATACTCCAGATGCAGCCTTACCAGGGCAGAGTAGATATTCAAAGTAGTAATGTGCTGACTCAAGAAATAAAGACCAAATAAATTTGTAATTTTTGACTCATTTTAGTTTTGTTTTAGCCAAAAACAAACCATCTGTTGATAAAGGCAGAATCAAGTCCTTAGACTGCTGTATAACGTAAAACATACTTTTGGGAGCATGCTTCTCAGTTAAGGAAAGGAAGATTAAATTGTGTGTTAAATTGTGTGAAAAAATACATCAGCTTGAACTTACCCTGTCCCGGAGCAGCTGAGTCTTCTTCATCATTAAACACATTAGTTCCTCCACTGCTAGAATGAACCAAGTTTGCTTTTGTGAAAGTTAAAAGCAGATATGGCATTCAGACAGTGATTAACACTGATGGAAAACTGAGGAACAGTTTTAGTGAATGAAATTCCACTTGTGTCCATTATTTCCAAAAGTTTTTAAAAGAAAAAAAAATGTCAATTTCAGACTGCTTTCCTGTTCTGTTTCTCTCTCTCTTTAACCTTCCTTTTGCAGTAACAAAACAGGAAAAATACAGCAGAGGAAAATTATGGTTGAGCATGTTCTGTTGTGGCTTTAAAAAAAAAAAAAAAAAATTGCTTAAAAAGAGTATTTTTAACTTAATAATGCTTATTCCATGTTGGGAACATTAATTCAAAACACTGGAAATACAATGCTTGGTTTCACATGGCATTTCCATGGTATAATGCCCTCTTCTCACTAATGACAGACAAATCTCTCTGTCCTTGGAGTTCAAGAAACACAAGAGTCCTACTCCTCTGAGCCTTCTTCTGCCAGTAACCTGCCTTCTCTTCACTGTGCTTCAGAGCTTAGTGCAGAGTGAGTCCTTTCCTCCTGTTGATTGGCTTGCTGTCTAACACAGCATCTAGAGAGATGGAAATATGTGACAACTAAGATAAACAATGTCAAAATTTGAGGGGATTCAGGAATGAAGCTGGAACAGAGCCTGCAACTTCATGCATTAGAAACTGTTGTCAAGTAGATTGTGTGTCTGTATCTTTAAGTACTGAGTTCCATGACTGAGTTGTTTAGTGAAGCAATTCTTAGACACAGACTTCTCAAGCTATGAAATGTGTCATATCAGTGATAAGTGACAACAGAAAGACACTTTTTCCACATTGTCTGGACCAAATATGTAGCTAGTTTATTCCCAGGTTATTCTGGCCCTGACGTAACCCAGCGCCACCTTCTCAGCAGGTCTGATTTATTACTTGTTATTGTAGAAGAATTGGCATAAAGAGGTGGGATCCTATGTTGCCTTCATTTCAGATGGTCCAAGGGGGCCCAAAGCAACAAACCCCAGACTAGTGTTTTACACCACTTACACAGCACCAGGTAGTACATGAATTTACCAGTCCCTTAGAAGAGCTGACTTCGCTGCCAGGCTGTGAGATGTTTCCATAGACTGTGTGCAGTTAATCAACAGAATCTGTGCTCAGTCCCATTTATATGAATGTTATGAATTACATGAAAGCTGTGCTATACTTGTGGATAATGTCTTTTCCTCCTTCTTAATTCTTCAAAATTACTGGTTCCAAAAGTTTACAAAGCATACGGCAGGAGAGGAGGGAGGGCTTCATTGGTTGGAGGCCGGGTTTGTTTTTTTTCAGTGTATGAGGTGGATATTCTAACTTCGGCTTTTGTAGAGCTTTTCTGACCAGAATGCGAGTTTCATATGTGGAGGACATTTTTTTTATACTTACTTTCCAGACAATCCACTAATTCTTTGAGGAAGGAAATAAATTTCAGTTCTTGACTCAAGGGTTGAGTTTTATTATTGTTGATAAATTATTGGATTATGTTAAGGTTAATAATTCTATATTAATATTAAAAGAAAGAATTACTTTTATGAAGAGTCAGATCTAAACCATTCACATGCAGTTGCAGGTTTATACTTTAAGGAACTTCATTTTTACTGCCCTCAAAACTGTCACTCAGGTAAATTTCCAAAGACAGAGTTCCAAACTTCTCTTTATTGACTTGTTATACTTTGAGTTTAGAAATCCAGAAATTTGATTGGTTTAGGAGGCAATTTTCTGAAATGAACCCATGGTTAATTATCCTCCTTTACTTGTATGGGTTGATTTCTATCTTGTCAGTACCAGTGCAAGGACTTGTGTGTATTTTTTTAGAGAATGCCAGTCTTCCCTGTTAAATCCTTTTCTCACTTGGCTTGCCTAACTACCTTGCAAGATAGGCAGAGACCATCTCTGATTTCTGTCTTTTCATAAAATAAGTATTCCATGTGCCTACTTGCTAGCTAATGCCCAAATAGGAACCATATAACTATTAGCAATAGTGTAGTAAGTATTTCTGTGTGAACTCAACTTTACCCCATTGCAGTTGGAGGAGTTTTGCGCATATTTAGAGCTGGGATTGCTTTCTGTCTTCTGAGTTAAAGTCTACAAATGCATTTGGGAAGTTAAGTCTCCTGAGTAGGTCAACATCTGGTTACGTGTAGCTCAGAAATGATTATAACAATCTTCATTAACCTGAACCTAAGCAGCATTTCAAAAGAAAGCTCTCTCAATAATTTTTTTTTCATGCTTAGTGTCCTGGTTTGAGCGAGAACAGAACTAATTCTGTTCAGTGATTTTACTTTTCAGCTCAGTTCTTCTAACTCACTGCACTGTCTGAAGTTAGCAGCTTGTTCTCACAGCCAGTGTCTGCTGCCAGCAGCGGTAACACCCCATGCTTACAGTTAGTACCAAGGAGTGGTGTGCACACCAAGACTGGATCTTGTGTACCACATTGGGGGGTGCAGGAAAGTGAAAGGCTGCACCTGCAGCGAGGAGTGGACAGGGTGACCCCAAACTGACCAGTGAGGTATTCCAGCCCATATGCATCATATTCGGATTAAAGCAGAGGGATCTGGAGGCATCTAGCTTTCTCTAAGGACTCCTACGTTCTCCCCTCTTAGCTTTGCCAGCTTGCTTGGCTTGGGTCAGGTCGTCTTTCGGTTCCTTCCTCGGAGCATCCAGGAGGACTTTGTCCATTCTGCCTAAGATCCTGATCTCTGTGTGTTCCTGAATCCAGTAGCAGAATCCAGCTCATGAACAAAGCTCTGCTGCGGGGCCCAGTCTGGGACTCCCCTGGTGCCTGCTCCACAGCATCAGTGGTGATGGTGATGTAAATGCCATTAGGGGGGATGGGTTCAATACTTGTTTTTGTATACTTGTATACATTCCATTTTTATTATTTTAATTTTCATTAAATCTGTTCCAGTTTCCTTCTCTAATCACTTAGTCTCTCTCCTTTATTCCTTTTCTCTTCCCCCTTGGGGAGGGACGGGGGTTAACAGAGAGCATCTGTTATAGGTCTAAGGGGCCATTCTGACCCTAAACAGTGACACTTAAGTAGAATTCTCCTAAAATATGTTAACTACAAATCCCTTTGAAGAGAAAAAGCCCTCTATGAATTATATTTTTAAATATTAGTATTTTATTAACTAATTAATACAAATTAGGTTTTTCAAAGCTCAGGGATTACAAACTTAGCTAGACCTGTCTATCACATATGACTGAGTTATGGTTAATCCACTCAAAGTCAGTTTTGTCGCTACAGAGCATCAGGTTGCCCATGTATTGTCAGGAGCAGGCTCACTAACATCTTGTAAGAAAAACAGATTGCAAGTTTGGGAAATGTATTCTGTGGAAAATGGCACTAGTGATCCAGTGAGCAACGTGACAGTAAGCCAAATGATCATCACAAGTGATTTAGAAAAGCCCAGAGGATTGGAAGTTTTCTGTGTACTGTGTGCTGCTATTAGAAACTAAAATTTGGCAAATGATGGGATTTCTTAGGATTTGCTCTGTAAATCAAACCAAAATCAGACTGAACCCTTAGAACAAAGGCAGCTATATTTTGCATTTGAATATAAAGCCTATCAAGTGGGTGGTGGGGAAAGAATGGGTAAATAAATACAAAACCTCTTACGGGTTTCTTTCTGGGTTGGTTTCAAGAATGTCCCACAAAACAGGTTTTCATGGTTGTATGGGGCAATGTGATGCCATTCAACTTTCTTTCCTTTCTTTAGAAATTCTGAAGAAACTGTTGAAAACAGCTTCTGGGCTTTTACTAAAATAGTTTCCAGAGATGAGGAAAATGAGAGAATGCATATACAATCTTAGACAAATGATCTGCTCATATATTGAAGCCTGGATTGTAAAATGACTGCTGTGCCTTCCAGTGAATGAATATTCAGTGCTTCCCTGCTGGGTTGGCTTTTCCTATTTGAACCAGCTAGTGTTCTGCACTGTGATTCACTTGTTACCAAATTAAACTCTTTACACACATGGGAGATCCAACTTTATAAAGTCAAATTTTTAAAGTGCTTCCCGGTCAGACACTGTGCCTGTCACAATCTTCATAACGCACTGAATAAAGTTTAAAATATCATCCATGTGTGTTGTTTTCTCTTGGCTGTTCAGCAGCCCTTCTGTACATCACACATTTTTCTGTTGACACTACGTATCACTTAGCAACCCAGTGAAAGGCCCTATATGCATTGATTGCACACAATTGTCTTTATGGGGTGGAAGTGTTAAGTGAATAAACCCCCACGGGTGACCAGACGGTCATTCCTCTCATGTTGATAATCTGTTTACATCAAAATATTGTTTACTCAGCTCTCTGATCTTCAGGAATTTACATGAAGCTGAAAGAATACAGTTAACTCCCCACACTCTGACACACAAGTATGAGCTGTATTTACGTTCTCAAGATGGATAGATTAAGAGGAGGAGGATTGTTTTGTCTTTAACTTAGCTCTCCCAAATAAAGCATTAAAATGCATTTGACAGTTAACCACAGATGATAATGCAATCTTTATGCTGTGGTTCCCATCATAATGGAGAAGTTACAAGGCTGTCACTACACTATAAAGAAAGAATCTTTCCTGCAGTCTTAGTGCTGTCTTTTCTACTTTCCTCTTTGTAAGCACTGTTACCAAATTACCTTTTGAGAAGTTTGAAGGTTTACACTTATTTTTCTGTACGGAGTGAATAGCCTAGCTTTTCAAATAAGATGCAGTGTTCTCCCCAGACAGTTTTCCTCATCATAAGGTAGTCTAAAGAGACAAAAATTATTTTAAATTTTAAATTCCCCAGGATTGAGTTGGCTTTTTTTTTTCCTAGTTTTGTTGTGTTTATTATAGCCTTATTAATTACTGGGAGGGTGGAAGGAGGGTGGTGTACTAAACTGAATACAGACATTTCCATTGGTTGGTTTTTTTGTTGCCAGAGCTGTAACTTTTAATGCAAACTGATATTTTTTTTCTGAGGGCTTCGAAAACTCTATAGAATAGTTCAATAGTTTATATCATACAGAGAAAGAGTAAGTAATTTTGAAAGTTTTTTGACAATTTGGACAATTCTGAAAGATTTGGATGAAAAACCCTGCTCTGAAAAGATTCCAAAAACACATACCCTGAAGTAGTTGAAGTGGCAGGAAAATTACAATCTGCTACTGTGAATTTTTTCCATTTTTTCTTATTATTTCTGAAGGTCACACTGTAGCATCTGTTGCCAGTTATATATGCATTTATGTCTGCTTTTTTCCAAGTAGCGAAATATTCTAGTCTGAATCTTTTTAGTCCCTTCACACAAACATTTTTCCAAAAGACTCTTTAATGGAGAAGAATGCTAAGAACTTTAACAGGTCTTTGGAAATCGCTGGTATACTGACTGCATAGCAACTGCAGTGGCAACACAGCTTAAGAATTTTGAGCTTGTGACATGAGAGCTGGGCCACACACATGTACATGTCTTACTACAATGTGTGTTTTCTGAAGTCAATTTAAATCAATCTTTGCAAAGTCTGAAAAATAAATGATCTGGGTTTCTCATTATGTTCCCCATCTTGCTCCCATTGAAGTCGGCGTATCCAGTTCTACTCTTCTGAAGAGAATAGTCCTATTGAATCAAATTGATCCTTGGTGAAGTCAATGGAGTTATGCCAGTGATTAATTTGGCCCATTAACTTCAATGAAATTTCTCAAGTGAGGAAAGCAGTGAGAATTTGACCCAGTGATAAAATTCTCATTGCCTTCAGCGAGAGCAACACTGAACTTGGTGTGGTTCAGCCTGCAGAACTGGGACGTAGGTACACGTACAGGTGTATGACTGCTCTGGAATATGAATGATGGGCAGAGGAAGTGGCTACAAGCCATTTCCCTCTTAATGGCTTTCAGATAAAGCTAGTTTTTATATGCTGGAAGATTAAGTTGATAAATTATTTTTTGGCAGAATCACCTCAAAACTCTGTCTTTCTGAACATAAGCTAGGAAGATGATAGCTGTGGCCTAGTTCCGCTACTAAATGAATGGTCACTTCTATAAACATCTCACTGTTACAAGCTGGATTTTTCACAGCATTAACTTTAACAACATGGCTATTTGCTATGGAATAAAACTTTAAACTGATGTTTTGCCATTTTGCTAGTTAAAACAAGTGAGAAAATAAAATGGAGTGAGAATTATGATGGATTCTGTGGTAAAATTGTCTTCTGATACATAGGGGCTTATTGAGAATTTACTGAGAAAGGCAGAAGATAATAATCATTATGGTTTCTTAGGATATCTTTTCCATCTTTACAGCATGGTAAGTTTTTTATATTTCTTTATTAATTCTATAATAAAACCAGTTATTCTGAAGTATCCTGAATTGGTCTGGGTTTGTTGTTTGGGGTTTTTTTGTTGTTTTTTTTTTTTCCTAAAATCTAATTTGCTACGAAATACTGACTTCACATCTCAAAAAATGTTGATCTCATGGGAATGCACTTGGAAATGCTAGGAGCAACTTAGAAAAACTTGGGTTTTTTTCAGTCTTCTAAAAAACTAATTTGTATTTCTTTTTAACTGAAAAGAAGCCCGATTTAGATCCTTATTTTCATAAGTTTAAAAGTTTGATAACTCAAGCCAAACATTTCCAAGGCTTCCTTTATAAAAAAATAATTATTAAATGGCATTTTTTCCCTAAAGAGGCAGTTTTTAACATCATGTAGGTGATGCTGTCTGTCACTTACATTCCATTCCACCATGTTCAGTCACTGGTTTTTA
>VWZY01009717.1:167520-196804 GCA_013399075.1 Chloroceryle aenea
GGGGGGGGGAGAAATGTGTGTATGACAAAATGTAAGGACTCTGAACTCTGTGTAGTGAAGGTGTGTGGTAAGGAGCAGTAATGGAATTGATGATCCTTTATTTAGATTGTGCTGCCTTTTGCTTTATCATAAACCCTCTCTCTCAACCTATGATATCTTTTTTTGCCTCCATATTTTTCTTCCATTCTGACAAAATTCCAGGTCTTCTAAGTCTAAAAATGTTGACATACTAAAATGGTAGGGAGAAGAATGTGAACTGAGCCCCTCCTTTTAGCTAAATGTTATCTGCTTAGACTAATATTGCAATTGCCACCCACTGACATAATTTGTTTCACAGTCACAGCCTGGCAGCATGAATCAAATGTTGACATTCTAATTTCATGCACACATGGGTGTTTGGCTGAGCAGACCTCAGCTTCTGAGCCATTCACACCATACCTGTGTAAATCAGGGAGACAAGGCCTTTTCACAGCCACCCAAAGGGAAGTTGCTACCTTCTTGCAAAATACTGGGGCAAGTTAAAGCTGCAAAGCCCTTTATTCTTCCACAGGAGCTGATAACTTCTGTGACTGTACTAGTTGGCTGGACAGGAAAGCTCACAGGAAGAGCTGTACTTTTTTTTTTTTTTTTTTTATTTACTGTGTCTAACAGATTTTTTCTTGTAATTTCTGCATAGAATAGATGGTTTCATTCCCAACACTCTTTAAATGTTTCCATTTAAATGTTTCCACTCTTGCTGCCTGAGTGGCTTAAACGCAAAAGCTGTTACAGCTCTGCTCCTGAAGACTGAAGCCCATTAATGACTCTTGCAAAGATATTTCACCAAAGTGCCTCAGTTCTGACTCCAAGCAGCCACCACCCAGGCTAAAATGATATTCAGCTCAATATGCACCTAATTATTGAGCACTCTGGCCAGAGAGAAAACTACATCCAGCTTCTGACACCCACCTGCTAGAAACTGCTCAGAAGCTATGAGGCTTGAATATTCTTCTCCTTTGTCCTTTTGGTCTGTAACCTCTGTCCCTGGGAATACTGCAAAACTGTCATCTTTAAAAGGAAGAGAAGATATGATGCAGATGGGATTAGGTTGCATTTGCTACAGGAAGGGAAAAAGGTGCAGCTGGCACAGAGTGCTTGAGGTGAGCTGTGGAGATAGCTGAGGAAGCTGCTGTTTCTGGCAGAGAATGCCACCTCCTGTGGTCTCTTTCCTCTGCCACAGCAGAAAACCTGTCTTTTCTTGGCTCGTGTGTGGCCAGAGTGGGCTGTGCCAGGGAATGTCCCACTTTGCCTGCAGCTTGCTCTGAAGAGACCCAATTCCCACTTTCCTAAGTATCAAGTATAGCCCTGAATGTTTCTTGGGATAATCATGAACTAGTCAACCTCAGAAACCTAGCTTTTCATTGCAAATATAGTTAAAATCTTGCAAGTGTCAAAACCATGGACTTTTCTGTCTCTGTTTTGTAGGTTTGTTCTGCTACCATGCAAAATACAGTTATTTCTAGTGAAAGAACAGATTTATTTTGCTTTAGAGAAAGTCTTTTGTTTTTCTTGAAAGGCACCCAAAAGTCATGGCAAAGCCAAAAGAATGGCTTTGAATAGTTATTCATAGATCTAGAGGCACTCCACAATGGCACATCTCAGAAATGTTCCCAGAGCTTCATGATGGAATTACTGAGAAGGATGCCAAAGGAGTTGCTGTGGGGCTTGGTGGCACCTGAACAGGGCAAGCTGCCCAACATAAAAATACCTGCTTGCTGCTTTCCCAGTTTTATGCATCTTTGGAAGCTCTGAAAGATCTGGATTGTTATTAAGTCCTGATGAGAATAATGGATAGTCATGAGTTCTCCTCTGTTTAAATTCATTCTGGTCCAAAACAGACTGTGCCCAAAGTACTTCAGCTTTGGTATCCCTGGATCAGTGTATAGCTGTGGATCTGACAGGAAAGCCGCGAACTGGACCATGTAAGGATAGTAACATGCAGAACTCCTGTCCTTTGGAAGGACTCCTGGCATTATTTTTCAGACTATGTGTGTACAACCCACTGATATACTGTTACACTGAACTGGAAGGCAGGATCAAGCTGGCATGTGCAACACTGCAGTAGTGGAAAGGAAAGAGATTTTAGCCAAGACACTTGGACAAGTCCTTGTGGCCGAGATGTGCCAGATCTTTAAAGTTCATTCAGAGTAAAGAGGAACTTGCTTTTTTTAGTCTAAATGAATGACACTTGGTAAATTGTGCAGAAGTGAATTTATCTCCCTCAGAAGGGTGAAGGCCTAAGTAAACCCTGCTGGTATCAGATGTGCTATTTCAGAGACATGAAGATTTCAGACTGGAACCATAGAGTACAGAGCTCTTCTTACCACAGCCCCAGCTCCAGTGCCAGAAACACTGGCTTTTCTTTCACCATTTTTGCAGCAGTTACTGGGAGTATTTTCCTTACTTTTGATGAATGTTGGTTGCATGCCCAGAATTTTTGGGCTGGAAGGGACCTCTGGAGATCATCCAGTTCAACCCCTCTGCCAGAGCAGGATCACCTAGGGCAAGACACAGGAACATATCCAGGTGGGTTTTGAAAGTCTCTAGAGAAGGAGACTCCACAAGCATTCTGGGCAGCCTGTTCCAGTGCTCTATCACCCTCACAGCAAAGATTTTCCTCATGTTGAGTTGGAACTTCCTGTGTTCCAGTTTGTGTCTGTTGCCCCTCATCCTATTACATGGCACCATTGAATAGAGATTGGCCTCTTCTACTTGACACCCACCCTTCAGATATTTGTAAACATTAATAAGATCCCCTCTCAGTCTTCTCTTCTCCAGACTAAACAGACACAGGTCTCTCAGCCTTTCCTTATAAGAGAGATGTTCCAGGGTCTTAATCATCCTCATAACTTTCTGTTGGACTCTCTCTGCGACTTTCCTGTCTCCCTTGAACTAGGGTGACCAGAACTGGACACAATACTCCAGATGTGGTCTCATGAGGGCAGAATTGAGGTGTAGGATAATCTCCCTGTACCTGCTGGATGTTCTTTATGCATTCCAGGATACTTTTGGCTTTCCTGGCCACAGGGGCATGTTGCTGTCCCATGGATAACACAATGTCCACAAGGATTCCAAGTCCTTCTCCATGGAGCTGCAAATAGCCTCAGATGAGTTTTTTTGACTTCCAGCTTCGAAAATTCCATATAAGACACAAATACAGGCCTTTTTTATGGAGCAGCTTCCCTAAGGCACATTCTTGTGGATCACATGTCTCAGTCTGAGATTTTTTTGATAGTTGCATGATTTTAGTTGTGTTTATAGTCTTCGTATAAAAAAGATCCATGACAAATTATTTTTTCATTCTTAACGTATGTTGGTGTTTCCTTTTAAAGTTTGTTTCCTTTTAAATAACGTGCTCATTATGCAGGGCTTCTAAGTGATGTGGTTTCTGCACAGTTGGGGTTACTTGAAATGGGCTTAATTCCATGTTTTCCATCATCAGGAATATAACAATTCATCAAGTAATATGGGGTATTCTTCAGCTTTTCTAGCACTGAAAGCATTGAGCAGAGCCTACTCTGAATGAGTTCCAAGAATCTGGCACTATTCAGTATCAGCAGTTGGAAAATAATCTTTCAATGGGGAAAGGAAACAAACTGGATGTGGATGGTGCAATGAGCCTGGCTGATAAATTATTATATCCTCTGTCTGTCAGCTTTCTGTCATTGTGTTTCAAACTTTGGACATGCTGGATGCTTTTCCTGGCCACCTACAACTTCTCAGCCTCCCTGTGCTCATATGCTTTTAATGGAAGGAAAAAAATAAGCTAGTATTGTTGATACTCTTACCTGCAAGGCAATGTGTCAGCATTTATGTATCTCCCAAGAGGCTTGGGGTGGGGGGAATGTTAGCTATGAATGGTCTCTGCTGTGCTCTGACACAGCCCTCTAGCTTACCCTTGCGACTTCCTTATCCCAAATAAAGAAACAAAATATTGAAAGGACTCAGTTCTCCTCCCCACATCCTCTACATACCAGCAGGCAGGACTCCTGCAGTTAAAATTCATTACTGATAAGCTGCCCTATTCCTGCCCTTTCAAGTCTGGCAGGTGTCAGATGTTGTCTATACCTGGAATTGCCCATTTGACCTCGGCCTTGCAAGAGATTTTATCAATAGTTTACTGAGCAAAAAATAATCAGGGTTTATCTTGGTTTGATTTTGGTTTTCTTCTGTTTTATTTATTTGTTTGTTTTCAGCCATCTGCTTAGGCCAGAAGGAGAGGGCTGGAAGGGAGAATTTTTTGGGTTGGATATTTTTGAATAATGAGAACCTGGCAATGAAGCTGTATGAGCATCTCACAGAGAAGAAGTCTTATTAGCTGACAATCTGCTTTATAGTTCCTGATGCTAGCTTGTGTCTTACCAAACTACAACCAAAATAATGAGGAGTGAGTTTTAGATTAAACTTTAAAATTTATTCTTTGAGAAAACCAAGCTGTAACTTGCAGTATTTCTGCTTGCTTAGGTAAGGCAAACAGGTAGAAAGAAGCATTAAAATAATGCACTGTATAGCCACACTGCTAAGCAGGTGCAAGCAGAACGCTCACCAGGAAGACCTGCTGTATAAAAACCTGCACCATGCCGATGAACCACTTTGGGCATCATTGTGTTCCTGTGTGAGAAAGTGCACATCAGAAAAAGGTGCATGCACTGAGAAAAGAGTTAGAGCAAAGGAAACCTCAGAGTTGATTGAAGCATTTCAAATCTCTTCAAAGATTTTTTTCTTTTTTATTCCATCAGGTCAAACATACAGTGTCTGGATTAGAGCACATTATCAGCTAGGCCAACCTCCTAAGTCAATTAGGACAAGACAAATTCTATCTTGTTATTTCCACTGAAGTAGCTACTGTGAGAGAGGCAGAGATGGTGTCTGTGAAACAGAGAAGCAGCAGAAAACAGTAAAAAAGAAGGTAGAGAATATAGTTAAAATACATGCCCAAGAATAAAATGACACAGTGATGATATTTGCCCATCAATGCTTATGTCACTGGGAGCAATTTGAATGTTATCTGTTTGCCTCAATTTCTGTAGAATCTGGGTAAGAATATAATTACCTCCTTGGTGCAATGTTGGGAATGCTGGTACAATGCTGGTTTATTGTCCAAGAAGGGTTGTGCCGTGACTAAAATGAAAATTCATTGCTATTGGTACAAAAAACTCCATGTAAACTGTGCGTCTCTGCTGTTAGTTAACAGAAGCCAAACCTTGTTTGCAGGAGTGTTACTTATGTTTGCTATGTTGTAAGCTGTTAAGGGCAGGTTTACAGTGTTGGGAAGTGATAGAAGTCCTTGGCAGGCTCACTGGCTTGGCCAGCATCAACACAGCTCTACTTTTTCTGGACTTCAGCTGAGTCATGAACGGCCAGCCCAAGTGCATCTGGACTGATCCCCCAAAACTTCTGGTGCCAAGCTTAGCACTGGCAGAACCATCTCCAGTGTCTATAGACTAAGTCCAGCAAACTGGTCACTTTCTAATGCTGATACATCTTTCTTAGAAATAAATACACCCTCAGCCTGGCAAAAATACACAGAGAAAGGGTTGTGAAAATTTAAATGTCACAAGGTTTATAAAAGTAATGTCAGGACCTCAGGATGATGGGTGTGTCGGTTATAGAAGAGAAAAAAAGAGAGTGTATGACAGAGGGTTATGTTTGGCACTATCCTTTATGCTAGCAGGGCTGCATATTTTATTAAACACGCCCATCTTGAGCATCTAAAGGAGTTGTGTTCCCAGATACCCAGGGGTGAACTTAATACATCCTGTGTAATAATTTATTCTTAAATATGTAAGATTCCTGAAGACCCAAATGTGCATTAAAGTAGGTTAAGTCACTGGTTCCTTTCCAAGCAGCATGGAAGAAAATAAAGAAAACAAAAACAAAACAAGCAAACAAACAAAAAAACCAAAACCAAAACCAAAAACACCAACCAAACAAACAACAAACCCCAACACAAATACTCAAAATAGGATTCTGGTATAGTTAAGAGTATGAGAGAAAATATCTCTGGAAGGAGTTTCCTGATAACTCAGCAAGTTTGCATGTCTTTGGTAGTGGTAAAATATGTCCTTAGAGAGACAGGTTACTGTGACCTTCCGGCCTTGTCTTTCTGAACTTGAACTTTGTTCTTCTTAGAAGGATAACTTTTAGCAATTTCAAAAGCTCTTAGTAACTTGTGAGTAATGTCACCTCTATTCCCCCCTCCCAACTCTAGCCAAATAAATCTTTATGTTTCAAGATGAAAAACCTTGAGGTAAAAATAACTACCCTGCCTTTTATGTAGTTTCTTGCATGGAGACTACCTTTAAGTTTTATGTGTGCTTTGAGTGTAACACTGATATTTAAGATGGTAAACAAAAATTTCAAGCAATGGTTTTAAACCAAAAAAAGAAAACAAACAACCAACAACAACAACAACAACAAACACCACAAGAAACAACCCGCACTAGTTCTGTATTCCATCCATTTGTCTTCTCTTTGTCCTTAATCTTGATTTGCCCTGTAGGTTAGCCTTATCATAAAGACAGTATGAATGACTGTCTCAGAGCCTTTCCTCATTAATGCTGCAGGAAATTGATGAGTAGATCTCTGGAACTGTGGATTTTTTTTGCAAGAATTATAGCCCTTATTTATTTTGGAGGGGCCCATGTGGCTTTCTAAGTAAATATATGTTAAAAATTTTCCCCAAAATAAACAGTACAAGTAATTGCTTGATATATGAAGTTGACATTTTGGCTTTGTGATTTGCTATGATACGTAAAAATCTAATTTCCTCTTTGGAAAGATGCAACTGCAAAATTGTAGGTAAATTAAAATCAGTGGTTTATTCAGAAAGTGAGTAATAGACTTTGTTTTAATATATCTATATTTATTCTGTAGCTTTTCAGGTCTGCCCAGATAAATGCCATCTAATGCCAAATGTATGTTTGACTGTGATACTACCTTTGTTTGTAATTGGAGCAGATAAAGATTGATGTGTCTTACATACTCACTGTAGACAGGACTTGCAGATAGTATTGCTCCAGATGCTAAAAGAACATACAGGAGTTTCACCCTGAGCATTATAGTCATTCAGTCTGTTTACTTACCTGATGTTAGGCGCTCAAATAAGTGTACTCTAATTCTAAAAATCAGAGGATGAAGTATAATTTTATGTTTTATGAAGCTGTGTCTGCTATTACATCTCTGCCTTGAAGGAATCTGTCGGATACTACATTCATAGTTGCTCCTATTTATGCATCTTTTTTTAGTTAAACTTAAAGTCCAAGAAAGAGAAGTACAGTTGGCTTTGGATCATATTTTGAATTTGGGTATAACTGAGTAATATACAATTCAAAAATTCTTTGTATTATTATATGGAAATAGGAAAAAAATTATTTAAATTTAACATTAGCTTTAAGAGTATTTTATTAAATTGGAACATCTGTGTTTTGAACCTGAGATCTAATAAAGTGAATTTCTCTGTGTGTATTTTGATGCATTGAGCAGGACTCTGGTTTAACAGCAGCAAAACAGATTCTTCATTATAAAATTTGTTTCCCCTCTGATCACTTTGCTTGTTTGTTTGTGAAGAAGAACTTTCACACTTGGGAATTTTAAATTTTGAAAAAATAAATGTAGTATAATAATTCTAAGATAGATTTTTAGTTCACTAGTATTAGAAATTTGAGTTTTGTTAGGTGATTGTGACTGTGATTGGTCTTGGAAGTTGGACACTTCTAGCGCTTCTGTTTCTTTTTTTGGATGGCAAAAATTCATACAGGTGAATTTATGCAGGCATGTGCATGTGAGTCTGAAAATTGTTTTCCTCCACAATTTTGACTTCATTAAAATTTAATTAGTCTGAGTTCTCAGAATGTTTACAGCTAAGAGAACAAAATGTCAGAAACGTGTAGCCCAAATAATACATTTATTTTAAAATTTACTCTACTTTTCTGGCTGGCATTTCTCTATTGCTGTATATTCCAGAAGGCTTAACTATATCTTCATATCAACAGATTTCTGCAGGTTTTTTTTTTTGTTTTTTTTTTGTTTTTTTTTTTTGGTGATAATGGGACTGAGCCTTAGCTGAGTGATACTGGCAGAAGCTAGGAGTCTCATGTGAACAGAGTATTTTGATCCAAAAGAAAGCAGAGTTTTGTTTGCTCTAATGAGTTAATTTCAATCAACACAGATTCAATTTCCTTAAGAGCAAAATACAGCCTGTCTTTTGCCAGCACTTCAAGTAAGATTGAGTCCTGGCCTTCCATACTACATCAGTTAGTTCTACAGAACAACTCATTAATTCATCTTCCTACTGTGGTAGTGGGAAATGTTTAGGCTGACACTTGGATTGTCATTTAAAGCTGTGGAGTCAGTTCCCTAAATAATAACCCTGTAGAGGAAGCTTGCTTATTGGCTATTAATAGAAATAAATACAAGGAAAAGAAAGTAAGGTTTCAGAATGGCATAGTTCTGACACTCAAAAAAAAAGAAAATAGAGCTTATGGAGGTGGTTGCATGATCTTTTGTATTTGAGAGCTACAAAGCTTGTCTGTTTAGGAGAGAAGTTGATATGTGGATAGGACAGTGCACAAAGAGTTGGATTCACTTCCAGCTGCAGATTTCCTGTGTTACATCAGACAAATGCCTTTAGTTTTTGCACTGTTGCTGGAACATGAAGATAGTAATAGGCAGCAAAAATCAGATGCACGTTCAAGGGAAAGAAAACACCCATTCATTTTCCTGCATTAGGCCTAATCCAAACCCACTTAAGCAATGGTAGAAATGACCAAATCAGCTGCAAATTTATTTTCAAAGGCTGGAAATAGGAAGACCTCTTAGTGTGGGTAGAGACTAGGGAGAAATGTGAGAAGACAAGGCAAACATGTTGACAAGACATAGATAGTTGGGGAAAATTATCTACCTGTGTATTAGCTAATAAGTTCCTAAGTAAGGAAACTTTCTCCCATAAAATTGAAATTTGTATTTCAGGCGCATTGGTTTAGCTGGCCTTTGACAAGGATGAACATTTACAAAGCTTTCCAGTGATGAATAGGCTACATCCAACCCATCTGCCCTGCTGGTAGAAGGAAACACTCAGTGAAGAAAAAGTAGCACATAGAACTCTTTTCAGAGCTTTGGACTTCAGATCTTGCAGATCTGAACAGCTTTACTTCTGCCTTCTCTCACTTCACAAGTTCTTTCCACTCTCACCAACCCATGTGGCCTCCACTTCATGCCTTCAAGCTGAACTTGTGCTGCAAGTCAATGCAGATGTGAACATGGTTCCTGTGAAGGTGCTATCCCACCTTATTCCGTATATCAAATAAGTCCCTGCCTATGTTCTACAGCTTTTCCAAAATAGGTTTAACTGGATGCTGCCTGAAATTGGATCTGGAGCTAAAAAAATCTTCAGTAAAACCTGTCTTCTTACCAGAAGACTATCAGGCCTTCTCTTCCAGCACTAAACTTTACAATTCCTCTACCAGAGTGACAAATCCTTTATAAGATGTCTGACTGTCCTGCCTGCCTTATATCTCTGTCCCCAAACTCTGAGATCCTGTTATCAAAATCCTACCTGACATCCTTGTGTCTTTTCACAGTATCCACAAGCCATAGACCTGGCTTTTACACACTCATGAGAGCAGAACTCTGTGTCAGAAGGACACTGTAATGTTCAGGACTTGAACTACAGGTTCCATGGGGTTTAGCAGGGATGTCTCTCATGAAGCAGCATAGTAGTATAGCTCAAATTTAACCATTGCTTATAAAGGAGCTGATTCACTTTGCTCTTTGGAGCAGGTGCTTACAGCTGCTTGATGCTCAATGGATTGTAACAAGGATACTAAAGTCTTCAGTAGCAATAACAGCTCAAGGCACTATTGATCCTTTTGTGTGCATCCTCAGTAATGCTGTCATGATGGTATATGTAGGTACACTGTGAACTGAATCCTGATGAAAACAGTGCATCAAAATAAGGAGTTATTTTGTTTTTTTTTCTGGTCACATCGGATTCTTGATTTGTTTTGCAGTGAGGTCATGCAACTGAAGAGATACCCATCTGGCAAGAAAGTTGGGAACTGGAAGAAGTAGGTAGTGGAAAGACAGTAGGTCATGGTGCCAGGGAAGCCAGTAACTTTGGATTGTGAAGTTGTACCTTCGAAGATTGTTGTTCTGGAGCCTTTTGCTACTTGGTGAAAATTTTCAGGGGAACATTCCTTCAAGTCAAATCCTTGGTGCAAACTGCACATACATCATCTCAGACTCTCTGCTCTGGTAACTCATGAGGACAAGAACCATTTACTTGTATACTTTTTTAAGAAAAAAAAAAAAAAAAGGAAAAAACCCCACACCCTTTCATCCTACTGGTTAGGCAGCATTTTATGAAGAAAATTTAAGAAATTAATTAACTACAACATAATTTCACCTCTTCAACCTTAGCTCTTGAGCAAACTTCAGCTAAATAAACATCTGACCATTCAATCTCTTCCACTTAAGGTTAACTTGAGTTTATTATTCAGGCTACTGCCCTTGTGTATTAGGCAAAGCATAAATTATGCATACTAATTACCTTGGATGGGGCACGACTTTAATGAATTCTTTTAATTAAACTGCACCACAGTGGTTTTGTAGAGGCTGGTCTATATTTCATCCTTAAACTATGTAACCTTCATCTTTGTCTGGGGAGATCACACATTTTAGTTGGTTTAATTCATTTAAGTAGTATATGTAAAGAGCAACTTACCCTTGCTATCAGTGGGAAATTAGAAAAATGTTTGTCTTCTGTTGCAATGCTGAGAAATGAGATTATTCAACAAAAAGATAATACTGGTAGGAAGGCAAGGGCCAACACACGGGAAAAGGAAAGGCAGTCTTGAAGGAATTTATAGAATGGTGTAGTATTGGTAATTTCTAAACCAAACACAAGTAGATCACTTCCCAGGACATCTCACTTACTTGGCATTTTATGTTAGTGGTAAGCCAGCAAAATTATCTGGGTCCCAAGTATGTTCTTTTGAAGTGGCTTTGTCTTCTTAGAATGATCAGATCATAACAACTGAGTGTAACAGTTACATTATTACACTGAAAGAATTTGTCCACACTGGCAGCACCAGTAGCTTACTAGCAGGAATAGCAGCAGCATCTAAATGATTCATTTGATTCTGAGTCTTAAAAGCAAAGCATAGTAATTGCCCCCTCTCAGATTACTTTGTCCTTGGCCCTGCATATGAAATACAGAATTGTATGTGCCCTTTCTCTTTTGCCTTTTGCTGGAGATTATTTTTGTGTTATTTACCTGTTCTTGGCAGTTTCAAGGCTTCTGTGGATTCCCAGAGTCCAAGGAATAAAAACAGTCATTGGATGTGTGTCAACCAACATACAAGGTAACTGCTCAGTTTAAAAGAAGCATGTTGGCTGTTGACAATGTCTTTATGAAGGAAAACAGCAAAGGTTTGCCTGTCTTGTCATCTATTCTGTTCCATGTATTCAGGCCACCTTCCTCCAGAGCCCATATAAAACATAACTGCAAGGTGTGTTCCTGGTCAGTTTTGCTGGAATATTTGTGCCCTTCTTTTTCCACATAGGTCTAGTATGGTATTGTGTCCTTTCCTTCACAGCTCACTGGTTGTTTGCTACTTGTGCACCAGCCAAGACGTACATCCCCAGAAGTAAATGAGAATTTTTTGTTTTAAATTCACTCTTTTCAGGTAGTTGCATCCATCTCATGCTTGTCTTTTTGTCCCACCATTACTGTTTATTTGGTGTCGTTTCTTCATTATTGCTTCCTTGGAAAGGAATAGCTGCCTCATAAAGTTATTTGTGTAGTTAACTCCTACCACAGAAACCACTTCTAGTGATATGTAGGGGAAGCAGCTTTGGTGAAAGGCCCTTCCAACCCAAACTGTTCTATGATTCTATGAAGACAGGAATGATCATGCCCTTATGCATTCAGTGCATCCAGTGTTATTTTAAATGTTCATGCACTGTTTAATGACATAAAGAGAAATGGCCAATATATTTTCTATGTGATATCAATCTGACTTTTAAGATTTGTTTAAATATTTGGTGGTGGACTCTGCTCTTAGTTTTCTCTGAAATCCTCTGTGGCAACAGCTGTTTAACATTTTGTAGTAGAAAGCAAAGGGTTTAGTTGCTGTGAAAATGAGTTTAAATTCTTGGGCTTATAATATGTAACCAGTTTTATTCTATGCAGACAGAGCCAGATTTTAGAAAGTTGGAAAATATTTATTTGCTGGCATGCAAATGTTGCCTCTTTCTTCATCTCCTGTTTAGGGAAGGAATTTTAATATGCACTTTGGAACAGATTTAATCTCATCCGCACTTCCTTGGTTGGATCTACAGTTTAGGGTTTGCTCTTCATTGCAATGATTCCTGTGTGATTTGTCATTCCTTGATGCCATTATTTGCCATAGGCTTGTCATCCTCATGGTGCCTGCAGGCCTATATAGCATAAGTTTTGACAAGCCATCTGGTTTCAGTAGGTTTCCCAAGAGCCTGCCTTCTTGCAACCTGTCTTTTTGGCAGCCTACAAACCCTGTGTGACTTTCTCCGTGGGTCAGAGATTCTTATTTTAGCACGGAAGGGTTAACGTGATAGAGAATGAAGCAGCTTATGGAACCAATGGCAGGCACATCATTGGTATAGGGAAAGACATTGAAACTAAAGGACTCTGTATAGTTCCCATGAGTGGTCCTGTCTAATATATATGGGTGAATGAAATTGGTTTAGCATGCCTTCTGTCTGGGCACAATGCCATGATAACATAAGGTTCTCAGCACCAGCAACCAAGAACCCGTGTACAGCATGTGTATCAAAGATATTTGAAGACAGCATTGCTCCAAGGGCTAATTCAGCAGCTGCACATCTTACACTTGCACATCTAATCATCAGAGAATTGGTCATGACTCCTGCAGCTTTTTAACTCCCACAAAAGAACAGGCCTATCTGAATGAAGAAAATTGCAACCCAAATGTTTCTCTTTGCTCAAATTGTCATGGAGAATCAGCTAAAAAGTTGTACTGCTAGTGGCAAAATGGGTACTAGCAGTCATAATAGTAATTCTAAAATTAGTTTCAAAAATCTAATGGGAGATCAAAGGAGCTGTCTATCCTTTTGGTTATAAACATCAGCTGTAAAGCTGTACTCTTAGTTACAGCTGTAACAGGGGATAGACAAAGCCTATAAGAGGATACCTTTTTGGAGAGAACCTGAGAAGTAGAGGTAAGAATTACCTACCTAGGAGTTGAAATCCAAGAATAAAGCTTTAGAATTGTCTTTGAAATCATGATTGAAGCCTTGCATAGTAGTTTGATTTCTGTGTAAAAATAATTGATTGAATCTTTCAATTAATATCCAGCTTTTATCTACCAGCATTTATTGGTGACGGCTTCATGCCTCTTGTTTCAAATATTGAGCTCCCTGGAAAAACTGCACATCGGAAGCTTTATAACATAGCTTCTCTGGGTGTCAGAGTCACAAGATGATGTATTATCCGCTGTGGAAAGCTCATTCCTAAATTCCTCTAGGAAAGGTTAGTTTCTTGGTTGCTTTTTTCGACAGTAATTCATTCATCAATAGCAAAATTCCATGTCATTTTGGCTGCCATCACTTCAAAGGAGGCAGTTTGCTATGTTCTTTCCATTCTGGGTTGAGATTGTAAATCAAAGAGTTCCTCTTTTGGAATCTTTTGCCTCAAAGGATATAAGAGGTTTTTAAGAATTCTGTAAAAATTACCTCATATGTGTGAAAGTACAGAGATTGTAAACTCTATGTGCTTGTAAACTGCTTCTCTTGTCCATGTCATGAGTACTAAACACAAACACAGGTTTACAGACTGCCTTCTCACAAGTCTGGAATGTCAAAAATTGTTATCCCAAGCTTTCCGTGATTGGCAGTAGTGCGTGTACATGAAAGGCAACTGCAGTTCCCCACATAAATGCATTTTTTCCTTTTATGTCTCATATTGATGCCAAAAATACCATCACTCAACTGGACAGGGGAGAGAAGATGTAACAAATGGCTTGTGGGACAGGGAGAGATCCCTCACCAGTTACTGTTGCAGGCAAAACAAACTCAATTTGGGAAAGTTAATTTAATTTATTGCAAATCAAATCAGAATAAAGTAATGAGAAATAAAACTAAGTCTTAAAACATCTTTCCCCCTGCGCTCCCTTCTTCCCAGGCTCAATTTCACTTCAGGTTTTCTCTACCTCCTCCCTGCCAGCAGCCCAGGGGGATGCAGAAAGGGATTTGCAGTCATTTCATCGCACATCATCTCTGCCACTCCTTCCTCCTCAATCTCTTCCCTTGCTCCAGCATGGGATTCCACCCACAGAAGAGATTCCTCCACAAACTTCTCCAGCATGGGTCTTTCCCATGGGCTGCATTTCTTCACTAGACCAGCATGGGTCCCTTCTGCATGGTACAGTCCTTCAGGAACAAACTGCTCCAATGTGGGTCCCCTGTGGAGCCACAAGTCCTGCCAGCAAACCTGCTCCAGTGTGGGCTTCTCTCTCTATAAGGTCACAGGTCTTGCCAGGAGCCTGCTCCAGTGTGAGCTTCCCATGGGGAAGGAGTACCCACCTGCTCTGGTGCAGGGTCCTCCACTGGCTGCAGGTGGAGATCTGCTCCCCCATTAACCTCCATGGGCTGCAGGGGGACAGCCTGCCTCATCATGGTCTACACCACAGGCTGCATGGGGATCTCTGCTCTGGTGCCTGGAGTACCTCCTCCCCCTCCTTCACTGACCTTGGTGTCTGCAGAGTTGTTTCTCTCACATGGTCTAACTCTTCCAGTTGCTGTTGTGCACCAATTTTTTCCCCTTCTTAAATATGTTATCTCAGAAGTGCTACCACTGTCACTGATGGGCTTGGACTTGGCCGGTGGTGGGTCCGTCTTGGAGCCAGCTGGCATTGGCTCTGTCAGACACGGGGGAAGTTTCTGGCATCTTCTCACAGAAGCCACTCTTGTAGCCCCCTTGCCCTGCTATGAAAACCTTGCTATGCAAACCCAGTACAGGTGTATTCCTAATCGCAGAGTTGATTTAACAGAACAGTTATGCACTTGTTTGAATGAGGCCTAAATTATTCTCAAATTTAACTGGATTATTTCTGAAAATTTCTCTTGTAACACATCACAAATGAGATAATGTAATAGTCTTGAATGGACTGCACCTCTTCTTTCATGAAAGGTAACAATCAGATGATACGCTAAATTTGGTTATTCAGGCATGACACGCTGAGCAGAAATCAGTAACTCAACAGGACTATTATTTTTTCCTATTTGGAGCTAGGTTAAAGAAGGTCTACTTAGTCTCAACCTTGGACGAGTCTATGCGGATAGAGTAATGAATATCAACTGATAAATAATTTACAAGTAACTCTACCTGAGATTAATTTGGGATAAACAGAAGCAGTAGACAGTAATAACCCCATCAATCACTTGATGTTTCACAATCAGTTTCAGGCAGTGTCCTTCTAAAGATGTACAAGTTTTTCAGAGCCCTCAGCTGCTAAGCTAGGTAACCCGCAAGGCAAGCTCATCCTTTCTTGACTGATCGCTCCTACTGAGGAGCATTAAGAACAAACAAATAAGGTAGCTGTGAATTAGCTTGGAAGGACTGGCTTTTAATTGTTATGTTTCATTGATTATTTTTTTCTCACTCTAACCAAAAGTAGATTATTGAAATTTAAAGATCCTTTGGTGTTTTATTGAAATCTAAAGAAGATATATGAAAATTTAAAAGAAAAGAAATAAACGCAGTGCTTGGCAGCCAGAAGTGTGTGTGCAATTATTGATGCTAAAAGAGAGTGTAATAGTCAGTGACGTATGCTTTGTTTTGGTTGTACCAGCATGACAAAGCTGTTAGCAGCTTTCCAAACAGAAAGCGTGTCTTCTTTTAAAAAATAAAGTTAGGAATCTGTAAATTATTCACTTTGTTCAAATGCCTGTAGCAAGAAGGAGGTTGTTTTCAATGGGGATCTATCTGCAAAGGCATAAAGGTCATTTCATTTCATGTTACTCGAAGGTGCGGGGAGTATTTAGTGATCACTGTGATATTATTCAGGTTCTCAGTTCTACAGTAATTAATTTGCAAAACAAAGAGGTAACTAGAAACTAAATTTTCTTTTGCCTCGAATATGTAAACAGGAAATATTTGAATTACACTGGAATAGGTTTGTATACAGATTCATTTCTTGAAACCCTTCCCTATTTCCTTCTAGAATTTCCATTCTTCTGTAGGTATATGACCACTCCAAGACAGCTATCTCAATAAAGCCTGGTCTGTGGCTGTGAAATGACAGTCATCTTAACCATAAGCATGTTGTTAGGGGACTTTTTTAACAAGTTATCTTGCTTTCATTCAGGCCTGTTACACCGCAGATTAAAGAGATTCTTGGTGGAGAGATGGTTAAAAAGCAGTGTATGTGGCTGTGGT
The DNA here is from genome assembly GCA_013399075.1 of Chloroceryle aenea. Classification (NCBI taxonomy): domain Eukaryota; kingdom Metazoa; phylum Chordata; class Aves; order Coraciiformes; family Cerylidae; genus Chloroceryle; species Chloroceryle aenea. Next base: position 183,998 of record VWZY01009717.1, read on the forward strand.
TTCCCATCTAACTTCCTGGTTTAATCTTGTTCTTCTTGAGCATATACTTATATTAAGTTTTCCTTATCTGATTTTTCTCAAAGTATGATTTTTTAAATCAAATTATAATTCATATAATGAAAACTTGAACCAAAATATTGAAATTGTGTATGACAGACAGAAGGTACATTCTCTTCTCTTCTAAGAAACATGGCTCACTTAATGGATTCTTGTCTATTTTTATCAACAATTCCATCAGTGTGGCTGGAATATTGAAAGCTCATGCATTTCCTCGAAGTAACATTTTGTGAGGAAAAAAGGTGTGTGATTTGATAAATATGTATCTTGATTTAGTTGTCTCACTGTCAAAGTGAGCAAATCAGAGGCAATCAATTGCTAGAGCTGGGCGCATGGGTGGAGGCTAGCATCTGGAGCCTGTTGATCTGGGACCAAGGGAGAACCACCAGCTGCAGTCCAGGAGGCAAGTGGGGTCTGTGCAGGTCTGGCTTATCACCTCATGGTGATGGCAGAGTGGCTGAGAGCAGAAACTGCATTGTCCAAGCACACTAGCTGTTGGGTGATTTTTATTTATTTATTTTTTTTCCCAGTAAAATCTGAGTCTTTCAAAGCACTCAAATTGCTCAGAGCTCCTGCTGGAATCAGTTCAGTTGGAATAAAGGGATTCGGTCCTCACAGAGCTGAATTATCTCTGGATAATACTGTTGTAGCCCTGATGTGACCTACGCATGCAGAGGTGCAGGCCTGTTGATGTATTTCAGTAGACCCGCTGATGTACTTGGAAAAAACAGAGAAGTTCTAAGTTTACTGAGATTGGGTGTATAGTTTTAATAAAGTAATTGGTCATAGCTGCATACGGGTTACTTTTTGTGTTATGTGTCAAGGTTTTTTCCATTTTGAAACATGAAAATTTGGCTTGCAGTGGACTTTGTTACTGTATTGTCTTTAAATCTTTATTCTTAGCTGAAGTAAATAAACCAACATGGTAAAGAGAGCTGATAGCTACTCCATCTGTATTATGGCACACAATGATGGCTGGAAGTTAAAGGTTTGATATATAGATCTATTTTTTTATTGCCAGCCCCTGCCCCTGAAGAAAGTATTAAAATTTCCAGATGAGTAACCAAACAATAAATAGATGAGACAGTTACTGTGAATATCTGATTTTTTGCATAATAATGAGATATTGCTGGATAATACACTTTGCAGTCCACAGTTTGTCTATATTATCATTTTTATTGGACAAATGCATAAGAAAGATATACAAGTAACACCATAGCAAGTCTTTTATTTTAAATTGACTCCATAGAAGAGTTTGGTTAAATCTCCAGGACATTTTAAAACCAAAACAAATTATAGGAATATCCCTACACACATACAGACACACGCAGGCATCAACTTGCACAGGTACACAAAAGATATAGTGAGTACCTGGTCTCAAAATCACTTATGCACAGCAGAAACTTTGTGTGCAAACAGCAAGCTCTTTTTCATGCCAAGTAGGTTAGGATTAGGGTAATTTTCAGTGAACATCACCCTTCTTGCTTTGCAGAAGGCTTGCAGAAACACATGTAAGGGAGCTTTTCCACCTCACAGCAGGACCTTGTTCCGTACCATAACAGGACAAAACAAAGGAGTTCTTGGGATCAGTCATGAAAGATGTGGTGGATAGGTGAATTCCTCACTGTGTTCACAGTGGAAAGAAACCTAAAATCTAGCCATGCTGATATTCATGAACAAAATGTTAGTCTCAAAAGGGTCTGATGTCTAGTACCATTTTGGTGCAATTTTGAAGGAAGGGAAATACTGCACCTATTGAAGTCACTGACAAATTTCTTATAGTTGCACATATGGGTGCTGCTGCCAGCACTGAAGCAACATCTCTGTCACTGCTATCATCACTAGGAGATGAGTGGCAATATTGTTAATACCATTGTGTAGGTCAGATCTTGTTCTCAGTTAAACTAGTTCTCACAGTTAAACTAATCCCTTTTCTTCATTTGTTGTAGAACTTTCTGGTTTAGAGTTTTATTGACAAAGATGGGATCAGAGTTTTCTTTTCTTTCTTTCTAAGAAAGAAAGAAAGAAACAAACAAACAAACAAACAAAATGTGTATTTTATATTTTGGTTTATTTGAACACAGCTAACTGTTTTCTGCACTTGACCATGTTACCTAGACAGGAAGACGTGTAAACCTAATAGTTTCTTCTGGCATGCACATCTCCAACTCCAGCTGCTGGTCTGGTTTAATTCCAAGCGCTGTAAATCCTGCAGTTATGTCATCTTGCTCTTGGTTTTAGCTGTATTGTTCTTACTTCTCTCAGTCCTCTCCAAGCCTTCCCTCAGATGTGTGGTTCTACTGTGTTTTGAGAGGGCGGGGTCCCATGTTCCTCACACCTCACACTTCTGGTGACTACAGTGGGAGTTCTTACTGTGCAAACAACTGAAAAACCTTACTTACAGATAGCCTAGTTTCAGACCTGCAAACACTAGCGACTCAATGGCAAACAAGCAAGTACAGTGTATGCTGGTAAAACTGAGGGGCTGGATTGTCTCTGCCTTTTTTTTTTTTNNTTTTTACCTCTTTCTCTGTCTGCATGTGTGCACCAAACAAGAAATCCACATGCTAAAAACAAAAACAAAAAAAAAGGAAGATACATAAGGAAGCCTGGCAAATATGACTTAGATGTGTCCTAAGATCATTTACAGCCATCAGCTAATCTCACCAATAGAGAAATGAAAACTGTTGCTACATGAAAGAAATTTACTGAGCAACTATACTGCAGTCCTGCTGGCACATTTGTGATTTAATTTACAGATGGACATGTATTTTCTAATGGTTGCTCCATACCAGATTTAGACAGTGGTAGATTTCTGACCCTGTTTCTTCACCAGGGCATACTCATAGTATTGAGAAATAATGCAGGATGTTCCATTAATTTTAAGTATCTATTAGAATTTCTGTCATGACGGACAAAGTTAGAAGAGTTTTCATGATGCACAGCCATCAGTGTTGTACCCAGAAGCCATTTAACGACAAACAAGATATGGGACCAGATTTTAGCCTAGTTATTCACCTGCTGGTGAAATGTCTCACACTGAGGAGTGACATCTGGACAGTTCAGTTCCTCATAATCCTTCACACCGTAACGAATAAGCAGTCATTTTGTGGGTTCTTCTCCCACAGTCATGCAAGTCCAGCCCATATTTACAAAACATAGAGTCAAATTCAACCCTTAAAGCACAGACTATTTTAATCTAGCAACATGACATCCCCTGCCCTGGCAAAATTCCAGCTTACTGAATTTGACCTCAGAAACAAGATGCATTTTGCTCCTACTGTGCTGCTGGAATTATGTAACTGACCAATTAATTATATTTTAAAGATTATAATATGGATAATGGGTAGCAAACTTGGTGAAGTCATCAGGCTAAGTGTACTGCAGGTGCAACATTTTTTCTTACTGGAATTTGATTCATTCACAAAATGATCTTTCTATTCAGAACAACTGTCATGCATCCTTTGTCCATGGATAATTAAATAAGCTTTCCAATTTATTCATGGATTCTAATTTACATAGGGTACCAAACTAAAAAAACTCTCTGCTCACCCAGATAAAAGACACAGAATACATAGAAAGATAAATCTAAATGTCAGCCACAGCACAGGAAGGACAGTTCTAGCTGGTGAGGGCACTGTTGCTGTAGCTTGGGGTCTGTCCCTGAGTGATCTTTGGTAAGTAATAGTAGTCAGGGCTGAACCAAAATGATTACTGCTGATGAGTTTTCTTCTTTTCTCAGATCATATTAGGGAAGTTTGGTTCTGAGGTATTGAAACTGTCCTGTGCAGGGCTTTTATACTCTCTTTACTCCCAGCTTCCTTAGCTCAGTAGTCAGAGCAAGATTCTCCCCTTTTACTGCACTTCTTCCAGGCACTGGTCTTTGTACAGGCCCTCTGCAGAAAGAAAATTCCATACAAAGTTTATCAACTCTATGTACTGTTGTTCTGAGCCTGTAGGCTTCCTACATCTGAGGTTCACATTTCCTATAAGTTAGTTATGTTCACCGTTTGAGATATTCCTGTGATTCCTCCTCTCATTTGAATTCTTCACAAGCATTTGTGCACACCATTGCATGGTACCACTGTGAGTTTGGCAAATGGTGTTGGTTTCTTTCTGGAGAGCACACAAAAAAGGGGCCCAACAAACAATGTTTGCAGCAAAGAATAAATCAGTCAGGTCTCAGAAACACTATCTGTAAAGATAACTGAAGTACTGGAGCACCATAGGTGGTTGTGAAACCCTTTCCAAGTTTAAAGAAGAGGATGTACAAGCACTTTTGAGGCAGTCTAGGCCTATTTCATACTGTATGGGTACAGGAAGATGATTGTGTGATCTCCTGAGATCACATCTGTGTTTTCTTTTTTCCTGAAAGATCTTGAGGAAACTTCAGGAGTCTCTGGATGGGTTGGAATATTAGCCTAGTTTTCTGAAGTTGTAGGCAAGTGCACTAACGTTCAGACTGTCCTGTCTCTTAACCACAAAAGCCAGAGATATGGTAGCTAAGCGCAGCATTCTGGTAGAATTTTGGTCAACACAGCTGGCCTTGGGTTCCCCATCAGCCAGTTCTGTTTAGGCTCTATGGTCACACATGGTACAATATGCAGGACTGTGTGCACAGCTGGGGCAATGCTCCAGTTGGTGACTTCAGAGACTGTGTATGGGGACTGATTTATGATTCTCAAGTGTGTTGTGTAGTGGCTCTTTTTTCCCCAGACAAGACAATTCAGCTTCAAACACATTTGTCTTATTTATAAGCAGTTTAAACTTCACACTCGAGTTATTTTCTTTTCTTTCCCCACACTCATAATTTAAGGGGAAAACAATCAAAAATAAGTACATAACACAGCAGAATACAAGCCCTTAAAAAACTATCAGAACCTTCAGTCTCTGCTTGTTTTCCTTTATGGTATTGTTTTATTAATAAGACTGCCTCTATATTCATGACAAAATAAGGCTATTTCCAATGAAACAGACAAGTCTTTGTTAGGCATCAAATATAACTAATATTTGATGTCATAAATATTAATGACTTTCATGTCTTTAGATACTTTAGAATCAATTCCAAACATTTTTGTTTTGATTCACTCTTATTTATTTTTTCACATTGAACTGGTAGAAGGAATTGTCCCCTATTTTTCTTTGAAAAATTTGTCAAGTTCTGAAGCCTTATTTAATCTTTGAAACCTCTTTACAAACTGCTTGAATTAAGAAATTCTTCAGTATATTTTACATGGCTAAAACTATACACCAAGGCAAAATTAGCAGTTAGTGTCGCGTGACAGAAATGTGTATATGATAGCCACCAGTTCAGCTGTCACTTAGGACTAATTCTGTGGTTTCCCAGTGAAGCAGAAGGGGTTCAAAGAGGCAGAACTTTAACTGGAACCATGTAACAAATTATATTTTCCATGGGCATAACACACAGCATAATCTGTCACTTAACATCCCATTTCTTGGCCAGTTTTGAACTGGTACTGAATAATAATTGATATTGCCAAATGCTAATGGTCTCAGTAACAATAAATTAATGTTGGTTGTTCCTTAAAAGCAGGAAATTCCTCTTGATGAGGAGAATAGTTGCATATCTTCTCACAAATGTGAAGACTCGTGTTCAGGCCACAAACTCAAATTATAATGTCATAAAAATAAATAATTATCATTTGAATGACTGTTGATGCAGAGAGCAGAATCTTCCAGAGATTAGATATCTCAAATAATTGGGAGCCAGGTTAAAATATCCATCTACATATGGAGGAGAGAGGATCCTTTGCCTGTGGAGGGCTAAATATAGGATTGGGTATGTGCCAACATGAGAGGGACATTGTTTCTCCAAGTTGTTCCAAGTATTTGTGCGAGTTTGTTTCTAGGGATTTTTTTTTATATATATGTATATACTATGGTTATAGAAAAAAATCACCAACAATATTCTGACTATTGCAGCAATAAAATATGGTGACTGTACTGTAGTCTCCACTAGTGCCATATTTCAGTCCTTTTTTTAAGGCACATTTCGAAGTGACTGAGCACAAACACAGTGTAATTCCGACACAGTACTTACAACGAAGTTCCTCCTCTTGCAGCTGTACGATCTGTAAAGTAGTCAGACTTTTAATGACTAGGTGTAGTAACCCTGCCTCCTTTCATCTCTAACTCCAGGTTCTCTTTGTTGTCTCCTAAAAAAGCTCTCCCTCTTCATGCCATTGGTCATTTACATCTTTGAGGGAGGCAGCAAATCAGTAAACAAAAGTAACAGCAAGTCCAGATGCCCCAACAAACCAGTCTGCTTTGGACACCAGTCACATGAGTCCTTATTTCTAGACATAAACATTTTCCAGTGCTAAGAGTTGGGTAGGATGAAGGCAGCTTTGGGGCTAAGCAACTCTGTCCGGTGGTAATTTGCCTTCTAGAGAGCTGTATTCAAGGAGCAGAACAAGGCTGGAGTCTGTGTTTGCCAAGCCATTGAGTTCACAGACCTTGCCCTAAAAATGACCATACAGATAAGCTACAAGGGCAGGAGGAAGACAGAGACTTTATATCCAGAAGGTTAGCTTTTTATTAACTGAGTTGCCATCAACACAAGAAAAACAATTCCTACAGAAGCTGTTGTCACCAGATAAATCTTGAAAAGTTCAGTCTATACTTAGATGAAAGAAAAAAATAGATGCAAGTCTGTGTTGGGAAATGAAGAAAGATGGTAAAAAAATAATTTAAAAAATCATCATACTTAAAAAAAAATAATCTCTGAATACTTTCAGAGCATGAAGGAAAGAAATCCCATGTTATTTCCAAGTCTGTGGAACATCATAGCTGTTGTAAATAGGCCAGTCCCAAAGAGAGCACACATGTTCCAAATGGGAGGAGATTATTTGCTGCATCATTTTAGCATGTTTGATTTATCAGTAACTAATGGAAATTTGACAGGAATTTTCAACAAAATAATTCAGTGTGTCATAAACCCAAGATCTGGCATCAAAAATGTTTTACTTAGGGTATATTCATATGGTGAGAATATAACCAAGCTGTTAGCGTCAATGAAAACCATCCTAACTCCTCTTTGTAAAATGCATATTAATCTGCTGTCATTAAACAAGGAGTTTAAAGCAGTTAAGACAAAGAGACAGAATACATTTTAAAATCACACCGTTCAGAACAAGAACTCAGAGGTTGAAGAGAATTGCTTTAATTTAGTGATGAGACTGATGTACTCACTTGGGTGTTTGCATAATTTTGGAGTTAAAGAATGTTGTGGAGGCAGTCTAGTGACTAACTGGGGTTTGGTGGTATGAACTAAATTTGGACTGTTCCATTCTGGTTTGCTGAGAAAGTGAGGCTTAAAAGACTAGTTTGTGCCTATCATCCGCTCTCAATCAACCCAAGTGATGTTGAATGTTTTGGCCAGCTTCAGTCAAACTTGAAAGGGGTGAAAGTCCTCTTTCTACTAAGCGAGCTCCTTGTTTTTCTTATGTGTTTCTTATGTGTTTTCTTAAATATTCCCTTAAAATGTCTGGAATAGAAAAGAAAGACACAAACTAGTCTGTTCTTGAAGGAATGGGAGTCTGAACTTAAATTTATTCCAGTGCTCACACTACAATATATTATCCATCCTCACTGAGATCAATAGGAGATGTCTTGTGGAATGACAGGGTTAACGGCATAAAGAACAGTGATGTACAATTTTGAAAAGCATCTCTGTCCAGTGCGAGCTCCTTGAGTGCTAGCACTAATAAGTCCTTACAGAATTTACAGAATGAAATCCTAATAATGCTCCCACCAAGGTCGTGGAGAAGGCTTACAAGAATAGATTAACGTTTTCATTGTGTCAGGGTCTGGACGCCACACTATTTAAGAAAATGGTAACACTATTTTGGCAGATCTTTCTCTGGCTGTTGTTTTTCCAGTGATTGTGTGTTAATTACAATTTCAGCGAATAAAAGTTGAAGCAAGAACATCCAAGAACAGTCTGAATAATTTGTTTTACACAATTGCATATGCTGCTTTTCGTATCTTAGTGGCTATAAAAGAACAGATAAGTAGATGGCACCTCATTGCCTAGAGTTTTGAATTGCCCACAGAGAGTGATAATAGTGATTTTGTTTTGAAAACAAACCAAAATTGGTCATATTTTTATGCCCATTTGCTTATGTGCATGATGCTTTCTGTGCACACAGTAGATACTTGTATACATATCTTAGCGTCACAGGAACTTTGTATATGAACTTGTGTTTGACAGTCTTGCTCTCCATGTCTAAAATGAGACCAGTTCTGCTGGATTGAAATAAAGAGCACACAGGAGATTTTGGCAGGTTGCTAAAGAGATTAGTGTTTGCTCAGTCAATTTATTGTAGTTAAAGCAAAAATGTAGGGGTTTTTCCCTCTGTACAGACAATATGAGTCAATCATAATACTTTCAGAGTCAAGAGAAGATTTAGGCATAATGTATAAATACTTGTAAGAAATAAGTTTTCTCATTTCAAATTCACAATTATTGTACTATTGCCAACAGAGAATGGGTACAGTGTATGGTGTCACATGCTTGGAAGAGTCTTTTGCTGCTATAGCACAGATTTTTCTGATGCATGAACTGCCTGAGCTAAAACAAATGACCAAAACACTGCTCGAAGATCTGCAGCACAGGGGGCAGTGCAAACTTTCCTCTCAGATAATGTTGTAAAGAAGGAGACAGGCATGATCTGCATCCCCCACTCCAGGAAGAAAGGCTTTTACCATTGCTGTTCTGAGAGATACAAGGAATGCCACCTCATGTCAGGATACTCCAAGGATCCAGGCTTATATAATGATGCTTGCTGGTTTTCTGCAAGATCAGTTCCCAGCCTTCCTAATAGGTATTTCCAGAGCTAAAGTGGATGAATACTGACAGCTTCTGCTTTGTATCCTCAAAAGCTGAAGGAGAAGACAATGCTGAAAATAGTACTTAACTCTGTGCTGTTGACCTCCTACCCAACTGTGCCACATCCACATTGACAGAACCATAACCTCCCTGACTTGCATTGAGAACTAAGGAACGCATTGTTACTGAACCAAATTCATCCCATTGAGTTTCTTTGCAGTGGCATTTGACCCCAAAACTATCCTTTTAAGCAGTATCTCTTTACTTTGAAAGAAAACAAAAATCATAGAGAAACAGTTTGGGGTTTGGGTTGCTTTATTTAGTTGTAGGAACTCACAAAGGAGAATGTTCAAGAAAACAGAAAAATGTCAAGGGACTTCCAATATTTTGAACAAAAGAAAAAGCAGCACTTGGATATACACAACCCTTTGCGCAAAAGGAGGTCTGATGAATGACCAAGAGTGATAGATACCTCGTGTGTTTTCTTCTTTTCTAATGTTCTGGGTGGCTGTATGATCTGATGTCTCAGTCAGAGATTCTGTGGTCTGAGAAGGATTTACTTTACTTTAGGTTTGGTTTTATGGTTTTTTTGGGGTTGTTTTTTTTGTTTGGTTGGTTTGGTTTGTCTTTTTTTGTTTTGGTTTGGTTTGTTTTTTTTGTTGTTGTTGTTGTTTTCGTTGTTGCTGGTTTTGTTTTTTTTGTCATTTATGCCTGTAACCAGTTAGGAGAAAAGTGTTCTCTGAAACACAACTTGGACACATCAATTGCAGATGAAGTGGACCATTTTGACAGAATTTGAGTGGTACAGACAGAAATGTGTCTGTTTTCCAGTGGAGAGCCTTCATCTGAACATGCAGTAGGTGCCCTTAGTGATTTCTGTGTGATGATTTCAAGACAGCCTGATCTTGAGCTCATGGAAAAATCTCAAATATCAAGGTGATAAAAAAGCAGCAGATCTTTGTATGTCTTCTGACTGGAAAGAAAAAGCAGAAAAAAAAAAAAACAACCTACCCCAAATTCCCCAAAAGCAAGGCTCTGGAAGATGAGCCAGTGGTTTCAAAAGGCATGTCCCAAAATATACGGTAATAGAATTAAATAATATATAACTTTGTATAGACAATAATAGAAGTTGCAATATGTAACTATGTATAGACAATGGAGTTTACTGTTAATTGTCCCTTATTGAGTTCACTGCATGGATGAGGAAGAGAATAAGGTAATTTCCAGAGTAGTCCATACTGAGTGTACATACTGTATGTGACCTTCCATATCCGCTGACTAACTGTGAGCCCAGAATGAGATAAAGGTAAATTACCTACTTAGAAAAACATATGAATGTTCTGAAAAATGTTGATGGTGAAACCCTTGCTCTGCTTAATTCACTAGAAAGTTTCTGTGGATTTTAATGCAATTAAAATTTCACCCCGAAACCCACACCTACTATATAAGGCACTTGCAAGCATGGCTCAGGCGAGCCGTGTTGTAACTGGAGGACTGTGGGATTGATAGATGAGAAAACTCATTGATAAGTGATAAGGCAAGCAAAGTGGCACAAGCTCTTCCCTCCCTGTAGAATCATCTGTTATAGGAGTTGTATGTCTCCCTCTGACAAACACAGTACCTGTCATTTTCCAGGAGAAAATACTGGTGCCAGTCATGCAAATCATGAATGGTTGAAAATGATCTCCTAAATAAATACATCCTTTGGCTATCAGGGGAAGCAGCTTGATGTGGTCCACCTTGTCCCCATGTATGTTCAGGAGTATCTCTGCTTCGAGGTCTAGCAAAAATTTGAAAGCTGTAACTCAATAAAGAAATGAACATGGCTGTTGAAAACTTTGTGCAGGTGTAGAAATAATAAATGTCTGCTTTTGTAACTGTTGGAATTCCATTCTAACTCTGTTAAAATTCTCTTAGCCACCATCAAAACAGTAGTATGGGTCCAATTACATGTAAAAGGGATGTACTCTCTCTTGATCCTCTTCCCTATTCTCCAGGGAACTTCTTTAATCTGGAAATTATGAGGTTTAATTATTAAATTTTCTTCAGCAAGAGCTCAAGTACATCAAGCACAAATTGAGAGGAAACAAAAACTATCTGTGCTTTTGCGGCCTCCTTTGGTGGGTCTCCGCAGGCCTAATTCATCCTTCTGCTCTGTATGTGAGCAATCTTATCAATGGTCTAAATAGTCTGACCTTGTGAAAAGCTAAGGAGAGGTGAGAGCACAGGGAGAGATGGTGCAAGCCGTGTTTCCACAGGTCCAGCACTCCAGTGTGAAGGCCTGGGGAGCTATCTAGTCCCCATTAGCCCAAGGGGATGGATGTCTCCACAGTGCAAGGCAGTAATGTTCTTTAAAGGCCTCAGACTGCACCTTTCAGCTTCTCAGTACTCTGCTGCCAGGAACCCACATCATTAAGTTGAGGAGTTACAAGTGAAATTTGCCAGCCAGAGCCACAAAGACATGGGAAAAGAATACAGAAGGAGGTGGGAGAGAATCGGATGGTCATATTGTTCAGGTTGGCAGAAAATTACACATCTGTGGTGTGGAAGAAGTGGGCTTGCAATTGTTGGAAGAGGTGGTTTGCATCTGGGGCTGGTAGTAGAGCTTTGTCTTCCTTGCTCTGAAATGGGTGCATCATACATCCTGATAGACTGCAGCTGTTTCCTGTCTCGCCTAACATTGATCTAACCTTTAAAGCAGCTACTTTTGGCCAGAGCTGTCTGACATGGTGTACTTTCACATTCATGCATTCCAAAACAGAGGCTTTGGTGTCTTTTTGCTTATTTCATGTGAGTTTATAATTGTTTCATGTTTAATCGGTAGGGCAGCAGCACTGCTGATAGTAGGAATAGGAGTACCCTGTAATTACTAGCTTATACGGTTAAAACTTGGAAGTAATGTGTGGGCCTCCTCAGAGGAGCCGCCTCCAGAGCAAGAGTTCACAAATCCTCCGGCAAGCACTAGATGTACTAGGGGATTTTAAAGGCTGAGAAGACATGTCATGGCACTGAGGTCGGGGCATCTGGGAACATGTAGGTCCAAGTTTTAGGCTCGATCCCTCCTTGCTTATCTGTTGTCTATCCAGCAGCCATTAAAACAAGCAAGGAGGATGGAAGCTGCAGCCCCCCAAAGTGCCTTGATTTAATCATTGAGAAAAATGCCTACAGGTTGATGTTTACAAACAAGCCCGGTACTTTCAGGTAATCTGTGCTGGTTGGGGAGTGGAAATATTGAGTATTTTCCTGTGGTCTAAGATTAGTCTTGGCCGTAATGTATCTCTACAGAGCTGCTCTAGTTAATGCAAAATACTCTAGTTACTGCCTAATAAATTCTGAGGTCCTTATAAATAGTACAAAATTAAGAGCCTTTATTTCAGTTGTACCTACAGTTGAGGTACAAGTTAATCTTTTTAATACTTAGATGCTTCCTGGCAGTGGCCACGTTAGGGACATGTGAGGGAGCAGAAGTGAAGCCCTCCGAACGCTGGCCTGGCTGCCTCAGTGTTAAGGAATGATGGCAGAAAAGGTACCTTCACATAAAAATGCTGCTAAAGGAAGGACAGGGCCACCTAGTCCGTATGCACCAGACAGCGCTCCTCTGGACTGACCTAGCAGCCGTTTCTCAGCTGTCTTCCTTGCTTGCTCTCTAGTTAGGCACTGGCACAGACTAACGGCCGGGAGATGTTGACCATTTCGGGGCTCGGAAGGTCTGAGCGCCCTGGGGCAGACGGGCAGCCTTGGGGTCTCTGCCTTGGCGTCTCCTAAGAACCCGGAGAGCCCCACGCTGTGCTCGGGAGCAGCGAGGGGCCGCGGGAACCCGCGGCCACCGCGCCTCGGGCTTAGCCTCGCCGTGCGGTGCGGTACCGTACCGTGCCCGGTCCTCTGCAGCGTGGACTAGG
>VWZY01009717.1:213705-233683 GCA_013399075.1 Chloroceryle aenea
GTTTTGTCGCCCCTCACCCCAGAGATAAGTATAAGGCGGCAACCTGGGCTGCTGCTGCAGCGAAGGGAAAAGGGAGCTCTGGGAATTTGGAGCGGAGGCTGCGGGTTTCGTCTCTTTTTCTACTCAAATCTTTCCTTAACATCTGGGGAGCGGGAAAGCCCACGATGCCAATACCCCCTTAATCGCTGCACAGACTGCAGAAGAGGAGAAATAGTCTCCTCTTTCTTAGCATTCTGGACAAAATCAAATGCGACCTCTTTCCGAAAGAGACAGAGGTGTAACCTGAAGCATTTGGCAGGGGAGGAGCGCGGAGTGCTTCCCCAATGCCGCGAGCAGTGCCGCGCAGGGCGCTGCCAGGGAGCTCCCAGTTTCACAGCGCCAACAGGAGAACCACGAAGATCAGAAGGCAGCGAGAGGGATTACGCTCATTTTCTAATTAGGCAATACTTCAATTCTCATAATTTTTCCAAGGAGCATTGTATTAAGAACATCTATTTAAAACAAAATGTCCGTGGGATATTGTGCTTTGCAAAAAACAAACAAAAATTCCCTCAGAAATGTTTAATATTAAATATTAATCGGATTTAAATTCAATAGCCGTATCTTGCGACAGTTATAGATGTGCGGGAAGCTACAGATAATCAGCCCTTGTGCATCTTCACACAGGAGCAACCGACCCGGTGTCAGCAGAGGCTCCGCGGAGGAAAGGGAGACCGATGGAAATGTGTTTAAAAAGGCACCTCCATTTCAACACCGAGTGCGGAATTTGCCCAAAAAGGTTAGAAAGACAAATATTAAATCTACCTTCACAAAGGGGGCCGCTAAATAGATCCGAAATTAATATGCATGTAAAATTAATTAGCTGCATTTCATGACATCAAAATAAGTACCTGGGAAACAAGAACACCTTCTGGGCATTTGGCACCATATGTTAGAATTATAGTTAATTGACTAATTACATAAATTAGGCATTAATTTTACAACACGTCAAGTATAAAAGATATCTCAATTAATTGTGGCGGGAGGAAGAGGTTAAAGGGGAGGCTGGCGGTCCGGCCAGTGTGGGGAGCCGCGGCCGGAGTCCGCCGCTGACTTCGGGCGGTCATTAGCGCGCGGAGGCAGAGAGCTGAGTTCATTAGAATCAATTACGCAGCTGAGGAGTGATTAGCTCGTGTCAGGGAGCGGTCCCGACGCCCGAGCCGGGAGTCGTTTTCGTCCTGCACACGATAGGGCTCAGGGTCATCTCGGGGCTGCGACCTTTCTGCTTTGGTTCTGCCCGCTCCATTTGGGGTTCCGTTGTGACTGAGCCACCGGTCCTCCCTCCCCCTCCCGAGTATTTTATGCTGGGAAGAAAGCTCAGCTCTGTGGAGAAAAGTTGCAGGGTTGGGGTGTCTTCCAGTGAAGTTGCTGAGATTGTCCCGTTATTTTGCGAGAGCAGGAATAGTCTCAAATAATGTGAAAATGCTGGGGTAACCAGAGCGATGGCACACTGTCTGCACCTCTGATGTGTGAAGCAAACAATGGGCCCAGCACCCTGTCCTCCTCGTCTCTTAGGGAGGCTGCCTGTGAGCTGAGGAGCCGCTTGGAAAGGCTGCCTGTCTTCCATCGGAAGAAAAGGAGTTGTCTGGTGTCACCTGACTGACAGAAAGGTGCCAGGCTATCTGCAGTTTGTCTTGTAGCTAACAATTTAACCACGAGGGTGGTTGCGTTAAAGTGCAAGAAGGATTTTGACTTAATGGGAATAATTACATCTTAAAAGCTTAAAATGGCAAAATTCAAACCAGTAAGGGAACTCCAGGGACAAAAGAAAGACCAGGCTGTGGAGCAAGAAGTGGAGAGGTTTGAATATTTGTGGATCTTAGTATTTGGGGAGGGACTGGTAAGTGTTTTGCGTTTGCATTTATCTTGGTATTCACTGAACACTACGAACTAAAGAGACAAGTCTGTCTGCAGCTTTTGGCAAAGTAATTGGTGAAGCTGGGGCCGAGCTAGCCCCAGCAGAGCAGGAGGCTTGTGGCAGGCACCTGGAGGGGTCACTTCTGCCTCTGGGGGGGCTCTTTCGGGGTCTCTCCTAGTTTCTTCTGTATGCCTTATTAACGTAAATAAAATTTGGTTTCTCTACGCCTTTGTAAATAATTATTCCATAAGAAGTGGTCTGATCACATTAGTAACAATATAGCCTGACTGCTGATGGTCTAGAAAATGGATGAAAACTTGCCACACGTCTATCTTTTTGTTGAGACAAAATGTTAATTTTGATGTAGCAGTTTTGTGCCGTTGCCAGATGCTGAAAGTACTTGAGGGAGATGTTGACAAGTGGATAATTGTCAGCAGAACTAAAACAGACATTTTGTTTACAGCTGAACATGATTAATTGAGAGTAAATAAAACAGCAGCTCTTTTCATAAACTCTCTAAGCAGATCAAGCTCAAAAAAGAGGCAGCACACTCCAGAAAGGAAGGCACTGTACGTGCCATTGTTTTCAAGGAATATGTCAGTAACTGAGCCTGATAGTTAGAACACATGGTGCAGCACGAGGCACTAACCTCTAGGTTTCAAACCACATGGTTTCCAGCTTGACTTTTTTTTTCCCTCTGTTTTATCTGTTGGTTGGTTGTTGTTTTTTTTTTTAATTATTATTGTTTGTTTGTTTTGGTTTGTTGTTTTGTTTTTGTTTTTGTTTTTTTTTTTCCCTTTCCTTTCACTTCTGTCTATGTGGCTGACTCCCAAGCGGTTGTTGATCACAATTTAAAAGAAAAAGTTGTGCATCTGAATGCTGGACACAGCTGACACATTGAGGTAAAATGAGGGGACAGTAGTAGTCTGGGATACTTCATTGATGGTAAAATATTAAGTGATACAGAAATCTTTCCTCCTGCATTGTAATTTAGGATTGTTATAGAATATTTCATGCTTTATAACAGTAGCAAGTGGCACAGATTGGTACTGATGGTGAGTAAACTCAAGGTGTACTCTACAAATTTGCAAATATACCTTGTAAATTGATATATTTTTCTATTTGTACATCATGTAGCAGTGTATATTTACCCAGTGTTGTACAGAAGGTGGCATCGTATTTAAGTGATACTTTTGCTGCTCAGACTAGACAAATAGTGCAGCTTATCTGGAGGATGGGGTTGCAAAATAACAACTCTCCAGAACTGCTCAAATGTGGTTGGGTTTTTTTGTGCCTATCTTTTTCAAAATTATAATTTTCCCTCTCTCCTTTGTGTTTTGAACCACTCTGAAGCCACTTTCCGTGAATTATTCTTCCTTTAACATCTGTGAGCCCTACTAAGAGAAGCAGCTAGTTTAGCCTCCCCAGCATGTAGCTAAATTATGAGCCTGTTAATCTATATTAAAACTTTCTCCCTTGGTCCTGTCCTTGGGTGGCTGGTAGTTCAAGAATAGCATATCCATGTGTATGTGTGTTGCCAGTGCACATTCGTATGACCCTGAGTGGATTTCAGCTGATCCACAGCCTGTAAACAAGACACATGCTTGCTATATCAGTACTAAGGAGGAGTATGCTCCCTTATTGATGGTTGTTGTATATTTCTGTTTGAATCAATTTATTGCAGTATGCAGATTTCTTCCTTTTCTGTACTACCTCTATCCTACTGTCATGGTTGTTGACTGGAAAGAGTCTGGTGCCAGCTTCAAAGAATGCCCATATCCTTGGTTCCTGGCAGTTATGTTACAAAGGTTCCTTGAGGAGTGGTTGGGGTCTACTGGTCTATTATAGCCACATCCACTTTAAGAGAGGGGAATTCATAAGAGATTGCACAGTGATCTGCCTTTTCAACATACAAATAATATTTAGTTGTTTCAGCCACTTATGCTGCCAGCCTGCTGTTCAGGGATATCATTAGCACTGAGGGTGCTGCTAGTACAGTGTGTGTGTGTGATGTGGCTCCATCACCCATACACAATGGACCTGATGTTTCTTGTATTGTTTCTGCTGCTCACTGGCTACTGGGCTCCTCTCCAAGTGGGACTGTGAGTCTCAGCCATGCCTGAAGATATTTACTCTAATTGGTCAGTAGCTTGTCAGTGAGATTACTAATTAACTAACACTCAGATAGTTTATGCTATCATAGCAAATATGATTACTCTTTTTTGTTGTTTTGAAGACTTCTGTATTGTTAGTATTTTTCCAGTTCCTTTCAGAACCTTTCCCCTTCACTTTATCTGCAATCATGGCTTTTCTCATCCCTCACCTAGAATGTGTCTCTTCCTCTAGAGCATGTGCTTGTCTAAGATGCAGCAGTTGTTCTTTGCCTGTGCAGCTCAGAAGTGCCCCAGGATGCTCCCCAAAGGCTGCGGTACTTCAAAGGAAATGCTGCGGGCTCACAGCAGACAGAAAACAGGAGCTTGAGTGTTCTGAGCCTCAGAGTTGCATGGTGGTATGGGTGTAAGAGGAAAACCTCCTTTCAAGGAGCAGCTTTGGAGTTTCCTTCTGTAGGGAAACACTGGGCACTTCAGGGACAAGGCAGCAAGCCAGGATCCTCTATTCAGGTTGTGAAGATCTTCCCAGAAGCTAGAGCAGCTGTGTGGCAAATTCCCTTGTCAGTCAAAGCACCAACTCCTTGTGTAATACTCCCTTGTGTAGTGATGGGAGCATTTTCTGTTCTGCTGATGGTAAGCTTTCTAGCTCCCAAGTTACTGCTGTCTTATACTACCATTAAGTCTACTGTGTTACTTGTTTGGATGGTGGTGGGTGTGAGCACTCCACACTGAAGCCCCTACTTATTTGTAAGACAGAAGGAAATAAACTGTTTTCTGTACCTATGCCAACTTTGCACCCTCATTCAGATATGTGGTCAAGGACTATCGGATGGAAAAAACTTCTGAAATAAAATCCCTTTGGCCATACCTATGAGCTAATCTACCTAGCAGCTTTAAAGGAAGGTTCTTTAAAGAAGCCATGTAACTTAAAAAACAGGCCAAAGGCAGGAGGGTCTGCTTCAGTTGACACGAGTGGAATCGGTGTATTTTACAAATGGTAGTGATCTACTTCATTCACGTGTGAGTTGTATGTGACTTTTGAGTGAGGATATGTTCAATGTCTTTGTGAGCCAGGCACAGGAGCTATGCTGCTTGGACCTACAGGAACGTCTATCAAAAATTTCCATAAAACTTACTGACTCTGTAGACTATAAGAATAAATCCTGAGAAATGACCATGTGATAAACTACAGTAATGCCAAAAGGTCTAAGGCCTCACTGGAGAAGATGATGTACAATCTCATGCCCTTCCACTTTTTACAGAGTTTTTCAGCTGCTGTGGCCTGACAGCTGTGTTGGACTGATAAGATAGTGTGAACTGGATGCTTCAGCCTAACTGGCCTGGGGACATGTGCTTGGATTTCTTGATGCCCTGTTGATATAATTCCCCAGGCATTAAGAGCATAAGCAGCAGATGGATGTAGGCTAACCTTTTCTCATGGTCAAAAGTTACTAGTGGATCCTGAAAGCAGTCCTTCTTTGGGCACAGACCCCGAGGCAACCAATCATTTACTGCTTCATTATCTTAAAAGACCTTGAGTTGGAGTCAAAATTGAAAGAATGAGCCAGACTCATGAAGGTGAATGTGTTTGCAGCTGGCAAGTGTGGACACATGCTGGCAACCATCTGCTGGGATTTGCTGTAGATAGCTGTGGAAATGCATTTTCATGTGTCGACTGTGAATGCTCCATGCATGGTCTATTTTATATGCATACACTGTCCAATTAAATAGGTGCATGGGTATTACAGTCTGTTTAAGTGGTGTTTATCTTATTATGTACTCTTTGGGAAGGGACCATCTTATGATTGATTAGATATTTTCTTCTTTAAAAAAATAATGCCTTTTTAAAGTGGTGCTTGTACATGAAAATCCCGAGACAGGTAGTACAGTTCTTCTTCTGAGCTCTCTATATTTAAAGTTAGTACATAGCTGCAAAGTACAACTTTGTTTAGCATTGTCGTTAATGGTCAGAGCTGCCATGGCACTAGCACTTTACAAGTCCATTATACATAAAACACTCTAGCAGAATTATTAGAAAGTATTGAATGCTTGAGAACATATGTGATAACAGGAAGGGGCACAAAATTGCTGTGTATTTAGCGTGTATAATGCAGCTTGCTCAATTTGTTCCTGGTTACTCATAGGAGAGGACATTTTCTCTTTTTAATTGCACAAGATGACAAGACTTTTTAATTAAGGTGGCATCTATAGTATTCATATACTGTAAAACCCACAAATGACTAAAACTTAATAGCATCATAAAAACTATGGTTAAAGCTTTTACCAACATTGCCCTCACAGCAAATGGTTCTAAATCAGCTGCATGAGAAGTGAACTTATGCCTACGGAGAGGCTGCTGAGTCTGAGAGCAGTAACTGGTTTCTTTTCCTACAGAAATAAAGTCTTTGTGATTTTTATGGTTGTAGTAGTGAAGCTGGTAAACGGCCCTTCTGTCTCTTCAGGTGTACCTGCCCTCCCTTGTCGAATTTCTGCAACTGCTGTAATACCCTGTTTCCAGTTAGAAAATACTTTTTGGGAGAGGATAAAACTACTACTCATCACTAAAAAGTGATGAGTAACTAAACCCTAATGCAGGCTTCAGTGGGATGGAAGGGCAGGGAATGAGAGTTTTGTGTATGCACAGATGTGTGAAAGCAGGCAGATGATGTTAGATGTGTTAGGAACAGTGTAAGGCAGGAAGCCTCAGTGCTGCTCAGCTTGGACACTGACTCACTGTCTCACTCGAAGTGAACCACACCATACAATTTAGGGACCACATTATTGCAGTAGAGTCATACTATAACATGTGCAACTATAATGATTTGCAAGCAAAGTCCTTCAGCAAGGATGTAGGCACAGGCAGATTATTTTCTTTCTTCCCCTTATTGTGACATTCTTACATTTGTTAGGTCGATATTTGTGGTGAGAATGCTCCTTCACTGTCCCTGTTTCATAGAAGGCTATGCTGTGGCATCCCAGGAACCTCTAAGAGGTGCATTCCATTACTGAGATGTGGTATGTGCCAGCTGAACATTCCTAGTTTTACCTTTGTAACACTCGTAAAAATGGGAATGGTTCTCAGTTGCTTGTGTAAGGGGTTAGGTGCTTTTTAGGGGTGCCTTTTTTTGTTTGTTGGTTTGGTTTTGTTTTGTTTGTTTGTTTTTATTTTTCCCCCCATGGAATGTAAGGGAATATTATGTAAATGTTTAAGGTACAGACTTATTTTTGGCAAGAGATTTTTGTCTTCCTTTCCTCTCCTTTCCTTTCCTTTCCTTTTTTTTTTCCCCATCATATTTAGTCTATGAAAAAAATACCTTTGTGTGTATGTAACAGTTACTGCAGGGGGCTTTTGCAGGCATTTATTTTTTCATAGAATAAGCTATTTAACAAATTGTTTTAATCATAATGTCATGATTCAGAGAGTTCCTCAAGCATGTCTTGTTATCATTTAAGAAATAAACCAGTTTGTATATATTGGGATTAGTTCAGAAAGCAACATGATTTTTACCTTATTGCTAAAAATGCTGCATTGTTTACCAGATGTCTATTTAAATAATTTAAAGATAATATTCTAAAGAGAGACCTTGTTAGAGTGAAAAGTGCTTTACCATGAGAACCTCTAGCAACAGAGAGAGAGGAGGACAGAGTAAACAGGAAAATAAGAAGGGATCTTGGGATGTATTAACATTTAGCAACACTAAAATGAGTTGTGTTAATCATGTCTGTTTTCGTATTAGGAAATTATGCAAATCAAGTGTATTTTCTCCACTGTCAGGTTTTGAGTGCTGATTTTTTACTTGTGGGTGTGGAAGCAGTCATCTGGGGATTGGACTACGCAAAGCTTTGTGACTGCTGGGCTTGTTCAGCTGGCCAGAATCCTTGATCTTCACTAGTGTAATCCCAAGGGCCCTGAATGGCAAGAGTTGATTATCTGAGTAGGCTGAACAGTCTGCAGTCTTTTCACTGGTATTTTCTAGACTGGCATGTGTGACCTGGGTTTTATGGCACAGGAAAAGCTGTGTATCCTCCTCATCCAGTTCTTCACCTCAACCATCTACTTTCTCTTCTGCTTCCTGTTATCTACAGAGATGTGAGGGCTTGCTTCAGCACCTGCCTGGTTCATCAAGCAAGGGGGCTGGAGTTGGGACCACCATCATGTTCTGACAGAAGTTAATGTAGACCTAAAAAGCCAAGGCATTGAAAGTAGTGTAAAGCTGGTAAAGCCTATCTTCAAACCCTCTGATGCTCAAAGGATCCATTGTTAATGAGGTGGAGTACAGAGGCAATTTGATCTGATGCTAAAGTAATGCTTTTGAGTACAGATAAACAGTTGTGATAGAGCCTGTGCATTGATGCTCATCAAAAAGTCTATACCAAACTCTAAGGTAGAGTTAGCCTGGCACATTCTGGGGAAGTTTCCTGGACCATTTTACCACTTGAACAGATTCAGTTGTTTTACAAACAGGTCATACCAATGGTCTTAGTCTTGGTATTTGTCAGACTGACACATGCAGATTGCCACAAATGAAATACTTCAGACTGGACATTGAACGAAAGTGAAAGAAATATTGTCATGGTTTAGGGTCAGGGCAGCCCCTAAGACCTAACAGACACTATCTGTTAACCCCCCTCCCTCCCCAAAGGGAAAGAGAAAAGGAAAAAGGGAGAGAGACTTAGTGATTAGAAAAGGANTAAACTTATTTTCATAAAGTGTGACTATTTGAGCCCCCAGTCATGAAAGGAACTTGAGTTGGGTTTATTCAGTTAATCTGTTAAATGTCTTGCAAACACATGCTTAAATTTAATCATGGAGATGAAAACATTTGTAAGTGCTGTCCTAAATGGAGTTATGTTCCCAGATGGCCTTTGTGCATTTTCACATTGTTTAAGAGTTTCTTTTTCTGCATTAAGGGAAAAATAATGTAAATATAACCAGAAGCATATGTTTGTCTGTTACCGTGAGGACTGTGGTAGGACAAGGTTTGTAGGTGGGGGTTTTAGCTTAAGTAGACTATCTGGCATCAATGGCAAAATCAGTTAAGTTTTTAGACCCACAGGAAGTCCTCTGGAAATGATATGGTCTTTTTATATTTCTGTATCCAGCACATTAGCAAAGCTTATTCTCACCTAGGGATCAACACTGTTGGAAAATTATATTGCTTACACTATTGGAAAGTCTTAATGTTGAGGAAGAGTCAGTTCCCCTAAAACAGTCCAGTGTCATTTGGTCCAAAGAGTTTGAAAACAAGAAGAAAGCAGTATTGTTTCCTAATGCAAGCTGATCCTGCATGCTTTGAGCAATAAAACCTTCAGCCCTAATAAAGGGTTTAGGGTCATCAGTGTTTGCTGGTTTATTCAGACTTGGTGGATGTTTGGTACCGTACAGGGTTCTATGACTCTCCCTGTGTCATTTGTGATTGGATTTTGTATCTAGATTTTGTACTGGTAGGAAAATGATTTGGTCGTGCTTGATGCTTTCAGATGACAGCAATAGCAGGCAACACCGCTATCTCCCCTTTTATTGAAAGGAGGCTGGGGACAAGACCGTTGCAGTGAGGAAAGGCATACTTGTCTCTGGGATTAATTCCCTCTCTATTTGTCTCATGGAGCTTAGAGTTCAACTTCAGGGCATATTTCAAGGCACCGTTTAAGCTCAGGGACAGGACTGATGGCAGCAATACATGCAGCACTCCCACGGACTTCAAGGATAGCTCCTTGCAGAAAGCGAGGGGAGAATGGC
Source organism: Chloroceryle aenea (assembly GCA_013399075.1). Classification (NCBI taxonomy): domain Eukaryota; kingdom Metazoa; phylum Chordata; class Aves; order Coraciiformes; family Cerylidae; genus Chloroceryle; species Chloroceryle aenea. Next base: position 223,454 of record VWZY01009717.1, read on the forward strand.
CCTTGAAGTTTGTGACACAGAGTGTGGCTTGAGGAAATGTGTGCATATTTTGTTCTTTGGGTGTTTTTTCAATTAATGTGCTGCCAATCTAGTAGTGTTTTGGGCCCTGATCTTGCTGTGTGGATTCAACAGTCACATGCATGCTGTTGAATTCAATCCATTGAACATTAATTTATGGGAATTTTATAAGTGAACTTTATGTGTGTAGCAGCTGTAATAAGCAGGTTTTACAAGCTGCAAATAATGAAAAAAAAAGCATATAATGCCTTTTTTTTTTATGGTTACTTCAGATGTTACTGTCTTGAGACATTTGCTTACTAGAAAAAGAAGAAGGAACATAATATGAGTGTTCACTAATATCAGCACCTTTCTCAAGCTGACAGCTTTACTAGTAGACAAATCATTAAGTGTCAATATTGTTCTGGGGTGGATCTTTAAGGAGGGGAAAAAAAAAATACTATTTGCCTTTCCCAAAGGTAAGAGGTGGGTCCAATTAGAAACATAATTTCCAGATATTTCCCGTAGAGTTTTGATGAAGCAAAGAATGAGACCAGAGGAAAACTGAAAGTATAGGCTACTTCTGATGCTTTATGTCCATTTCTCTAAATTCAGATGGTGAGCTAGAACCTGTCAAGACTGAACCTTAATTATCTTCTTCTGGTTATAGGCTGTGGAATAAAGGAACTGAAAGTGATGTGTAGTCTGATCCTGTGTGGCGGTGCTTATGTTCTTAACCTTTGTGACCACGGATATTTCTCTTTTCTATCCTAATGTCTGCTGTTCTGTCCCTCTCACTACCTGTTCAAGATACCATTATGGACAGCTGAGCCAGAGTAGAGTGAGCAATCTACTCTGTTGTCACAGGGCGTGAGCCAGTGTGTAGGGAAAAAAAAAAAAAAAACAAATGAAAAGAAATACGAAATCTGATCTTGAAGTGGGATCTTGTTCTGTGATTTCTGAAAGCATGCATGTTCAGTGCTGGGGGATAAAAGCCCAAATTCTCTAGCTAGGCTACTGTTCTGTTCAGCTTAAAAGCCTAAGTGCTGTGTTACAGATGAACTTATTTGAACTTCTTTACTGTGGGAAAACATTTTGCATGCCAAGAAGCATGATTGCATCCCACTTGTGCCACAATCCTGCCACCGATGAAACTGCCAGCATTGAAAAATGTCTTTTATGTAAATGCTATGAAATGCTGCTACTTTGTTACAAAACTATGCTGTTAATTTTTTTTTTTTAATTTTGAAAATAGGGTCACCTTAAACTTTATGAACTTTCACAGCCTGAACAAGCAGGAAGACCATGTGGAGAAAAATGTCTTGGGGATGTAGTTTTCAGTAAGTTCACTTGAGGCATGAGTGTTGTCTAGATTTGATTCCATTTACTAATGCAAAATTTGACAACAGTAAAAACACCTTCACTGTTTAATCTTCCACTAGAGGGGAAAGAAAAAAAATCAAAATACCTTTTTCTTCCCCAGGATAACTAGCTGGCAGAAAACTTGAAAAATGTGAATCCCCTTCTTGATACTAATTCACTTTGTTGATGAACAGTGCTCCCAGCAAAAACTGGGAATGATACCAGACAAAGGATGCCCAGCATCATTAGCTGCATTATATATCAATAGTTGTGCTTCCTTGCTTAGCAAGTATATAACCTTGTGTGTCCTTAAAGTGTAAAAACAAAACACCCACCACCCTAAGGACACCTGGGACTGCACTTCTAAGAAACCAAGGGAAATAAAAAGATTTTTAAAAAAATATTATGAATTATTGTTAACATATATTTACATAATTTAATTAATACCAGAAAACATCTTAAAGAATGCAATTTTATACACCTATAGTCATGAAGCCACCCTTTAATTCATCATTTCACTGCTCCAGTTCATCAGTACAGTAGCTCTGTGTTTGAGGGGATTTGCTTATTTTGTGTAATAACAAAAGAACTTATGATTCCAAAGGAAATGCCATTAGATGGGATGGTTGTCTGGCTCCATTAGCTCAACCCTGAACTGGAAAGAGAGTATGTCTAAAGGATCCCTTTTTTGAGGGAAGCAAACTGGGTCAATGTTGTTACTCAAAAATGATTGCTGTGTTATTAACTGACATATAAGGCCTAGGTATTTCTACAAGTTTCATTTCTTGGGAGTGCTTAACTTGTTATTAATTTTGTGGGTTGAATGCCATTAAGATAAGAAAAATGCAGCTTCTTTATGTTTCTCACTGATAGAAGCAGTCTTTGTTGAAGGTCTTGCCTCTGAAATCTGTTACTTTGAGACAGACCTGTAGTGTTTTTGGAATTAACAGCTATCAGTTCAATAAGGAGTTCTGACATAGCTGGTCAATTGTTTGCACAATCACTGTTTTAAATAGAAAACTGCTAAGAGTCATGGAAATGAGGAGTAAAACAAGGCTGAGGAAAGCAATATGGTGTTAACAGTGTCTTCTAGAAAAACTAATTTATCACAGGACCCATTGCTAGAAGTAAAATCTTAAAGAATCCCCAGATAAATTGGAAGGCAGAGAGAATTAGAGCCTTGTGTGTGCTATGTGCAAGTGATGAGCCTTCTGGTAAAATATCCGTGTTTAATCACAGTACAGTCTTACTTGCAAAACTCTGTGCATAAACAAAATCTTCTGCTTCAGAGCAAAAATAGGGCTAATTGTGTGGCTGCCAAACAAATCTGCTTGACAGCATGTACATTAAGAAGGCATTATGCTAGTGAAGAAACGCACTAAGGAATCCTGAAAATTGCTTGTCAGGAAGCATAGTGCTCTTGGGGTGACCAGATGCTTCTGAACCACAGGTGTATTGTTTCATCTTCTTGTGGTTTTAATCTTTGAGATTTTAAATTCACGAACACCTGCATTTCATGATCACATCTGTCTGCTTCTTTGCCATCTCTATTTTCCCCTCTATCAGCAGTTGGCTACCAGATGAGCTTTAGATGAATAGCATTCACCTTACTTCATAGCTGTTTTATGATGCTGTGATGCTGGTTAGATGAAATAGTTCCAGCAGATACTCTCAATAAGCAAAGGCCTGTACTCTCTGCAGTTCATTGAACCCATATGGATGAGAACAGCTGGAAAGATGGGTTTGCTACCTGAGGCCAATGTTTGTGTTGCCAACCGCGACTCCAGCCTGCTGACCCTTATATAATTCATTGCAGTTGAGGAAATGTTGCTCACACTATTCCATTTTGTGATGAATGGCATTACTTAAAAATGATAGTCTTGTAAAGTGGTGGTGACTTCCCATGTCTGACAAATGTGAACAAAGAATACAGTCAATAAATATTGCCATGTTCTAAAGGAAGATTCACTGCTTGCAGTTGAGGGGGGAGGAATTTCAGTGCAAAAAGAAAACAGGTGGAGAAGAAGCTGGTCTAAAATTACAATTTAGAGGTTATGCTTAAGGATGGACCTTTGTGGGGATTCATGCATTGCGGGCCCCTGAATCATCCATGTATAGTACTGTGGGCACATATTTCAATCTAGCATCGTGGAACAGTTACTGCTTCACTGACCCTCTTACAGTAGCCAGGCAAATTGTTTCAGTGACCTTGCTGAGCTTAGACTTCTGTCGAATTTGCCCAGAAAGATGCCTTAGGAAAGCCATGTTTGGATCATAACTATTCTTTTGGGAATGTTCTTCATCCAGACACTTCCTGGTATGTTTTTATTGACTTTTTTTTTTTTTTCCAAAACTGAGGTTGAGTGTTTGCATGTTTATGGGAAAGAGATTTTGACCTACTACCCAGTATCTCTGAACTCCACAAGATATCCTTGGTAGACTTTGTTGTAGGCCTTTGCAGGCAGCAGCCCAGGGTTCTGCTGAGAGAGATTAGAGACAGTTGATTGTATCCATTAGAAGCGGAAAAAGGCATATTCTTTGAAAGGTCAGGAATACCCATGAGATGCCATTAAGAAAAGAGTAAGAGGAACTGAGAAGAGCAACAAAGAGTGTTTTAGCAGGTTTTTGTAAGAGACCCTAGCAGAAATAATTATGGTCCAAGATATGAGGATGGTGCCTGGGGGGTGGGAGTTGGTTAGATCTCTGTGTGGGTTGGAAGAAGTGCAAGGGCAGGTGACAGGCTTAGATGATGATCAAAGTGAGGTGAGTGGTGGAAACATAGGGTGAGAAGGGAGCTAGATTCCATATGCATATGAAGACTCCTTTCATGGAACTGCTCTCCCTATGCTTTTGTAGTATAAAATCAAAAATAACATCATTGATTATATTTATATAGGAATATACAGGGCACACAATCACTTGACATTTGTCCACATTCACAGTGTAGAAGGTGTGCAGTTGTTCCACAGTCTCCTGCTTAACCTTTTGCTACTCTATGGGGTTATAAAGACAAATTAGATAGTGTTTCTGTAGAACACTATAAATATAGGACTAATATAAAGTCCTTTTGAAGGTAAGAGGTATGGACTGATATATGTCTCCTGTTCTTTTCTGGTATTAACAGTGTACCACCTGTGATATGGTGGATATGTCCCTAAAAATGTTTCCTATAAACATGTATCTTTATTCAAAAGGTGAAATAATTCTTCTACTTGGCCCCCATTCAAAAAACACATAAACCCTCTTTGCTAAAAGGCTCCTCAGAAGGTGCCTAGAGTCCATGGAGTCAAATAACAAGAGAAATTTAAGTAACTGTATATGTAGTGGCTGAAAAAAGACCAAAAAAACCCAGCTAAGAAATTACTGTGCACTTTGTTTTTCATTTCATAGCTAACACAGGCTACTCTGCAGAAATCAGTTCATGAAAGTATATTCAATAACCGTATATTGTGATGTTCGTCTTGCTTGTGATGGAAGGAAAGAGGAGGATAAAGTCTTCTCACCTATGGTCTATGATTACTACAGCAGTCTGACCCTCTGCACAACGTTCTGAGGATGTATTGTTCCTCACCCCTGACTTGGCCCCAGGTAGGCCAGCAGGGATGCTGCTGAAGTTGCAGGTTTAATTTAAGCAGTCCTGACAAAGTAGATCAGATGTTTGTGGGCGTAGGTGGTATGTTTGGAGCTAGGTTGAGAAAAGGCAACTCCTTTAATTTTCTCCTTTTTTCTTCTTTTCTTCCTTGCTTTGTTGTCACTAACGTTACGTCTACTGAAATGAAAGTTGCAGAACTAAAATGCAGTTGTAGTGATTTCTGCAGTTCTCTCATTTTCTTACATTGTAATATATAGCCACAAGTGGCCAAATTAAGGTTGTCCAGGCAGCTTTTCTGTGCTTAACCTTCCAGTCAAGCTGCTGGAAAAGATCACCCAATTAAAATGCAAATAAATAAGCCACAATAGAAAATCAAATAATTTGAAACTAAATCAAAACTCATTTGGGTAGTAGCAATTCTTTTAAATTTATTGTATAGATCTGTGCACCTTGAGTTTTCAGACTAGCAAAACAATGTTGTTTTTTTTCTTGCATGAGAGCCAGCAAGCAGAATAGGAAGAAAAACTATTATTGTCATGGTTTCTGGATTTCACAGTTGTTTGCAGCAAAGGAACATGGATACTTGAGGACTCCTAATCTGAATAGCAGATGCAGTGCAGAGGTGTTGTCCAAAGACTTCTGCTAGCAGTGGCATGCCTCTAGATTTTCTTGGTTATACCATCGCTTTCTGGTTTCAGACTTCCCCAAGAAGGCTTTTCATTTGTCTTTGCTTTCTGGATCTTGCAGCCTAGTTAGAATTCCTGCACAACAAATCTGGAAACAGTCTGGAAATATTGGTCATTTTTTTCTGAGAGCATGAAATGAGCACAGGACTGAACAGATGCCCCCACTAACAAAATGTAAGTGAGATACAGTAAACTATTCATCCTATGTGCAGCTGAGTTCAGCAAAGAGAAGGGAAAAGAGTGGAGGGAGAAAAGAGAATGCAAAGATTGGAAGAAGTGCATGGCAGTGGGAGGAATGAATACTTGGCAAAGTGAGGTGATGGTACCAGGTGTTTCTCTGCTTACCTTTCTCCCTCTTTCCAAACAAGCTGAGGAGCCTACTGCCCTTTTATACTGCCTTGAGTAGGTGAACAGTAGATACTACAAGTCAGTGCTGTGTTAAGGGAATAGGGAGTGGTGGTTTCTGTCGGCTTTGTGCCTCAGAAGTATATTCAGTGTAGCATCAACTACTGCCACTCCTTTGGTAATGATAAGCCTGTGTTGGAAGCTTCAGGAGTTTGGGCAAGCTGCCAAACTCTTTTTGCATAAACAGTGAGAAAGAGGAAACTGATTCTATACTTTATAACTCTGTCAGATTGGAATGGAATTTCATGAGACAAAGACACTTCACCACCTGGAGGGCTGCATATATAAGGCCTTCTGCACACAATGGAGATGTGAGAACTTCTCAATGGCAAAGTCACTAACATTCTCTAAAATTGGAAGTATTAAACAATCTAGATAGAAAAGTAATTTACCAGATCTTCTGTCAATATCAATATATGCACTTGTGTGTGCATATATATGTATATATAGGTGTGTAGAGGTGCTTAAATATAATAATGTATACGATATGGATCTACCAAGATGTCCGTAGAACAACTGATGTAGCATCAAAGGTCACAGCTCCACACCATACTTATTTAGACAGAAACAACAGCAGAAGTGGATATGGAAACAAGAGCAATATAATGACTTTGAGATAACTCAGAGAACTTTTATTTTCTGTTTTGTACTTAATCTTCTCTGTCTTGTCTGCTTTCATTTTGTCACCTCTATTCAGATGCCCAAGTCCTTACGGATGCCTGTGTATTCTTGGCTGTGTGACGCAGTGCACTTTTGAAAGTTAATGGAAACTTTTTCTCATAACTTTCAAAGTTATGAGAAATAAATATTCAGTAAAATGATACTTTCATGATTGCAGCTTCTGTTATCAGTGATAGCCATCATCAAATGTAAGTCTTAGGCTTCAGAATATGGTTTCAGAAGCCTTAGAAATGCACCCTCATAACCTGTGGGAAGGAACTAATTCTGCAAAGTAATCAATCAGTCAGGAAAATAAAGAGAGGGATCGTCAGGGATGTGCAACTGTGGTTGTTGACATGTAGACAGACTTGACAGCTTGATAGAGTCTTGGCCCTCACCAGTATTTTACAAATCTCTCTGCATTTGACCTATTTCATGTATTCAAGTGCACTTAAAATCTAATATTAATCATTTAGAATCTGTTGTATTTGGTAATAGGCTTCCTGTAGTTATTCCTGGAATCCGATATTGAAACAGGAAATCAAGTATAGACACTCTTGATTTTCTTAGACAGTAGCATACAGACTTACTGTTCTATTTGTTGCAAAATGTCTATAGACACACAGTTCTGTGGAACAAAACATGACCTGCTGCATTGTATCTGGTAGAATGGCATCTAGTGTTTTAACTAAAAGCAAGCATCTGTTAGTAGTAGTCATAAGAAACAATTTTCTTTTGGAAATCTAAAATTATACTGGACACCTAGCAGAGATGCATTGCAGCTGGAGCCAAGCAGTGGAATACACTTACTTATAAAGTAATATGCTTCCAATTAATTTGAAATGCAGTCTTTGAATAGACATAACAAATGATTTGTCATCTTACTGTCAATACTGATAGAATATCTTAGTGTAAATGGCCATGGAGCATCCAGTACCATTTATAATTGTTCTTAGATCACTGTTCAATGGGATTTTAGGTTTTATCAGGTGAATTGTAAAAACAATAGGAAGAGAAACAGTCCTGACAGAAAATTACTACATCTTCCGTTATTCCTGAACTCAGTGTTAACAGAAGGGAGCTATCAATGCCATTTATTGATAGTTTCTGGACTTGTTGCTTATCTGTTGGATAGATTGAAAAGGCAAATTTTTTTTTGCAATAAGCTTTCTTATATTTTGATGCTTCCATGGACAGGAAAAAAATATTTTATGTTTTTCCAGCAGTGGGATTTCAGATATAATCGGTAAAAGGGTAGGATTGTACTGATTTGGTTTGATGGCTGTTCCATGACTGACCACATGTGCAGTGCCTTGTTGCATGTGACTCTCCTGCTTAGTGTAGCTTGTCTTTTCTTTGTCTTATATATTTTGAGGGATGAGGGACACCCTGTTAATGGCAGATGACTGACACTAGTTCAGAAACTAGGTATTTTTGGACCATAAAATAGTTGAACTCCCATGAAATACCAAGATGCTGTTCAGTATTAGGTGGGAAAAAGCTTGAGGAGAGAACTGCAAAAGGGTGTTTGGAATACAAAGTGAACAAAGGGAAAAACAGATTTCTGTGAAAAGCAAAGAAAACAGGGTATGAAAATTGTGGAAGGTGAGTGGATACACAAAGTGTGTACATTTCCTAAGAAGGATAATAAGGATGACCATGAAAAATAAAAAGGAATAAGTACAGTACATAGAAGTTAAGAGAGAATGAAAATGAGGAGGGAGGGAGTGGAAGGGCAAAAATGAGAAGTGTGAGGACACAACACGCAAGAGGGTTATAAAGAAGAAATGATGCATACTGCTTGTAGATTAGAGGATTTTTTTTTCTCCTATTGAACTTCCGTGAAGAGATTTTATGCCTTCATATGGTTATGAAAAATTGATGCTGCACTAACAATGGTGGATGAAAGTTGCTGTAGTATACACAGACTCCTTAGGAGGCCTCAAATATGCAGTCTGTAGGTAAACTGAAATCTGGAGGCAAACTGTTCCAGAGAAAATGGTCCTTTGTCATTTTTTTCCCAAGTGTTACAACAATATCTTCAGTCCATCTCAAACGTGTGTCACTGTAACTGACAGATGCTCTAAAGTTCAGGTTTATTAATCATCTTGATGCTTCCTTAAGATCTAAGACAAGGTCTGTACTTGGAAATATGAACATATTTTTAATACTATCACTGTTTGATGTCTGCCTACCATACACAGACAAACATCTATGAACAGCTGAGAGCTGATAATGATGACAAACATCAAGACTGAAAGTATGACATAACTTTGCTGGTATTTAGAGAAATCCTTAAATAACTCCTAACTTTTCAGGTGAGAAGTGGAACTGGTAATTAGGACTTTCCTGCAGTTGACAAATAATTCACAGGTTTTCAACAGTCAGAGATGTGGGTGTATCTCCCATACTCTGAGTATTGTTCAGGTTTGCTTTGTTTTGACTTCATGTCTTCCTCTATCTGCTTTCACCAAGAGACCAAATGCTGTTTTCTGAAAGCAGCTGTGTATGTATCTAGATATAGGAATTCAGGCAATTCTACTCATACAGTTAGTTGCATGGGAAACTTTTGATTTCTTATGTTAATCCCCAGGGCAGTGTACTGACTCAGGGTAGTTTCGGTGCTAATCAAAATGTCTTCCTGTTTTTGACATCAAATCAGTGTTGTCAATTTTCTGTCTGATAGTTAGGAGATGAAGGGATCTGAGGAATAAGCGGCTTCAACTTATTTTTAAAATATAAATTAAAATCTCCCAGAGTATTTAGAGACTCTGAAGGCATCAAAAAGACACATTTTAAGGATGTGTTAATCCCAGAAGACCAGAACTAGATTTGAGATACTTTGGGTTTGGTTATTGGACATTCAAATGTAGTAATTTGCTGAGTCTGTGTTAAGCTTACCCTGACATCCTTATTCTTCCCAGGCTATTGGCTGTTCAACAGCATGGTGTTATTATCTAGTTAGTAAAGCCAGCATCACCATTTGCCCCTGACTTGTTTACCCGGACTTATCCCAGAAATGTGACGCCATAATTCTGTGTTCAGTTACTGTTTCCCATAATATAAATGGTTACTACTGTTATGGTCCGATCCGGTCCCCAATATGACTGAGGACTCCAAGGACGACTCCAGGGTGAAATTAAGACACAAATGAGATCAGATGTCATTTGTCAGCCAATGGCACTTTATTAGTGTTCTTACAATTTAGCGAAAGGCAAGGGAAGAGAAGAAGAAAACAAAGTTGGAAAGAAGAGGGATAGATTAACATACCACCCTCACGTTCCAACGGTGCCCTGTTGGCTGGACTTTCTTGGTGAGAGAAGCTTCCGTCTCTCAGTCAGTGTATCTGTCATTTTACTGTCCATGTCCCCTCCTCTTTCAGGATATTATGTCTTAGAACTGCTTTGTGTTGCCTTGCCCCAGTGTTACATCACTCCTGTGGCTGATGCACATGCCCAGTACCATCACTGAGGGGTCTTTTGATGGTCTCCAGAAGAGAGGACCCTGGGCCCAGGCTCATGCGCAGTT
>VWZY01009717.1:233704-248037 GCA_013399075.1 Chloroceryle aenea
CCGGGGCCCCGCCGCATGGGCGGTTTGGGGAGTGGGGTGGGCTGGGAGGGGAGGGGAGGAGGGGGCTAGGCAGGTGTTGTTAACCAAGTTCCTTCTTTCACAGCATTTTCTGTTCCTCCTTTCACAGCATTTTTCGTGATAATCAGACAATGGTGCCAAAGATATTCCTTTGTAGTCAGCAATGTTGAAATAAACTACTCCTATTCAGTCTCTTTACAATAAATGTTTTTCCCCTGCTGGGGCAATGTTTGAGACAACTAAGCAATGGTCCCTTACAACTATACAAGTTTAGTCATGAGATTAGATACAGTGTCTGAGGTTTTCACATTTCAGTGGGTAAATGAAGCCTTTCAGCATGTGCATATAGTAGTATCTGGGATCTGATGCTTTTTAAATGTTTGTGCTTCTGAGGTATGTGTACATTCATTTCCTCTAGTAGGTTATTTCTAAATTTGTTCTGTAAATGAAATATGACAGAGTTTTTTGCCTTCTTGAGAACTGGAGGTTTAAGCAAAAGCTTTTTGTGAGAAAGTCACTGTCACAAGAAAAAATGATGTTACTGCTGAAAATGCCCTGAAATCATCTCAGGTACTGTTCACAGAGCAGTTTTTGCACTTTATGGGCTACAAATATGTCTCACTGCTTCTTTACTCAAATAGAAAAAAAGGGAAAACAAACAGTAGGTGAGAATCCCAAGGGTGTACCATAGTCAGTTGTGTTATATGGTTCCCATTTGGTATCTGTTTATTACTTCTTGTGTTTCAATGAAACTGACAGCTGTTTGAGATGGGCTTCTCTCTTATGATCTGCTGTTGAGTAGGAGGGTTGTGGTCCCAAAGAATCACAGGCAAAAGTTTCGGGAAATGAAGAGATGACAACAACAGGAGAACTCAGAAGTGTCTGCCAGCACTGAGAATCATCCTCACCTTAAGCAGTCCTTAACCTGGGAGCTCAGGGTGTATCATTGCATAAATCTTAATCTAGGGTTTAGACCTACGATTAGGGTCAGGCTTCCAAGCAAGAGTAAACTGAGAAATTATTAAGGATGGCATTGAGAACAAGCTGCCAAAGGAATCTGAGAAATGCTGGTGGGATATTTCCCTCATCACTAGGTAGATTGGGCACGTGGCACATACGGGACCTAGTGTTCAGTCAAGAGTTAAGGACAAAATTAGGATTGAAGCTCTGAGAATTAAATGTCATGGACATTAAGGCTCAGAAGTTACCAAAGAAATGCAAGGGCTGCTATTACTATTTTGTTCTTATGCACTCCTTGTGTGGGTAACACGAATGTCCCATAGGCAAAAATCTGAGTGTAGGATTAGAATTCTAAGAAGGTTGGAATAGTGGTAGAAGTCAGAGCAGAACTCAAGTTGGAGTTGCAAAAGTGATTCAGTGGCTGTAGCTGGAATCCTCTTCAAGCAGTTCTTAGGCTAAGGATTCAGCATGTGTAAATCCCAGAACTGAGTTGAGAGTCATAGGATGACATAGAGACGTGTAGTTAAGAGTGTGGTTCAGGAAGGGCAGCTGTTGGCCTTCTACCATGAGATGTCTCTAATCCATCCATTAGGATGTCTGTAATCCATCCATTAGGAGTTAGGCAGGGATGATTCTTAACAGGGGGGACCATGAGACCCAGCCCAAATAGAACACTGTAATCTTGTCTTGCTTCTTGCCTGCAGTAAGCACAGACAGTGAACTTGTTAGGAGATGTTCTGCACCTATGTGGAGCTCCTCAATGAGCAGGATCACCACCAGCTAAAAAGAATTTATTGCCTCTGCAAAACAGCAAACAAGCAAAAACCCCCTTGTTCCAACATGTTTACTGTTTCCTGTGTTAATTGGCTGTACCCCAGTGTAGCGAAGATGAGTTCCCTATCTGTGTCTATGTGCCTTTAAAATGTATAAATGGACACATACACATGCATGCAAATGATTGAACTCATCCTGGTTTTTAGCAACTAATAGCTGAGAACAATCTAAGCAAGTAAGATTAAAGGAAGGGTATTGATTTTATGTCACACAAATGTAGGTAGAACATCTAAGCATTAAATAATGTTCCCAGGGCACTTTTCAGTGTGACCAGCTGAAACAGAAGAGCACAACATATTTAATGATCTGTAGAACAGTTTCCTTGGGGTCAATAATGTGTACTTAACCTTTAGGCTTTCCATGTTGTCTGCTTGTCCAGTTGGTTTATGAAGTGTATGCTAACATGATTGGGGATTTAAGGCAGTGATAACTTGATCTCTCAAACATTCACTGCTGTTGCACGTAAATGTTGAACAAATCCATTGTGAATATTGCCTAGGTTTTCCCGGTACAGCCTGCAGTGATTGCTGTTCCTCATACGCAGCCAGGCTGCTCTGAAGTCAATAGTATTTATAATATGAACAGTAAGATTGCTATTTCACTCTGCTTTTACTTTAACTTCATTGATGGATATTAAAATAAAAACCTGTTCTGGCCTTCAGCATTTGTCAGAAGATTTGTGCTTATTTGATGGCACAAATAATGATTAATTTGTTTTACAGAACAAAATCAAATAAGAAATAGAACTTCAGTTAGCAACTAGCATACCTCAGTTTAAGAGAAGACTGGTGATTTTTACAAAGTGATACATATTGGACAGTAAACTTAATTGACAATTGAAATGAGCCTTTCTTATATGAAAGCTAAAATCAGGCCTTCATTCAGCCTTGGTGTGCAAATGAGAACCTTGTGTCCCATTTCAAAGAATGAATGTCCATGTGAAGCAGGCTAAAAATGTTTAATCTGATTTTATGCAAGATTATGCCTGTCCCTGTGAAAGGCTCACTAAATGAGGTAACCCAATGCATCAGCAGTACGTGTGCAAATAAATTTAGGGTATGCTTTGACTTTTAGTATGTTCCTGAAATTCTAATGTGAGTGGTTCTTATATATCTTCAGAGGATAAATATAATACGTGCAGTATCTAAAATGAATTTCTTCAAAGCAGACTCCAGTCTAGCTTTTGCTTCAGGAGAGGAGACCCATCAGATATTTTTTGTCACTGTTACTGTCTCTTGAAATTACAGGAGGTGAAGTGTGGTAGTGTTAAAGCTCTCATCTGCTATCACAAAACTGCAAACTGTGAGTGTTCTTCACACTGCTTCCTCTCCCTCCTCCAGAAGTAGATGTGTAGGCTTACTGCTTTGGGACTTTGACCCACAGCTGAGTTGCTGCATCTTCATAAGCAACCATTCAGCTCTTGAGACAGGGGAACAAGGTTTTTTTTCTCTTCTTATCTATTACCGATGCAAGTAAAAACTTGTTTGCTTAAATATTAATTTATACTCTCAGCTCTTACCTCACTGTCACCACAAGCCAAGAATGTGAACATGCATGATTACACTAGGTCTTTAAACTGCATTACAGTGATGCAGAGCTGACGCATTTTCTCAAGAACTGTAATACCTGAGGACTCATCTTGCAATCCTTCAGATTTCTTCAGAACTTCTTAAGAACTTATCCCCAGCCTTTAACTGTCTTGGTCTTAAGTAGCAGAGACAGAAGGAAGTGCAGCCAATTTGCTATCGTAGGTATATGCAAAATGAGTGTACTGTCTTTGTTTCTCAGTACATGACTTTATACATATATATGTAAAAAAGTGTGTATAGAAAACAAACCTTTTCTTTGAGTATGTCAGACCCCTGCTTAGCCAGCATCCTTGGTCATGCAAAACTCACATGACCCAGACTGACTTGTATAATTTCCATTAGGTGCAGTTTTTATGCTGATATGACAGTTTTACTTGAGGTTTCTACAGCAGTATAAGCAGCAAAAGCAAAGCTCTGATAGTTTGTACATATCACATGAACCCAGCTTCTAGAATATACTTCTGTAGCTTAATTAAAGTTACCCATAGTTAGTAAAATATGAAATCTCGTGTAAGCATTCAATGTGTCTTATTTCTGTGTTACCTTCTTTACGTTGTCAAGAATATCAGACAGCATTCCACGATGTTTTTAGTGTTTTTAAAAGCAAATTCAAGAGGCTGACAAATCTTTCCATTGGTTTAGTAATTTTTTTTTTCCCCAGTACAATATCTGAAATCATCAACCATGTCTGTTTCCAGGCTGCTACTTTTTAAGTTATAGTACTTGACTGTTGCCCATCAGCAGTGGACAAGGGACAACCTATGGATGTGATCTATGTGGACTTTTGCAAGGCCTTTGAAATGGTCCCCCACATCATCCTACTTGTCAAGTTGGAGAGATACGGATTTGATGGGTGGACTCTTCAGTGGATAAGGAATTGGCTGGATGGCCACATCCANTGAGAAGGATAAGAGACCTAATAGCAACCTTCCACTACCTGAAGGGAGATCACAAAACGACTGGAGAGGGCCTTTTTGCAAAGGCCTGTAGTGAAAGGACAAGGGGCAATGGTTTTAAATTAGAATAGCATGGATGTAAGGAAGAAGTTCTTTATCATGAGGGTGGTGAAACACTGGAACAGGTTAACCAGGGAGGTGGTTAAGGCCCCATCCCTGGAGACATTCAAGGTTGACGAGGCTCTGAGCAACCTGCATTAGTTGATGTCCCTGCTCTCAGCAAGGGGGTTGGACTAGATGACCTCTAGAGGTCCCTTCCAACCCAGACACTTCTATGATTCTATGTTTCTATGATCACAGGCACATCAGTCATTCCTTTCACGTGTCGTGACATGCGGTATAAAATCAGCCGATAAAGGATTACATCTGGGGTATAGCATCTACTACTTGTGGTCCTTAAGCCTCTGCTTTGTAGAAAACAGACAAGCCTCAGGTCCACTTGAAGCTTCACTTAGGTTTTCCAGGTTTGCTTTCTTTCAGTTGGATGTGTGTGGCATATTCCTATCCAACAGATCCCCCTGCTCCTAAGGGAAGAAATGGATGTAAGTTAGGATGAATGTATGTGAACCTTCTAGAGAGGTACTGTATGTCTAATGTTAGTCCTTTTACAGCTGATGCAGGTTCTGATGAAGAGCTAATTTGGCTAGTATAAATGACGGTCTTGAGGCAATTTTAGGTATTAAATTGAGCTGCGCCATGGCCATCTCTGTGAATCTGCTTGTTCTCTCACTCCTCCTGAGCTGAGCAAAGCTCACTGGAAGTTTAGGCCTCTGAGTTTTGTGTCTTCTCAGCTTCAACTTTACATTGTGTGTGGTTGGGGATGGCTGTCCCTATCCAGTACATCACCCCATTCGTGTTACTGAAATGTGATGAAATTACAAAGTGGTATCAGGGCTTTCTGTATGAGGTGCTTTACAAAGTCATAATGAGAAAGGCCTTTCAAAAAGTCAGACAACAAACAGAAGATGTAAAGTAAAGCAAAGGAAGAAAGAGGTGGATGGAAGCAGAGTATGAAATGTCTTGGTGACTTGACCAGAAAGAAAAAAAAAGAAGACACTGATTGACGAATGTATTTAAAGAGAATAATTGATTCAAGCATTCAGACATCTTTATGAGTTTGGCCCTGCCTAGGCGGACTAATAATCCATCCCTTAGTTGTGCCCTTTGTGGCTGATATGCAGGACACACTGTGTATCTGTGCTCTTCTGCCTGAGCAGCAAGCCATGCAAAACCAACAGGAATTTCAAAGCCGTGCTAAACTCTAGTTGATGCATCCTGGTCTGAGTGTTGTATCTATTCTGTTGCAGTAGCCAAATGTACCATGCTGCTCATAGTGAAGAATAAATGTCATAATTCTGCAGAGCTTTACTTCTCTAGAAAAGCTCTAGATCCTGCTTACAGAAAAGCTGTATAGAGCTGGTAGTCAACAGACTGCGTGCTGTTTCTTGCTCTGTAGGAAGGTTGTGTGTGGCAAAAACTATTAGTCTGGGATTCAGCAGGGCACTAAAGCATCTGCCTTTGCTTAAGGCAGCAAGCAGCCACTTTCATTTCCATAGAACTACTATCTTCTTTTGGAAATGCTGGTGTTCCTTGTTGGGTAAGAGCTCCTCTGTGGCATAGAACTACGAACTTCTATGTGCATTTTCTTCCCAAGTAAACTACAGAGGATCTTTTTGTATTTTCAGCCAAAATATTGTATTTTCCCAACTTGAGATGTCTGCTGAGAGGGAAAAGGAAGAAATGACAATGTTATTGAAATTTCTCCTGATAACTAAAAGATTTTATAGGATTGTTGTGATTCTTAATTTTTTCCTATCTGTTCTAAATCAGAGTATTGTCTCTCTGTCTTGCCTTCTGGAAAATTGGGATCAAAGTAAAATCTAAAATGTTAAGGGTATTTAAAAACACAGATCAGATTATTATGTCAGCCAGTTTTCCTATTCCTTTTCCTTTTATTTTTCATTTCCTTATATTTTTGAGCCAGCTATTACTTATGTTTATTTGTAACTATTAGATCTGTGCAAACAATTTGCACTGTAATCCAAGTGTTTGATAACTTGTTAGAAATGAGTGTGATCCTATGAAAACTTTTGCCTAAAAAAATTACTGTTTCCATATGGATAATTCTATTGATTTATTCCTGTATACAGGCATTTGAAGGATAGAGTCATAAAGTTATATTGTATATACATGATGCTGAGCCTTTCAGGGGAATTTCTCTCACAGGAAGATAATATTTGCCCTCAGTGCCCTTTCCCACTACAAGTAATCTGTCACTGTATAATTAAATGAGAAAATAAATAAAGTTATTACTTCTGAGCATGGACACAGCACACAGTAACAAATAGAATTCAAAAACTAGCTGATAAGAGGATTTGTAGAGACCCTTGATGCAAAGTTTTAAGTACAATACAACCAGATACCTGCTTTAAATTGGCTGCCACTGTAATTAAAAGTATAAATGTTTCAAGCTGAATACATCCCATTAGCAAGATTTTAGGAAACAAAAATTTAATTTATTCACATTCGATATGGTCTGTAAATGCCACCATTATATGCCTTCCTCTGGCCTTTGATTAGCTATGGATTAATAAAACTTTTATACCTTCTTTGTCAGCCTCATTTTGAACTCTGTTTTTGCATACTGTTACTATTAAATAAATGAATTAGTGTCCAGAAATGTGTCATGCATATTACCTAGCAGCAGGAAGCATAATACAGTGGTCAGCTCCCCTTGAGCATTATAAATCCTAACACGCTCTGTAACCTGCTCGTGTGGACCTATTAAAAGCTTGATGATTTAGTGAAGCAGTATTTGTGCTCAACAATGGAATTTTAGTTAATTCAAAACAAAGTAAATCATTTCCAATTACAGTATTTGAATATTCACAGTAGCTATACAAGTATCTGTAATGTTACCAGGGGGGGAAAAAAAAAAAAAAGGTATTATACAGGTTGACTGGAGTTTAGCATTTCAAGTGGTTGTGGTATGTCAGCATTAAATGAACACCAGTGTTTGTAAAACATATTTATTTGACATAGCGGCTTCACTAAAGAGATTAAAGAGCTATAGCCTAGAAAGGACAAAACTTTCTAGGGGCTTATGAAGACTTCTGTGACCAGGAAGGTTCCTGAAATTTTAGCAGCAGCAGTAACAGGAGAGCCACCCAGCCAAGGGATGGTGAAAGGTATACTGTGGTGTGCACAGACATCACAGGGGTGATCATCAGACTTGTGATCAGTTTAATGGTATTTTTCATATCTGGGCTAACCACACGCTCCACAGTGGGGCTTGCAGGTGGTCTAATGCTGCAGCTGCCAGAAGTGAGAGCATTCGCCAGGTGTAATGGTTTGAAAAGCAAACCAGCGAGAGACTCAAGTCAGAAATATAAAGCAAAAGAAATGCAGTAGTACAAAGAAAAACCCCAAACCGAGTCCGTATACAACCCGACACTGACGGATGGGGTGGTGGTAGCAGTCCCGATGAAACGGTCCTGCTGAAGGAGTAGGAAAGATCCGCTCGCTCCCGTCTTCCGAAGAAAAACCGTCAGGCAGCTCCCGTCCTCCGGAAATCCCGGCGGGGCAGGGTCCCTCGTGCTGACCTGAGCCCCCAGAGCATCTCCGGGTGGCAGCACTTGGCTCCTCCCACCTGGACAGAGCATCTCACAACAGGCTGATGGCCTTCTGTGAGTCAGGGGGTGGGTCCTCGACTGCCCATTAAACTCCCAGAGGGAGTTATCTGTGAGTCACAGGCAAGGCATCGATGGTCCTATTGAGAGGACTCCTCCCGCTGGATGTGAAGGTGTGTCCTGGGCAGCTGCTACCAATGATTTGTTAACAGCCCGTGAGCAATGACAGAGAGAGTATAGAATACATGGTTTTACCTTCTAACCACATAATGATAAACNGCAAAAGAAATGCAGTAGTACAAAGAAAAACCCCAAACCGAGTCCGTATACAACCCGACACTGACGGATGGGGTGGTGGTAGCAGTCCCGATGAAACGGTCCTGCTGAAGGAGTAGGAAAGATCCGCTCGCTCCCGTCTTCCGAAGAAAAACCGTCAGGCAGCTCCCGTCCTCCGGAAATCCCGGCGGGGCAGGGTCCCTCGTGCTGACCTGAGCCCCCAGAGCATCTCCGGGTGGCAGCACTTGGCTCCTCCCACCTGGACAGAGCATCTCACAACAGGCTGATGGCCTTCTGTGAGTCAGGGGGTGGGTCCTCGACTGCCCATTAAACTCCCAGAGGGAGTTATCTGTGAGTCACAGGCAAGGCATCGATGGTCCTATTGAGAGGACTCCTCCCGCTGGATGTGAAGGTGTGTCCTGGGCAGCTGCTACCAATGATTTGTTAACAGCCCGTGAGCAATGACAGAGAGAGTATAGAATACATGGTTTTACCTTCTAACCACATAATGATAAACTGGTCCCAGACCCTCTGACACCAAGTTATCCTGAACTATGTAGCAGGAAGAAGAGGGATTGATGGAGAGGGCTGATATCCCTGAAATATCTCAGCTGCTTTCATGCGTAACCAATGTACTGTGTATGTATAGAGGTGTGCATACACACAAACGCATGCACATGTAATTTATTATATGTGTAAGATCAGATTGTCCTTTCTGAAAACAGGCTAATGTTTTCCAAGTCTGTGTTTTCAGTCCAGGTTTTGAGAGGTGTGGCTATGCCTTAAAATGTGGATATGCTTCAAGAAAGGTTTTTCAGTGCATTTAGGAGCCTAGTACCTTGATAGGAATTAGGATCTCAATTGCTTTCCTTAAATACCACTTTGGTGCTTATCTGCAACCGTGGATTATTCTGTCTGTCTGCATGTCCATTGGGTTGTCACCTACAGCCTCTTCTAAAGTCATGCAGCTTAGGCTTTGATGTACTTAAGTCACTTTTGAAAATAAGACTTGGGCTTCTATCTGTAGAGTGGTTTAAAGAAAATGTGACAAATGTGCTGTCACGAAGCTGCAAACACCAATGCATGTGCCACGGTTGTGCAGTGAAAATGGAGTGAAGATGACAGTTGTAAAACATGACAATTGTTTGAGTATATGTGGTGGTGTTTTAGAAATGTTATTGAGTCCCAGTGTATTGACTGTAATGGAGTTTGTTACAGTTTTTCTTGTGGATTAATCCCCTAATTCTGGTTCCAGATCTTGAGTAATGCTGTATGCATTTTAGCTTGCTTTTGATTGGATGATGACATAAAATGGTTAGATTTTAGTATTGTTGTAAGGGGAATAAGGGAACTCACAAAAGGGAAAAAAAATCTGGAGGTTAATGAAAACATAATTTCTTAAGGTTGGTGGAATATAGCTAAATAAATAAACTTTATATGGAGGCACAGAACTGCAGGAAAAAGCTGACATGCATTGTGTGGGGAAGACTTGAAGGTGGAAGAGTAGGCAAAGTGCTAACCTCCAGGTGGCTCTTACATCTTAATTTATTCTCATTACTTTCTACAGATTTTTTCTGATAATGTTTTCCTTCATGGATGACATTTGCAATCTTCAGATACAGTTACATAAACCTGTTGCTGTTAATTGGGATGACATTATTCCTATAAGTGTCTGTCTGAGTCTTGCAATTTTCAGGCCTTGATTCCATTAATAATCTTTAAAATATCAGTGTTTGCTCCTTGTAGCTTATTGTTCTCAGCATAATGATTTCCATTTGAAGATCTGAATGGGAGATATTGAGAAATAGATTCCTCATTAGAAACAGTGTGTTCTTGCTGAAGCCTATAATACCAAATTTTGAATGGTATTCTCAGAAGCATTTTTTGGTTCATTTTGACTGTTACGTTACCCTATATAGCCACATGCTGCATGGCCAATTAACAATCTTAAAGCCACAGATAGAGATCAGTGAAGGATGACATATGACGTAGCAGGAATAAATCAGGACAATAAGGTATGAGTATAGTGATGCTATAGATCATAAAAGTCGAGGTGATGTTCACTTGTTTAAAACCCTGTTTAAATGCCAAGAAAAGTTCTGTGGTTCCTGCTGTGTTCTTGGTATCTTAAAAACAAGGACTGGCACCTGATGCTGAGGGTACTCAAGGGGATGTTGGTGCAAAGGGCTGCTGATGGCATTTGAAAGTGATTGTCAGCATTTGTGAAAGCTGCTCTGGAGGTGGGACCTCAAAGGCATTCAGAAGAGGAAGGTGTTCTGAATTAGCAGTCATTCTAAAATATTCTAGGACATTACTAAATAAGTCTATCTCTCTTTACTATTCTTCTTCCCACACAGTTTTGAATTATTTTTTTAAACTTTTCTGGAGTCACCTACTTAAGCAGTGCAGTGTCTTGGAACAGTCTTCTGGTTAGGTGTTAGTGGTAAGGGGAAAGAAAGAAGGTTGACTTAATGTTTAATCACATTTGTAGGATACAGGTGGTGGGAGACTACATAGATCTGTGTGGCAGGCATGAGTCTGTAGCCATTCTGAAGTCAACGTGCTGCAGTAGCAGGAGTTTGCTAACCTCCTTGGAGAGAACACCTGTCTGACATACAGGAAGTGTGTGGTACAGGAATAAAATATACTCGTCTTGTGAGGGAAGCAGCTAGCATCTAGAAGGAAATCTTTGTGTTGAAACAATCCTCATTTCCAAGAAGAGACTTCCGAGAACTTGTGGACTGATCTCAAGCAGTTCTCCCAGCATTCCTGATTCGAACTGTGTAATGTAAGCCAATGTGATTGTTACAAGTCAGATAGGCTTTGAAGCTTCTGTTGAGGCTTGTTTGCTCCTTCAAAACATGAAATCAGCTGGTCTAAAAGTATGATTTGCAGGGGTATGTACAACCCTTTTTGATTTTAAGGAAACTTTACTAATGTATGGTCAAAAGAAACAAATATGAATAGGTTAACCCTAGCCAAATGCATTAAATCAAGTATGCTCATTATCTGTTCATGATTGTTTCAGTTACTCATAATTGCCTAAGAATTCTTACAAATTAGAAAATCCATCAGTATCTTACAAAGTATGAATGTAAATAACACAATCTGTATTATATGTATTACAGTCTTGATTATTATTTTTTTAATGAGAACAAAGCTAGCTCTAAAATAAAATTTAAAAAAACTATAATTGCAGGTCAGTTAAAATATGGTGAGGATATATAAGATTTTGGAGCCACAGTTCAATGATAAATGCACTCTCAGTGTTATAATTACTAAAGCAAAAACTTTTGCTTCTACAGAACACTTGTTGCTAATCTGACATTAAGCTCATTCTACTGGTCTGAATTTTTAAGAATAATCATGATACAGATCTGTACTGTCCGTGTGTATTCTAAACCAGATAGCATACATCCACATAACTCCAGACTTATGCAGGATCTTCCCATAAACAGCATAAGAGTATGAATCTCATCTAAATATCTTCTCATATATTCTGCCACCTTTGATGGAAATGTAACAATGGAAATATGGAAGTGCAGAGATCTGGCCCTGGTGGTTGTAGAGCTGGGACTCTGAAATTATTCCCATCTTCTAAACTTCCAGAAGTATTCCTATTATATAATTATATAAACCTCAAACCCTTTCAGAAGTGTTAAAGATCCCTGCTAATAAGCTCTCCTATCTGCAGGGCTCTTTGATGTCCAGTCATCTGTTCAATCTGAAGTTCTTGTCCAGCTCGTTCATCAAACAGGTATTTCTGTATCAGAGCAATCTGGAGATGCCTTTTGCTTCTCAGAAGAATGTAACATGATCTAGGTTCTGCGTGAATTGTCTTCTGGAACTTGGAAATTTTCCCAGTGTTCACAGTCGTGCGACAAATCTGTTTCAAAGCACTAAAATGGACAAGTACAAATTGTTACTTATTTGTAAAACTAATTAATGTGCTATTTGTATACATATTAATAAAGCTAATAAGCTTCAGTTATGCTTTGTGTTTGGGTCAACTTAATGATCTGCATTTTTAAGCCCACCTATGAAATCCAGCATGGCTTTTTTTTTAAAATCTGATTTGTGATTAAAACAATGTAAGCCATCTCTTGCATTACGATGCACACACTTAGTAATCTCCAAACTGAATTTGTTTAAATCCATTTTTTCGTGACTATATAATTTTTTTTTTCTTCATAGTACCTTATGTCTATGTCTGTGTGTATGGATGAGCAACTTGTTCCCTGTAGCATAGGAAACATCTGTAAAAAGGATATATTTCACTGACAATAGCATCATGTCAGCAATATACCCCAACTATTGCTCTTAAATATGTGTTTGTGCCTCAGCTCAGACACAGCATGCAGTGACGGAAAATCTAACCACAGTTTAATGCATATTTACAAGATACCCTACTCTCTGCAGTGTGGTGTAATGAGTACCCAATGTGCAGTTTGTATCATTGTTAAAAGAGCGCTAGTGGAAACACCAAATGAAATGAACATGCTAAAATATTGTAATCTATTCCACAGGGTGCTGTTCTTCAAGGGCTTGGTGATTAGAGGTTTTATTTTCATCCAGCAAATGTTATTTATTCACACCAAAGTCCTGCAGAGAGACTGAGAGACTTAAACAGATTGTGTTAGCTCAGGAGATGAGGAGGAGTAGGGTTGTGTCTTCCATGAAGAGACCTATCACTGAAGTTACATGGAGCATTGGGGAACCTCTTCAGGCTTTGTACCATAGCTCTGCTTTTGATCATATGCATAAATAGGTCTTCTGCAGAGTGGTTGACTTCATTCAGTCATTTTGATTGATAATTAGAACTGACAAAGAACAGATCAATGCAAATCACAAGGATGAAAACATCTGGGACTCGGTTTAATGTGAATCCCCCAAATCCTCCTTAGTGGTAACCAAAGCACATGTACAAACCAGAATTCACAGTTGTTTTTGCAAATGCACAAATTAGTACATCATAAGACATGAAAAATAAGGCTTTAAAATGTTAGGAAATAATTGGTGCAGATGTTTTGGTTCCTTCTTCATTTAGATCTTGCAAGTTCTCCTCTGTCTGATGGAACATGGGCTGTGCAGTGATGGGTGGAACAAAGTCTGGCACTGATCTTAGGTACATGGATGGGCACAAGCTTCTGCCCTGCAGCTCTCTTGGTTGGCCTCTGGTCTTGTCCAGAGTTGTATGGGTGTTTTTCTAAAGATTGAAAGGCTCAGATGAGTTGCTTTTGGTTGTTGCTTTGCTGTTGTTGTTTTGTTTGGCTGTTTGTGTGTGTGTTTTTATTGTTATTTATTTATTTGTTGTTGGTTTTGTTGTGTTTTGTTTTGTTTTGCATTTTTTCCTAAACATATGTTTTCTTAGATGGTTTCCATTTCTTACAAGTGAAGAGAATTGGAAGGGGGGTGGGGAGAAGGTAGTTTGATTTATAGGTTGTTGTTTAGTTCTTCCATCTTTCCTTTTTCTTCTCTGAAATGGTAATATCTCAGCAGTTAAGAAAATGTCCTGCTGTCAGGAAATAATTTTTCAGAGAGTGAAGGAAATCTTGAAGTGTTTGGGTATGGTAGTTAAATTAGTTCAGTTTAAAGGCTGGAAAAAGGAAATGAGGGAAAACGGGAGGAAAAGGAGTTTGCATGCATATTTTTATATTCAGAGAAAGACTGAGGTGGGTGATAGGGTTAAAACTTGGTACCAAAAAAAGGGAAAATCTTTAAATAAACTAAAATAGAATAAGCACTTCATTTAAAACAATTTGATATGTAAATAACCTTTTTAGGGAGAAAAATAATCTGACATAACTTTTTGATTTTTTGTTGATATCTTACTTTCAATAGAAGGGTGTGGGGTTTTTCTCCCCCCATTTCTGTAATTGTGTGATGCAATCTCTCTGTGAGTTGGGAGCATACACTAGTTACATTTACAGTTTGAAGTGAGATTCAGAAAATGTAAATGACTTGACCATGATGACAAAGGCAGCCCAGCAGAGTTAAGAACAGAGTTAAGACCAGATGACTTGTGCTTTTCCTAACTTGGATTCTCAGAAACTTTTTAATATAGTCATTCC
>VWZY01009718.1:4981-22662 GCA_013399075.1 Chloroceryle aenea
TGCCTGTCACTAGACAGCCAGTGCCTGCTTGCGCTGTTATCCAGACTGACGATAAAGTACTATTTAACAAGTGTTTAACTATTATTGAAGTGCTTTGGACTCTGCAGACCTGTAAATAAAACAACACATGCCCCAAGATAACTTTTCACCTCTTCTCCTTTAGTCTTGCTTCTCCCTTACTCCTGCTTTTCTCCAGTGACACTGCACAGGCACAGGTGGAAACCTCCCTGTCTGCCTGCCCAGCACGCTTCACCATCAGCAAATTTGCATGCAAGAAGATCTTGCTATGGGGTGACACTGCTGGGCGCTGGGTGTCTGTAATAGACTGAAGAGGCAGGCACTTTAACCTACCCACTGCATGCAGATGCCATTAACAGCAGCATAAGCAGTAAATGTGCAGCCAACACAGTGCTTGGATGACCTGCCTGCTTCAATCCACCTTCAGGGGTGGATTTTGCTGTTCCTGCTGGGGCTGCAGACATCAGGTTTTCTGAGGGCGCCAGATGCTGTGTGGGGAGAGCAGAGGTGGTAGAGGCCGGATCTACAGAAGCTTTGGTTCAGGTCAAGTGTACAAAGTAACCTGAGACACCATCATCTTTCCCAACTGGACATTTTAAATATGGAAACAGGACAATTTGCTTTAATCTTCAGGCAGACAGAGCAAGTTACCAGTCTTCCCAGGGATTATCAGCACCTACCCCAACAGCAGCGTGAGGCTGTCTGGAAAGAGAGCACCAAGATGAACCCCCACCCTGTGCCGCCCCATCTTTTCTTCTGGCTGGACTTGTCGTGAAGCACAGGAACATTTCCTCTCTCCACGTGGTTTCTAGCATTTGCTCCCACCTCTTCAAATTTTAAACAGAGGTCGAATTTTCTCCGAAGCATATAATCCCAATCCTAATAATGAGGTTAAAAAGGCAGATTTAGTTCAATTACAATTTCCTGTTTTCACTTGTCCAGTGCTTTTGGCAAATTGCCTCTGTGGGCAGAGGAACTCCTTCCCATCTCTGCCTCAGCTTCTCATCCATAGCTTAATTCTGCAGGGATCAGGTTTGCTCTGGTACAGTCCTGTACCTGCTCAGACTCAGATGGCTTTCAGCTGCAACGGAAGAGTAATAGAAGATCCTTGTGCCTGCTTCTCAGGATAGAAGAGAGGGGGAAAAACTCATATTTTTCTGACTTTAGGATGGAAAATGTTTTAAGCTAAGAGCTGGAACATGTATCAGCCCTGTTTTAGAAGAGGGGAAACTGAGACCTGGGGAGATGACAGACCTGCTGAAGGTCAGAGCAAGGGCAGATGATGAAGCAGAGAGGGTGGCTGCCCTGCACTGGCGGCTGCTGATCCATGTGCCCACGCTGCCTCCCTTTATAGTCCCCATAATAAGTCGCCACAGCTTATCATTATGTAATGCAATATTCCTAATAATACAAGACAAAACCAATTGACTAAAAAACAATGCCAAATGAGGCTTGTGGCTAACACTCCCCAAAGAAATTGTCTCTTTTCTAGAACTGAAAAAAAAAACAAAAAACACCAAGCAAATTAGAAACAATTGAAAAATGAAATCACATCTGCAAACCATCAGGATGCTTCTCCTGAGCGCCGAAGGGTGCCTGTTCCCCCCCCCGCACACACACACACTCCCACTGCCTGGTACAGGGTGGTGGGTGTCACTGGGACCTATGGCACTGCCCATGTGGGCATTTTGCAGCAGTGCCAGGTCTGTGAACAAGCATGGCCTTGGTGTTTGCTTCATTCAACAGAAGAGTCATGTCACTCTAAAACAAGTCAGAGTTATATTTAGGGAATTAAGATCTTTGTATGCCTGGAGCCAGCAGGGAAGCAGGGAGAGAAAGAGTGCAAGAGGGAGGGAGCACCACCTTAAAAACTATTCTTCCCTTCCTGGGAGCCCTACGGGGCTGGACAAAGGTGCTGTCATGAAGAAAGTGCAGAACTTGCCCAAGCACTTGGCTACAGGCTGGTTGGTTCCCCATAGCCAGAGGCTGGCTTCTGCCCCCCCCTCGACAGAGCTTTGCCTACATCACTCCTCTGCAGGAGCAGAAACNTGCAGGAGCAGAACCAAAGTGAGAAGGAGACAGGAGCAGTGTGTGGGCTCAGCAGCGTTCGCCTGCAGGAGCCAAGAAGCTGATGCTGCCCTGGGCTGTACCATCCTCATCTATTCCTTTTGTGTGCAGAAACTGCTTCTGAGGCCTCAAGGTCCAAAGGGTGACTTGGATGAGGTACAAAGACCTCTACAGAGGCAAAGGCAAAGCAGGACACGGGGAAAGGGAGCTGCGGGATGCTTGCTTGGAGACTCCCACCCCTGCTGAGCCTCTGAGGTAATGATCATGGTGAGGATGGTCAGCAGATGGTCATTCTGCCTCCCCCTGCCCTGGCTTACACCCACTCATGGCCTAATTCAAGCCTAAAAGAGAGGTGTACATTTCAGCAGGAAGAAGAATCAATCCTCTACAAACCCTGTGATGGCTTTCTGGGACATGTTTAGCAGGCTTGATCTGAGCCCATGGCACAGTGGACATCCAACCATTTATTAACAGTGGTCCTTTCTGGTTCATGGATGTTTCAGATTTGGTAAACTATCCTAGAGGAGGGAAGAAGTGATGTTACATGATCTGATAGCATCAGGACAAGGGAGATTTCTTAAAGTTCTCTGAACCAGGAGGAGAGAAAAAAGGAGAGCTGGCACCCGAAAGCTGCAAATAGGACCAAGACAATAGGTTTTCTCACACCAAAAGTAATTTGACATCTAGAAAATTCAACATGCACACAATGGCTCCCACACCACTGCAGGGTTAACTTCAAACCTAACACATTTTCCTAAAGACACTCTGACTTGCATGGTGACTTTTTGTGTCAGGTTCCAGTGACATGCCAGAGTCCCAGCATGGAGGCTGCATGGATGCACACAGTCCCTGCCACCCTGTCACCTTGAGCAGCACATGAGAGGACTACTCTGAGAGAGGAGCATCGAGCAGTGCAGGATGGGACTCCCACATCAGCACCAGCTGCAGCACTTGCTGTCCTCAAGTGCCCGAGTCTCCGGGTCTGCACCTCCTGATGCTCCTCCGGGTGATGTTTTGGGGGCTTTGCTTTGCTAAGGATGCCTCTCTGTCCTCAGTCCCCTCTCCTGCCAAGGTTACGTAGCCACAGCTATTTGCTGATGGCCTCCGCGGAAACCATATATCCTGCCTTTGCAATCGGAGACAAGGTGCCCACGCAGTTGCCAGATTTGAAAGAGGAGATGGCAGGAGAGGAAGAGGCCAAAATGGGTGTGCTGAAGGAGGGGGGGGTCACATCCATCCCAAACTGGGTCCTGTCCCATCCTTCTCCAGAGAAGAACCATAGTGAGATGGGGACAAAAAAAGCCTTATTTGCAAGAAAACTCTCAAGGCAACATGCAAGTGGCCGAGGGCTGAGGTCGGATTTAAACTGAGCCTCCTGCCCAGTGATCCATGAGGAAGGCTCGGCTGCTCAAACAATGAGCGGGGAAAGAAAGCTGAAATGATGGTCACCAGGAGAACCTGAAACCCTCGGTGGGGAAAACAAATAAATACAGCCAGCGGAGCCTTCCCTATCCCAGCTGAGGCAATCTGTGCTTATGCAACCCTACCCCGAGGCTCCCTATCTCTGTGTACAATCTGGGCTGATAAGATTGTTCTCTGCTGAAAATCAAAACCACAGGGATTCCAGGCGGCTCAGCCGGAGTCAGATTGTCCACCTGAACACCGGGGCACTTTCATGTGGAAAAATAATCGCACGGTTATTTTGCTGAAGTAAGGAGAGGGAGAGAGCCAGGGCCCTTGGCTGGTTTGGAGAACGCTGGCCCAGCACTGGCTGAAAGCAGAATGGCAGGGTTGCTAGTGAAGGGCACCATCCCAAGGGGGAAATGTCCCCATGGGGCAATGAGTGTTGCCTGAAGCTTTTCCATAGAATAACAATGGGGTCTTGCCCAAAGCTGAATGGTTTGGTTTTGGTTTTTTTTAGTGAAAACTCCTTTTGGGGCCCAGGGACTTGCAAAAAGCATCAGGTGGGTGATAGTGGGAGTAGTCATTGCCATCAAGACATGGGCCATTTTTGACATTGTTTGGGTAGAGAGCATATGATTGTATCTACACTGAATGGGAGATTGAATACATAAACATATCCTATACATATACATGGATACAGAGACATAAATACTCTTGATAGAGCCACTCTGTAGAACAATTTGCCTGATAATCTGTTTCTATGATGTGCAGCATCAGATCCATGTTTGCAGTTAGAAAGTAGACATTGCTTTTTTTTGTGCGTGTGTCTATTGTCCTTCAAAAAGCTGCGTTTGCTTGGCTGATCAGATCCTCTCTGCTCTGAATATCAGATCAGACCTTCTCTCAAGACAAAACTTAATACCAAATCCCAGCCAGGAAACAAAAAAAAAAAGTTATTTGGGAAAAGATATCAGCAAGGAACTGGTGGTGCTGGAGGTGGAACCTCCTTCCACTGACATGGGAATGGGTTGGTCAGATCCTGCATCCTGCAGCAGAAGCAGAAGCATAAACACTCACCTGAAACAGCTTTTGTGTTTATTTGGTGCATTTAGACTGTGAGTTTTAAATGCTTCTGAGCAAATATGTACAGTGGAAATACTCTCTGGGGCATTGGCAGAGATAGGCTGGGGAGCTGTGGTCCCAACCCCCCACCAGCTCCCTGAACCAGGGACAAACAGACCCCAGTGAAAGGCAGTTGCAGGCTCTACAGCTACTCCTAAAGATCTTGCTCAGTTGTTACAGCTTCACACTTGGCATTTTCATGGGGAACTTGTGTCTAGTTTTCTGTCTCTCTGATGCAGGAAAATCCATGTGAGCAAGAAGGGATTAGCTCAAATGGGGTCCAGCAGCCTGGGCAAGCTGGTCTGGACAGCTGCTGGTGTCACCTCAACAGATCTTCTTGGTTAAAAACAAAGAATCATTGCTCCCCCTGCTCTAACATCCTGCCCCATCCCTCATGTCCATTCAGCTACAGCAATCCTGCTATCACTTGTGATAATGCCCAATTAAAAAAGAAATCTCTGTAAAACTGTGTTTGCAGATGGAATACATCCTTTTAATCTTGCAGAGGTACCGTGTTTCCCATAGCCACCCTCAGCCCACAGACCACTGAGCAGGAAACACTGTGCACATGCACAGAGATACACAAAGACTTACGCACTTACTTGGTTGATTCTGACAAGAAATGAAGTCCTAGCCCTGCCCATGGGCGATACATCCTGCAGTGGCCATCCTTCTCCAGGGCTTGGCGTTCCTGGCAAAGCTTATGTGAAATGAAATTGACTATAATTTTCTAAAATTCCTTAATCCTGCTTATTTTCTCCCTTTCCCCGAGAGATCGGAAGCCACAGTGGTCTTCTCAAGCCCACCCACTAATTACAAGACATGAGCTCAACCAACTGCTGGCCAGAAACAACATCACAGGACCAAACACCACTAACCAACACAGCTCATATTTTTGACTGAGCTCTTACAGCAACGGCTTGAAAGTAAGTCACAAAATGCTTGGCAATAATACACCAGCCAAATCAAAGGAAGAAAGAAGGAAAATATCCTTTTTTCCTTCCTCCTGCTGCAATCCTGACTTCCCCTGGGCCACTGACCAGCCACTCTGATGTCTGAGTCCTGTTTGTCTCTCTCACCCCAGGATGCTCTTTTAGATCTCTCTCTTCTCTAATTCAGCTGCCAGTTTTGGGGTTTGATTTTTGTTTTGTTATGTTTTTTTCCCAAATTGGAACTGATTATATTTCAAATTTGCTTGAAAAGGTCAACCCCTTCAGCAGTGCTGGGGAGAATGGGAGTTTATAGCAGGAGAGCAGCGTTTAGCAGAAAAAATCTTCTCTCCGGAGAAATCAGATCAGACAGAGCCCCGAGGAAGTCAGGCTAAAAATAAAGCCTGAACTTGCAGAGCAGCTATAGGATGGGAACAGAGGCTATGGTGCATCCCCTGTTATATTCTTAGCAGGCACAACTGGAGAGATCAGTATAAATTTACTGGCATAAATCAGTCTAGTTCATGGAAGGATGCTGATTTCTTTAAAATTCCATGTTCATACTCACAGTTTCACAGCAACTCAGGTTCCTTCCATAAATCCCTCTGGTTTGCAGCAGCTGGTAGTTGCACTTTGTCCAGCCTACCTTGATTTCTTGGACTGCTCACCTCCTCCTCCTTTCACTTTTGAAAACAACAGGCTCCTTCAGCTTCTTGCACCCCCAAAAAAGTGAGTAGCAAGTCACCCTGGAGTGAGGAGGAGGCTTCTCTGCACCAGCTCCTCACTGAGCACAGAATCTCCCCAAACACTCTGCGCTGAAATGGGTTAGGAATAGAGTCCCAAGCTCTTCTGCTTGGTAGCACATGAAATAATGAGAGCGAGTAGATTTAGATTAGATATTAGGAAGAAGTTCTTTACTGTGAGGGTGGTGAGGCACTGGAACAGGCTGCCCAGAGAGCTCGTGAATGCCCCAATCTCTGGATGTGTTCAAAGCCAGGTTGGATGGGGGCTTTGCGCATCCTGGTCTAGTGGGAGATGTCCCTGTCATGGCAGGGGGGCTTGGAACTAGACCTTTAGGGTCCCTTTAGGACCAAATCATTGTGTGATTCTGTGGGGGTTGGTGGGGTCACACAGGAGGAAAGCGCCCCGGAGTGCGGGGGGCCTGCTTTGCCTGATCGCTCATTTGCGGGTGGGAGTGGGAGTGGGATTGTGGATGTACCGGGCAGCGGCTCCCGGGGCGGCTGCGGAGCGTTTCTGGGGCTGCAGTGCCACCTGCTGTCACCACCGCCTTGTGCTGGGGACCCCGCTGGCTCCTTGTGCCCGTACCGAGGAGAGACAGGCCGGGTAGAAACCTCTGTGTCTGTCTCCCTCCCCTCGTCCTGAGGATCAGCACAGATTTGCTTGAAAAAAAATCAAGCTAAGCAAGAAAAAGCCAAGGAAAGAAAAGCAGCGATGGGGAAAAGGGATGGAGTGAGATGAGCACACGGGGCTGGGCTGGGCTCCTTGTGCACAAAGATGTCCCCACATTGTCACAGCATTCCAGGTAGACTCAAGCCCCATGCAGGAATCATCTCATCTCCCTCTGGACAGTTGGAAGTGTCCTCTTGCTTCCTTTTCTGTGTGTGTCTTTTAGGAGCTTTAGCCAGTGTTACTTGAAATGATTGCTGCTCCTCACTGGTTCTGTGAAAAGCCTGGATTTTTCTTCCATATCCATGTGTTGATGTGGCCCAGAGCAGACTGACCAGTTCCACCTTCCCATTTAGCTCTTCTGAGCCAAAAAAATCCAAGTGTCACTTCCTGGGTCACCCACCATTATCATTAATCTCTCAGAAAGGCAGAGAGTTTGTGCCCTGCAGAAAAGCCCAAAAGAGATGCCAGCACCTCCACTTATGTTGAAAAAAGGAGGGAAACCTAAATAAGAATAATAAAAAAAAAAAGATAGAAAGACCAGATTGATCCTAGCTGCTGAAAATTGTTGGGGGAAAAATGCTCATGAAAGCCAGACCCAGACTGGCCAGGCAGCTTTCAGAAACAACAAAAAAGTTTGGAGGAAACCAGATACTCGCCATGAAAATTTGCAATTCTTTGTTGAACAAATGTTTCCATGGAAAAGCTCTGTTTACCCGTCACTCATCCTGTTGGCTCACCAGGATGTTGTGCAGCTGGACAGGCAATGCCCAAAGGAGAGGAGGGGAGGGGATGCAGTGCCAGCAAATCTGAATGCAGCCATGAGGAGAGAGCAGTGAGCGCGTGTTAGCCTTTTAGTCTTCCACCCATGCAGGTAAGGTAGGAAATGCATTCATTCCCCGTGGGCAACCCACTTTTGGGAAGGAGAGCTGCCAAAGGTCTGGTCCTGAGTGGGTTGCAGAGTGAAGGGTGCAGCTACAGCAGTGTATGACCAGGAGGTCAGGGTGCACAGGGGGCACTGAGAAAGCCTGACAGGGTTTTTAGGAGAAACCCATTGGAAAGGCTCATCAGGTCCAGTCTTGGAGTGAACACATGTCCAGAAGCACGCAGACAGAAATGGGGGCTTTGGGGAGGAGATCCCCCATCTTTGAAAGCTCAGACTTGTTGAACAACTCAATTGCCTTTTCCCCAGCAGAGATGCAAAGCAGTGGTGCATTTCCATCAGTCATCTGTGAGCCCATCCCAGGATCTGGCCAGAATCCTACCGGGCACAGCTTTCAGAGCCAGGGAGGTGCTGGCTGGCTCTGACCTAACATTTTCTTACAGTGCCATTGGGACTGTCAGGGGAGAACCACAAAAGGGAAAGGCTGGATTCGAAACCCACCACTTGGACCCAGACAAAATGAAACGGGGAAAGTAAAAACAAGGGGAAACTTGGCCACGGTTGCTCCTTTCACAGGCTCCTTACATTGGGTCATAAGAAACCAGCCCACAGAGAGGCGGGCATGTTACTGTCTGCTGTGCCGTGTCCTGGGGAGCCAGGGAAAGGGGCCAAGGAGAGACCGGATCCTGGAAAGCAGCCCACGCTGCCTGCCAATGTGCACTGCCAGAGGTGGGAAGTGGGGAAAGTCATGCACAGCCTCCCCACCTTCTCTGCTGCTGGTGTGGGGCAGCCCAGGAGGAGCTCAGGGGCTGCTGCCCATCCTGGGTGTGGCATGCATGGGGAGCACTGGGGAGTTTGCCTGCCCTGCACCCCCATTTCAGCACCCAGTGCTGATTTGGGTGTCTTGTTCCCACACAGAGTAAAGGGATCTTCACCTCCTTTGAACTTCTGACTCTTAGGGTTGGTGCATCATATGCTGCTCTTGGCTGCATCCCTCTCTTTGTTGCCCCTTCACCATGTGCTCCCCTCTTGCTGAGAGCCCTTTCCCACTGCTCCACAGCCCAGCACTCTTGAAACTCTTGGTGAGGACTGTCCCTTGCTCTGTTTATCTCCAGCTCTGGTTTTGGTGGGAGCCTGTCTGCAGCAGCTGCAGCAATGTCATTTATGAGGCTGTGCTGACAAACACCACAAAAGTCCCTGGCGGGGATGTGTCTTGATCCTCCCCCACCCCTCTACCTTCAAGCTTGAGACAACGTGTTTGGGATTCAGTTGTGATGTGGTCTCTGTCTGGTCCTCATCCCTGACCCCTTCCCCACCTCTCCTTTCCCCCTGAAGACCGTAAGTGCCTCTTCAACGCGCCTTTGCTCCAGCGTCTGATCTCAACAGGCCAAGCATTCACTCTGTGCCAAACTGGCAGGCGGCTCGCTTTCCTGGCACGTGGCCTCCTTGGCTCTCCGTCCAGACTGATTTCTTTTATTTTTATTGTTTTATTTTTCCCTGTCTTTAAAATTCACCATTGGTTTTAATTAGGTGGTCGTGGACTTGCAGCCTTGGGGCTGGAGGGCTTCCAAAGAGCGGTAAAGAGAAGGTCTGGAGTGGTGTGTCTGGTGGCAGTGACACTGCAACCCAGCTCAGGGTGACCCAGCTCATCTTGCTTTCGAGAGAGCACAACTGCTCTGAGTCGAGGGCCAAGAGGCAGCCAAAGTTTTTTTTTTCTTATTCCAGCATGCTCCCAGACTCCCTGCAGCTACTGGAATCTCACCATGGAAATGCCACCTTGAGGACCCAGCACCAGTGCAAGGGTGCAGAGAGCATTGGTGGCAGAGAAGGGCAATGGGGGCTGGTTCCCAGACCTGAGAAACAGGTGAAAAATGTGTGAACCCCAAAGAAAAAGTAAATGTTTAATGTCCCATGTAGGGCTTCTGTCCTGGAGGGGTTTGGGTCCTCCTTGGATAGAAGGTGCTTATGTGGGGGAACAACATGGTCAGCTTGGAGAGAGTGGAGGCAGGTCCCAGTCCTATTGCAGCTTCCTGGGGGGAGGTTTAAACCCACCTCTGACCAGCCCATGCCTATCTCCAGAATGGCCTCTCCACAGAGGGTTTGTGCACCCCATAGCCAGCCAGGTGCAGAGTCTGTCCTGGACAGCCAGTACAGGATCTGCTGCTGTACGCTCTGAACTGAATTAGTTCTGTGGGGAAAAAAGAAATTATTAATTTTCTCCTGTTGATTCCATATGATCTAGGTCTGGGGGGGCGAAGCACTTCAGGGAATCTGAACCAGCAAAGGATGTTTAAGGAATCTGATTTTTAGTGGCTTCATCTCTGCATATACATTTTGGAGCAAGTGAATGGCTCTGGATTGACAGGGTTTGCAGAGCCATCCCAGGACAGTTCCCAGGATAAACAGGGTTCAGCTCCATCCAGAACATCACTGATTTGGGGTGTACAAGAGACACATCTTCTCCTGTCAGACCTGAGCTGAGCAGATGTGGTCCCTGCCTTGCCAAGCCCCAAGGACCACAGTGTGCAGGTGGGTTGAAGGGATGAGAAACCTCCATCGGGAGCAGGGAATGGGTTTGGATGGGGCATCTACTCCCAGGACAGTGCCTGCCTCCTGCTCCTCAGCAACACATACACTTTACCCCACTGTCGGAGTGGCAGCAGAGGGATGGGCAGCAGGTTGCTGTCATTGCTGCTGCCCAAACAGCTCCTGGGAGTCCCAGCTTATTCTCTTCAACCTCCCCAAGATCTGTCAGTGAGGGAAGAGGTCAGTTCTGCCTCAGGGCTGAGCCCCGTGACTTCAAGACTCAGCCCTGAAAGCCCTACATGCTTGTCACTCCCCAAAATATCTCAGTCCCTCCACCCTGCTGTTGTTCTTTCATTTTATTTTTAGATCTGCTGCTCCTGTTAGCTCTTTTCTATTTGTTTTTGGTTCTTATTATTCCTGGCTTCTCCCAGTGTTTTGGTTTCCCTCCTCAGCCCTCATCCGGATGTTTATTCTCGCTGCTTGTTTTCATATTTTCCCAAGGTGCCTCCTGGCTGTAGCTGGGCAGAGGTCTGTGTTTGGACTGGGCAGGAGCTCACACATAGCTGGGCTGAGACCAGCTGTAGACCATCAGCTGGAGAAACCGAGCTGGTCCAGGAGAGGAGAACACCAGAGCACTTGTAGCCTGCTTTTTCTGCCTGCTCTCTTTCTCACCTTGGCATCTCAGTTGCTTGCCAAGGAGGAGCAGAGCACTTGCCCCATTTAGGAGTATGGCTGGTGTATGAATGCAGCATCTCCTCTGAGAGAAGAGCTAGCAGCAGGATAAAGAAGGTGGGGGAAAAAGGAGTTAGCCCATCTCTGAGGAACTCAAAGGGACAAACACAGTGATGTACCCGAGGTCATGCAGAGAATCTCTAACACCCTCGGGAGATACTTTTCCCATGTCTTCATTTGACCTGCCAGTGTGGCTGTGCCTTGAGATATCTTGCAAATCAGACATGGTCATTCAGCGTCTCCACCTACTAAAACTGAAAAAGTTTTCTCATTGCCTCATTTTAGGATAAAAACACCCAAGTCTGGCACTGTTTCTTCCATGCTCATCGTTCTCACACACGTACACACTGTGCATCTTCTCCCTGCTCAACAAGAAATGTTCCTCAAGGCTTTTTTGGGCTCTGTTTAAGACACATCCCCATGGAGCAAACAGAAAGAGCTGTTAAATTACTTCATGGACACATCTGTAACTGAGGCCTATCGTTGCCCCTGCTTTTGGAGGGTGTATTTGGGCAGGGTGGAGGGTCCTACGTGTACACTCACTAGGGAGAATCAGGGTTTGCTCTCACCCACTGCCATCAGGGTTACAATAATTCCCCACCCTCCCCTTGGCTTTTGCTCCTTTTTCTGTCTAATTGGGAGGAAAAATGAGGCAGCATGAAAAAGGCTCTGCAATACCTCACATTAGAGAGACGTGGTGGCTCTGGGTATTTTATTGTACCCGTACACATCTTGCATCCCCCACCACAGCTGCTGAATTTCAAATAAACACAAGCACATGCCTGCATTTGCTGCGAGAGCTGTCCCAGCTTCCCTTGTTAATTTATTTATTCCAGTTCAAGGGCACAGAATATTATTTACTTTATTCTTTTGGCATTCATCTGTATTCCTGTTCCCATCCTACAGCCTGGTGAGGTACCCAGAGCTACACGGCCATGGGCATATGGCAGCCCCATGGCTACATCTGGGGTGAGGAAGCCCCTGGCAAGTTGATGCTTGTACCCCATGGATGGGACGAAGCTGTTCTCTGGTCTGTAGGTATTTATTTGAAGACCAAATCATTTGTGAGAGTGATACAATAGTCTGGAGAAGCCTTTCACATTTTCGGTATGGTTATGGTGAAATTTGCATTTGAGACGTTAAAGAGCTGGCAGGGAGCTCTGTGCCTGGATACAGGGGCTTTTTATTGCTCCACTTCAAAGACGTTCAATAATGGGAGCAAGTGTTCAGGTAGGGAAAAACTCTTTCTTCTTTCCATGTGCAAAAGCATGCCAGAAGACACAAAGGCATCCACACACACAGAGAGTTACAGGGCTCTGGGGAGGGCTAAAGCAGAGCAGGCTGAGGGTTCCACATCAAATATATTACTTTTGGATGGAAAAGTCAGCTGACACAACAGCCCAAGCTGTCAGCATCCTTTAGGTTTAGGGAATGGGGGGAATGAAAATGAAAAGTACTTCAATTTACTGAAAGGAACTAAAGATTGATGGCAATCTTTTAGTCAGTTTGAAGCCAAAGCCTGCAAGGCTTCACGAGAGCTGGGGTCTGGGTGCTGTGGACATCAACCCCTTGTGTGAGTTGGACCCAACATAAGGTCATGTCTCTAGGCATATGGTACCTGCTCTTGGACCATGCACAGGACCCAGAGGGGCTGGTGAGAGCAGAATGCTTCCCAGTGGGTCTGCCTCCAAAGGCTAGGCATCCCAAACAGCACACTCCAGTCTGAATGGGATTCAGCAGAAGAAATGTAAAAGCTTCACTTTGCAGGCACCAAGTACATCTCTGCTACTTGAAAACTTGGCAATAAAACTTTTTCTGCTTGTGTGCTTTTTTCCCGGATTCTTTATTCCACAAGCAGGGCTGATATTTTGTAGCTTGCTCAGTGATTGGAATGAAAACAAGTGTTGGAAAATCATGGGGGGAAAAAAACCCCACATGTTTTAATGTAGAGAAATTTGGGTCATTTGCCTTCAGAAATAGAGCTCAGCCTCCTTCAGAAGATCACTTACAGTGCAGGACATCTCCTGCAATGTGCTTGCAGTGCAACGTGCACTCTTCCCTGTCCTTCCTCACAGGAAAAAAGGCCCATTTGCCCGATGCTCCAGTTTCTCTGCCATCCCTTTTGACTGCCTTGCATAAGGGCACACATACAGATGCACACCTGCAATGCCAGCCACCCTTTGTGGCAGCTGAGGGCTGCAAATGTATGGTCATATGTTCATGGGGTATGTCTCAGACATCTTTTTCTGGTTTTGAGCCTAACTGCTCCATCCTTTGATTTCCAACCCATCACCATGGGGTACAGCCCCCAAAGGGGGACCTCTTCACTCCAGCTCCATGGGCACAGCTCACCCTGCTCCAAAAGGGCTGAAACTCCAAGGCTCAAACAAATTTGGCTTTTCTATAGAAAGTTGATGGTGTCCTGAGTGGTTCATGACCTGCTGTGGAAGCCGAGGTGAGGTCCATCTGCAGGTGCCACCATGTTCCTTGGGCCAATGCCCACCAGTGCCCTGGTGCCTCCGTGAACCCACAGACTCAGCAGCATCTCTGCTCCTGGACACAGTGAGGTTGCCAGGTCTTCTCTGTAGCTTTTTACTGGTCATTTAAAAAAAAAAATTCCAGGATTGTCTGGCACTGATGAGGGAAGGCAGCAGGGTTCCCTCTCTCCACAGGACTCTATCCTCCACTGCAGCCCTCTCCATAGCTGTTTCCCACCCCTGAGACAGACACACAGGTGCCTGCAAATGCTTCAAGGACATTTCATGTCCTGCCCACTCCTTCCTGCACCAGGGAGAGTGAGCCAGGTCAGGGCTGAGGGTGAGATTTCCACTGCTCCACAGAGCCAGCCATTCACCTCCTGAGCTGTTTGGCTAAATGAAATGAAACCAAAGTTGGCAATTCTCAGTGTCCTGTGCCAGCCATTTCCGTGGAGGCTGGGGAAGGGGTGGAGCAGGGTTCATCTCTTCCTGCAGGCACAGTGGAGCTCTGTTTCAGTGGGGAGCATCGAGGCCATGCCAGCCTCCTCTGAAAAAATGCAGATGAAGTCTCTTAAGAGGAGTGACAGTGCTGGAAGGGAGCCTGGTAGAACATCCCATTTGTGGTACTGATGTGATGGATGGCATTACACCCAGACTTTACTCCACTCTTTCCTTTTAACCCCTCTTAATTGTAAAGAGAAAGGTGGGGGATTTATTTTTCCTTAACAACCCCTTCCATCTCATGGCTGATGCTTTCTTTGCACCTTTTGACATTCCCCTATTTTTTTCTTCCATCAGTAGTTGTTTGCTGAGATCCTGGGCTTATTCACACCACATCACCACCATTTTATCCAGATAATCCTCCCTGAAAAGCCAGGACTTGATTCATTGCTGCCCATTTGCTGCAACTCCACAGTAAATTTGTGTTCAAATCAACGTTAAATCATCTGCCACCCTGCCTGAGCTCAGTGGCTGCTCCAGCCCAGGGATGCAAAGCTGGATGACCTTTATCTTGGGAGTGCCCTGGCAGGGACAACACCAGCTTTCCCAGAAGTGGATGGATGCTAGTCCTGCCCGAGATGGCTGGGTTTGGAGGGGAAGTGCCTGCTACGCAGTGTGGTTGCTTTTGTGGGTGTCTGGGCTGCTTTATTGTTGCGTCTCATAAGCAGCCCCCCTGCCCCAGGGGACTCAGCCCAATGTGCTCACCTACCCCTGAGTCAGCTCCTGGCCAGCGGTGCTGGGAACCGCAGCGTCCTTTGCTGACTGCAGGGAAATTATTTTAATTAGTGGGGGTTTTGGCAGGCCTGGGAGACAACAGTACCCCTGCTGTGATACCACAAGGCTGGAGCATGTGCTTTGAGTATTTCCTTAGGCTGGGAGGCGTCTGAAGGGTTTCTGGGACCTGTTCCCAGCACAGGGCACCTGTATAAATGTGCAGGGCAGGACTGGCAGCTGGAAGCTGCCTGGAGTGGACAACACAGTTGAGCTGAGACATCCCATGACACAGCCTGAAACGTTCCCACTACAGCTTTCTGGGCAGGAGACCCCCTGCCAGTGCCAAGGGCTGCACCTTGTAGAGAGAGGAGTTATGCTGACAGCACAAGAAAGGGAACATGCTGGTGAGGCTGGAGGTGGTGAGGCTGATGCTGCAGTGCTGACCATGTGTCAGGGACCATGCTGATGTGCTGCAGAGGTTGCACCCAGACCTGGGTGTTTTGCCCTCCAGAGCAGGCTCTCAGGCTTTCCAGTAGATGTTGTGTCAATAAACTGGTTTCTTGTCTGTATTTGGAAAACCCTTTTTGCAGGGCTGGACCAATGCTTAAGTTAAAGAGGGAGTTTGGATTCAGGAACAGAAGGATTGGGATCAAAGGCAGAAGCATAGTCAGGGACCTCCTCAGGTGCTGGCCACTGAAGAAGAGAAGCTTGTGATCCCCGAATAAGACATATTTTGCTGCTGCACAAATGAGACAGGAGGAAGAAAACACAATTCCCCGTATCTCTGACAAATCCTCCTTTGACAGATGAGATCTGACCTACTTTGCCACGGAGCCAGATGATCATATTTATGAATGCAGACATGTTTCCATCAGATCAGGGATGGAATGTTATATTACCACCCTACTATGAAGTGTCAGGGGCAGAGGAGCTGGATTTCATGTGAAAATACTGTTTGTGGTTCAATCCTAAAGACTTTTAAAGGAAAGAAAAACATCAGAGCATGCTGCACCTTTTCGAATGTGATCCCAACAGTACAAAACAATCAAGTGATAACTCTACCAAGCTGCAAACTGACTGCTGCTAAAAAAGGAATCCTTGCCCGACTTTTCAGAGGGTCATTTTCACAGTTTTTGGCTTGGCATTGGTTCTGTCTTCTTCCACAGGATTTCACACCTGTTGGTATCCAACATGCTGCAGATTCATGGTACAGGACAGAATCTAGAAGATGTTTCCTCTTTCTCTCAGTAAATCCCCTTTTCAACCATGCAAATGTCAGAGTGGCATTGCTGGGACTCCCCTCCCAAAGCAGTGATCACACTGATGGGTTCCCAGCTCTGCATCAGGAAAACAAGCACCGTTTTGCCTCTGACTTCCTAGGCAGGTTGTACTCCAAAGTACCCCAGGTGGTAGAACACTATCGCAAGAGTACCTTGAAAGAGCTGATATCCTGGAATACAGCTTGGATGTAACTCAAAGAGACCCCACTGACAGTTATTTGGTGTGGGCACTGGATTTATGATAATTTAATTTTCAACTTTTGTTCTGTTTTTTCAGAAGTTATTGTGGTTTCTAAACTGTAAGCCAGACCAAGTCAACATAAGGGGAGGATGAAGTCCTCACCTGTCCCCAGGGTGACACTGGCACTGGTGATGGCAGGATAGCAAGGTTTCCACAAGATGGCATCAAAAGACCTGGTCTTCCCTTCCCAGAGCTCAGATCCCACAGGATTTAGGGCTTTCCTGGGATGGTTTCAGCATCAGCTGCAGACGAAGACATCTCTGGGGAGGGGGAGGAGGGGAATCTGTGTGATGTGATTTTCATCAGGGATTTGGCTTGGAAGAGTGAGCCCTCAACCCTGACACCCACCACTGCCTTCCCAGGGGCTGCGGGGGTGTTTGACCACCAGACCTTATCAGGGAAGGGCAGCTACGAAGAGCAAACATCTGTGGAGACCACTAAGGAATTAAATGTGCTCCCCTCCTTGCGAGCAACTGTGGCAAGTGAATGGAGGGGGGTGGGATGGCAGCAGTTATCAAAAACACTAGGAAGAAATAACATCATAGCTTGACCCAGGACTGACGTATCCAGGTGAGGCAGGTTCACCTTTCATAAAGACAGAAAAGCCAGAGAGAAACCACAGGAAGGGGAAACAACAAACACAACATATTTGGCCCCAGAGGTCCTTCTTACATAGCTTTAGCACTGCCCCGTGTTTTTATTTGTCAGGCTGTGAGGCAAGGTTTGGAGCATTTACCCCACAAACATGGTCACTGGAGTGTACCCAGAGCTGGTTCCACCCCATGAAGAGCAGTGGCCTCAGACGCTGCCTCGTCACAGCCGTCAGTGGCAGCAATACCTGGCACCACACGGGCACGGCTGCGTGTGCTGGAGCTGGAGCGTTTGCCCACCAACAGCAGTGGTGTTTGCCCCAGCTCCTGATAAGCTTCATGGATGTGAAATCCAGTCTGTGAAACCCACTCTGAGGCTGACCTGGCCATGCTTGGCACCGTGCTGAGAAGTCTATCAAAAGGATGGGACCGGCTGTGGAGTAAGCGTGTTTGAGTGCACACAAAATATGACCCTGTGGTTTGTTGTGTTTGGACTGTTTTGGCAAGCGGGAAACTCCAGCAGGACTGTTGAACTATTGCAGCCCTTGGAGAAACTGCAAGTCAAGCAAACAAAAAAAAGTCAAGTCTCTGACCTCGTGTCCTGGTTTTGCTGGGATAGAATTATAGGGCAGCCATGGTGTTAGCAGTTTGGACTCGTCCAGGAGCCTAAGCTGCAAGGGGCAAAAGCCAGGGCGGCTGATCCGAGTTGGCTTGAAGCTGTATCTCATACCATGAAAATCATGCTTACTGTAAAAGGGGGAAGTTTGCTGAAGATAGGGGCTCCTTCTTC
>VWZY01009718.1:25717-40389 GCA_013399075.1 Chloroceryle aenea
CAGTTCCAGCTCATCCTTCTGCCCTCCCCCTGGCCATCGGCTGCCCTGCAGAGATCCCTGCCGGTACACTGCTGCCTGTCC
This sequence comes from Chloroceryle aenea, assembly GCA_013399075.1. Classification (NCBI taxonomy): domain Eukaryota; kingdom Metazoa; phylum Chordata; class Aves; order Coraciiformes; family Cerylidae; genus Chloroceryle; species Chloroceryle aenea. The sequence continues at coordinate 25,799 of VWZY01009718.1, forward strand.
CTGCTGCCACCCTGTCAGGCCCAGCCCTGGCACGTCTCAGGGCAGGTTAGAAGGGTATTTTTGTGTCTGTTCCGTGCGGTCACCGCTGTGTTATCAGAGGTGACGCTTGGTGTCAGCTTCAGGTGAGCCCTGCTTTGACACTGAGACAGCTCTGGACTGTGACACTGTGTGTGGGGACACGGACACAGTTCCACTCACCCGTATCTCCTTGTGGTCAATGCTACCACGCACATTTTCAGTCCTCTCTCACACGTTCCTGCTTTTGTGGATTTGGGGTAGCCTGGCCCCCATTTCTCCCTACCATACTCAGCAGATCTGAGGTCTCACCACTTTTCAGCCGAGGAGACTTGCAGGTGCAGAGAGCAGGTTGAGGATCAACAGTGACTTTAAATAACCTGACCCAAAGCCTCTCTGAGCAGCTGGCTTTGTTGAGCACTGATAAAACTGCCTGTCTGTAAGCTTTTCTGTACAAACCTTTAACGCTACCAGAAAAATGTTTCTCTTCCTTTTCACGAACAGGAGGAAGCAAGGAAGCAATACCCATCCTGTGAGGAAGGCATGGCTGCCAACCACCTGTGCAGCAGCTTTCAGGCAAGAGGTTCATGGCAGCCCTGGCACCGCAGTCCGGGCTCCTGCACACCCTGGGCCAGCACTGAGTGTTGGTAGCTACTGAAGTCTCCTGAGCACTGATGGAGAGGCTGCCTTGGGAAGCCAATGGGGCATAAGATTGTGCCTAAGTGCTTTCCTGGCTTGGGGCTTGTAATTATTATTAATTGTAGTTAATCTCTGCCTCATAGAAGTCAGACTGTACACCACATCTTGTTTAAGCTATTTAAGATACACTTTTGTTTACTGCAACCATCTCTGGCCCATCATATAATCACAAATAGACTATGAATTATCTGTTACATGTTATTAATGTTTTATGGCAATGTTCAATGACAAAGAAGCAATGGAAACCTACCAGTGCTGAAAGGAAAACCTCAGATAACCCCATGCCAAATCCAAGTGTTTTCAGCCTGCTGCCGAGGCTATGAATATTGCAGATATTACATATCTTTGTATGGTATTTGTTAAATATTTAAGGTCAGAGAAGAGATTTTAGCCTAAATGGCTGCTTCAAGTTGCAGTGTTGGAAATTTGCAAGATTATTGCTGGAACCCACAGGCAAATGCGGGTTTGCTTTCAGATCCAGGCTCCTAATTTTTGTATGAGTTTAGGCAACCATTTCCCGAAGTTCAAATACAGGTTACAGCTCATGCTACCTGGAGCTATAAAGAGACAGAGGAAGGAAGAGCTGGAGTGGACAGCAAGGAGTCCTGTTGGGCCAACAAATGCGAGGACTTCACCAAGTATTCTTGGGCATCATCTTAAATGAATGTTTACATTGTGCAGAAGGTGGTCATAGGCTGGGGTATCCTCAGAATTCCCTGAGTTGCTGTTATGGAAACTGAACCAAACACATTGCCCTCCTCTCCCGTGGCTCTTGCTGTTTCTCTGGCCAACATGATCCCTTGGTCTGTCCTGTGAAAGCTGGTCAGGAGCTGACTGACTCCACCAGTGCCTTGGAAAAAGGCTGCAGCACAGTGCTAAGACAAGACCAAGCTCACGTAAAACAGGTTTTCACAGCATCACAGACTGGTTTGGGTTGGAAGGGACCTTTCAAGGTCATTTAGTACAACCTTCCTGCAGTGAGCAGGGACATCTTCAACTACAGCAGGTTGCTCAGAGCCCCATCCAAACTAACATACAATGTTTCCAGGGATGGGACATTGTCCACCTTTCTGGGCAACCTGACCCAGTGTCTCACCACCCTCAGCATAAAAATATTATTTCTATCTAGTCTAAATGTCCTCTCTTTTAGTTTAAAATCGTCACTCCTTGTCCTATCACAACAGACCCTGCTAAAAATTCTGTCCCCATCACTATTCAATGTGCTATTTTTGACAGCACTTGAAGCCTCATCCTTTGATGCGTTGTGCAAAGATGTGTCACCAGAGGGGCACATTCACAGCCTGGTGTTGGGGTTTCAGGTGTGAGAGTTTCTGCCAACACCCAAGGGTTTTTCACATGTGTTCGGGAGTAGACAGGAAAAATAAACTCTCTCTGGCAACTCCGTATGGTTTTACCTTTCCCATCAGCTGCCTCCTAGGGAATGGGCTCTGTGCCTGCAGGCTGCTGGGAGGGCAAAGATGACTTTGAATCACACTAAATCCTTATGCAGGGCCAAAACCCAGCTCAGACCAATCCCCTCAGGGCAACGTGGAAGGGGAGAAGCCCCCAGGCACAGTGACACCCCCAAGCCACTGCACTGCTGACAGCCAGGCATGGACTGTTTTCTTCCTGCAGTCACCTTTGGGCCCTGGCAGTAATCTTGAAGCATCTGCTCCAAATCATCCAGGATTACAGGAATTAAAAAAAAACCCAATTAGAGGCCCAGGGTCCTGCAAGCATAAATCCGTTTAACCCTAATCCAGGCTGCTGCCCCTTCCCAAAAGGCAAAGGGACAGTCCCTGCTGGCTGGGTTTTGTGTAGTGCAGCACCACCTCCTCTCCTCAGCCTGAGTTTACTCATTTTTGCCCCAGAGGTAGTGCCAGGGGATCCACTCATGCTGCTGGAGAAATGATACCCTTGGCCTTGGGGTCCAAAATCAGCTACATAGACAAAGGGGTTGGTGGCAACCTCTCCCCCCATGCACACTCAGAGGGGCTACTAGAGGACTGTGGATGCAAATGGGGGTGCAAATAAATCTGAGTATGTTATAGTACCCAGCAGAGCCTGTACACCAGGCATGGTGTCCTTCTTGCTTCATGTCTAGCACGTCTTGCCATCTTGTCCCACCAAGACCAGCTTGAGGGCTTTGGTTGGCTCTGCATCAATCACAGACCAGGGTGTTTGCAATTCCACACTCACTTGCCCACCACTTTTCTGGCAAGTCAACGTGGAAACGCTCAGATACAGCATGGAAACACGCACAGATATTTCTTTAGAGTGAGGGAAGAGACTAAAAACCATCAGAAGTATCTCTCATCCTTTCCTTGGAAATCACCCCTGCTTATTTCAGTGTTGCACCCCTGCTTCATTTGGTGCTATCAGGCTCTTCTCAAGGTATCCGAATTGTCCACCTGCAGCTGTAAACCCCATAAAGGGAAAATGTGTTATCCACAGAGTGTGGCCAGTGTGAGTTACAAACTCTGTGGATAATGCATGTTGATCAAGACTGGATTTCTCCCATGTGTAGTGGCCTTTGTATTTGCTAGTGTATTTTTAATCAAGAAGACATCCATACTGAAAATAATCAGTGCTTCAATTGTTAATAATTGAGGAGGAAAAATCTTGAATTAACATTCAATCGTTCGTGGGTTTATACAATTCTAAGAAATTAGTGATTTTTTTTACAGCAGGAGATCAACAACACTTTGGCTTTCTTCTTAAGTGTGATGCAAAAAAAAAAGGTGATCACAGCCAAGTGTCCAGACAGGTGATGATGATGCAACAGTTAACAGAGCTCACCCATTGGGATATAGTCGTTTGTGTGCTTAGAGATACCCACTGATCACAGATGCCAATCAGTGTGTGCCAGACAAGAACTCGTTGTGTTGAACGTAAGCACCACATTTGGGTATCCCGGGTCTTTATGTGAACACTGGGGAGGTGGGGAGGAGGCGGGGGGTGGGTTAGACAAGCTCCAGAGAGATATAAGGAGAGGAGTTCTCAGTAGGTGATACTAGGAAGAGGAAGAGCAGAAAGGGGGCTGATAGGATGCTAAAGCAAAGAGCACATGGATGAGGAAGTACTTATGAGCAAATAGTCACTGCAGGGCAGAGGATTGACAATGAAAACACTCAAGAGCATCCCTCAAGTGTCTCAAACTTGCCCCAATTCCTGTTGGCTTTGGGATCTGGCACCTCTAATATCTCAGTGCCACAGGGATCCCCATGCCAAGGGGTGTGTGGCGGAGGTCACTGGGATGCTGTTTGAACTGGAGCCGTGGTGAGGATGCAGCCATTTTGTGTGTGTAATGCTAGGTCATCTGTGCTTCATCCTTGTGGAGATAAAAGCCATGCTTAACCTATCATGTCAGTACAGACCCCAGTTTGCAGACCTCTGCATTTGATGACTTTTACTAAGTGCTTTGTTAATCTGATGTATCCCCGATTTAAAAGTCCACCAACTTCCTTGGAACATGGAAGCTTCATCCTGGGGTATTAGGAGATGACAGCTGGATGTTATTGGTCCTGACTTGTGTGAACAGCACCCATTGAAGGACCCTCCTTGTGAACAACCATTTGCAGGATAAAAAGTCAGGTAGCTCATTTTTCTAAGACCAGTTCCTGAAATGAAGACCAGACCTTAGCAATGAGAGACAGGAATATGACCACATAATACCCACAGGTGTGTACTTCTTCCATCACTCAAGGTGTTGGCAGCTGAAAATATCCCCAGACTTCTGCCTGATGGCTAACTTTCATTTGATTTATATACTGCTCAGACTGAGAAATCTGGGTCAGCATCTTTTCTTTTTGACTGGGCTAAAGTCCTACTCACTTTGAGTCTCATTAAGAGGCAGTTTCCTTCTACCTCTGGTAGAAAAGCTGTAGTCCATTTCACCAAGCTCCAAAACAGCTGTCAAGAGTAAGGGCTGGGCCAGCCAGACAAGCTACAGATGCTCTCTACTAACCCCTCTCTCTTCCAAAAGGGGAACAGAAAGGGAGTAAGAGAGAGAAACTGATGGATTGGAAAAGAAAATGAAAACAACTTAAAATAATAACAATAAAATTAAATATGTACAAATATATACAAACCCCCTATCAAACCCAACACCTTGACAGCAGTTACCTCACTGCTGTGGAGCAGGCACTGGGGAAGTCCCAGACTGGAGTCAGTAGAATACAGGAACTGAATTCAAGAGGTGGATTTGGGGAACTGGATTCAGGAACACACATACCAGCATCAAAGGCAGAATGGACAGAGTCCTCCTAGGATGCCATCCATTGAAGAACAGACCCTTGTGACCCCTCAGCTTGATACTGAATACGACATACATGGAATGGAATCCCTCACTGGTCAGTGTAGGGTCACCTTTCTTGTCTGCTTCTCCCTGCATGTCCAGCCTTTTACTTCCTGCATCCCCAACAAGGTACACAAGATTTAGCAGTGACCTTGGTCTCCAGAGAGGCAAGTATAAGCAAGAGCCCTTCTGCACACACCAACTCTTGGTAATAACTATGAGCATTGAGCATTATCACCACTAGAAGCAGAGACAGTCTGCAAAAATATGCCATTAACTTCAGAAAGAGCAGTTACTCAGAAAAGGTTTAACTGAAAAGTCAAATCCCTGAACAAAACTGGTTCTGTTCCAGCTCAAACCAGGACAACAGTGTACCTACTCCCTGGATTTTAACGCCTGGTAGCACTGCTGAAAATGACAACTTCATGCTGTTGTAGGAGGACCCAGCCTAATGGCCACTGAAGTCAACAGTGTCTGCTAATATTAAGATGTGTTTGGGTCTGGCATGAATTGACAGTGAGATGCAATGTATATCTCAGCAACTAATGCTGAAGGAAAGAGTGTTTATTTATGCAACAAATAATTAATACTATTCTATTAGAGAACAAAAAAAAAGCATTTCATTAATTACATCTGTTTTGCAATGTAATGAAGGAGTTGGTCTGCTTCATTGCTCTTTGCATCCTTTGATAATTTGCTGATGCTCCTGGGAATTTCATGTCTTCTCTGCTCCTCCGTTGCATAAATAAATAAAGGCAATAGCTACAAACAGGATCAGCAACGCCAGCGTGAGCAGCTGGGCCAAGGTGCTCAGCCAAGGTGTTGGGTCAAGATATTGTGCTCTCCCATGGGAGGACTTGGAAGGTGAAAGCTAGAAACCTCCTAATGGCTGAGTCAGTCTGGTAACACAAACAAACCCGAGCAGCCAAAACATATACCTACATCCCTATGTATGTACAGTGACATATAGAGGTGACATGTGAACAGCAAGTTCTTATGCCTGGAAGGCCATGAAAGCCTCAGCAAGGTGACTTATTCCTAACAAAACACAGGGAATTGTTTAAGGTAATAAAGATAAGGAATGAAGCTCATGATGCGGCACCATTAAGAACAGCCTTTCTTCTGTCCCCCCATCTTGCACGATGCAGATGTGACCCCACAACCCCTCAGTGCTTCTTGGCACAAATACCCCATTGACCTCTGTGGGACACAGGGGGAGCTGGGGACAGCTACTCATGAAGGTCACAGTTTGCAGGAGCTGGGTAACACACGGTGACAGCTCAGTCCTGCTCCTGCAGTGTGGGAGAGTGCAAAAAAAAGGGCATTTCTGATGAAACAGTTGAAGCAGTGGGGATTTACTGAACCAGTGTTACACTGTCCATGCAGCTTGCTCAGTTTGCTGTTGCTAGCAATTCAGATACTGTCCAAGCTGTCCTGCTCATCAGTGCATGAACTCTGAAAAACACTTAGCCACTACCAGCTCTGTGCATTATTTCAGCTGGAAGAACCATGGTAGGTAAAGTAACAATGATGGATCTAAACGATAATAAAGTCTCCCTGTTGAAAATTTAAAGTGCTATACAACTATTTTTAGTGACCTCTCTAGCTGAGATAATGCAGAAAGCTAACTAGATGTGAACATCCATCTTAGGTGAATTGATTCTTACAGTTTGCAAGCCAAGGTGAATGGTAGGAGGTTAATGTTCATGCTCCAATACAAGAGATATCAGCTATATAAAAAGATGTATACGGTACATGTAAAGAAATAACCTATTAAATGTCTAATGTGGATGCATTTTTTTTTTCTTTGAGCATGTTTATTTCCATAATGGACATTTAGTTTAGATGGAACACTAAGAACTCCCTGCCTCATACTGTTCTCCTTCTCCCTCCTTGTGGGTATATGTGTGCAATATGTGAGGGCATGAGAGACTTCTGCCTTTGATTCGGGAAAGCAGACATTTCCTGGTTGGGGTCTCCTGATCCCACACTGAGACAAAGTATTTAAATTTGATTTTCCAAAATCAAAGACATTAAATAAATGTTTTTAAAAGAATTTTTTTCCTCCCCTCAAGCATGCCTCAAACCTGAGTTCTTGGGTCAGCATTTTCTAATTCAGGACTTTAAAATTAAGTAACTATTTTTTGTGGCTTCCTAAATAAAAGAGCTGAGCACTGGCCAGCTCTGTCTCTGCAAGGAGATGCAAAGCACAGGATTCCTTTGCAAAAGGCAGCACATATTCCAGGGCTGCTACAGTAAATACTTCTCAGAGCTCATTTATCTCAGAAGAGCTCCATATCCAGCAACACAGCCTGATCTCCCTCCCGTCCAAGCCCTCAGATGGCAATTAGAAACATCAATAAGTAATAGAACAAATACTTGTCTCTGAAAAAACAAGCCACAGACAGAGCAGCTCGTTCACTTTACTCTGAGGCTGTATTGCAAACCTTAATTTTTTATAGTTCATCTGTTTAAAAAAAGCCCCAGTCCTACAAACACTTAGTTTTGAGAGGAGACACTTCAAAGTCAAGGAATGTTGAAGAACTGGTGAAAGGAAACACGTAATGCTGCAGGGACGTGGGGTGAAGAACCATATCCATCGAGTCCCACAAACACCAAGGACCACACTGTAAGGAAGATTTTTTAGCTGAGTTCCTTCAGCTCAGCTCTTTAGTGAAGAGCTTTTGGAACAGAGAAATAAGTCTGCTGACCTCTCAGCTCCTGGAAACAGTGAGCTTCCAGCAGAAGCAAAGCCAAAAGATAATGGCAGAGACCAGCTAAAATACCATAATAGGAAGTTTTATTAGCATTGCATAGTAATAAAATGAAATATAACTGTGGAAAACAGCTTTAAAAAGTTGGAAATGGGTGGGCAGATCCATCAAGAGGCCATGGGCTATGTGCTCATAAGTACCAATGTGACTCCAGTATCACTTCAAGAGCCATTCCCAACAGGAGACATCCCACTGCTGAAGCCCTGAAGTACTTCTGACCCACAAGTGACCTGCCAAACAGGTCTGCTGGGAAATATTCCAGCAGTTTAAGCTTAGCAACCAAATTGGTTATCATGTCTCCTTCGGTGCTTGGGGATGTCAAGGGATAAAAAGGATCACCGACTGAGTGGGAACAATACTCACAGAAACTCAGCTCTGGCCTCAGGAGTCTCATCCACCTCTGCGGTCAATAGGCAGAGACAAGCTTTTGCAGACGGTGAACTTGATTAGAGAGCTGATCTTGGTTAAAACTGCCTAGATCTTCTTGCTGCTAAGGATGGAGGGGGAGGAGGGTAGGACCGTCTCTCCGGGCAACAGAGCCAGATTGACGGTGCTGGATTACTGCGCTAGCATAACAAGAGTGGGATTAGGTGCTCTGAGTCACCTACACGAGAGCTTCTCTCTCCCACTGACCTGGGGGAGTGCTGGCAACCCGCAGAGATCAACCTTCTTCATATCGGTCTTGGGGACACCTGTCCCCACAGTGGCTCCAGGGACCAGCTGCCAACCTGCATGGGAGCAGGCACATGAGAAAGGACTCCCAAGCCAAGGTAATTTTGGAGAGCAAGCCACAAAGCCTTCAAATTGATTTAAGAAACAACCTGTCCTGAAGAGCCATTTCCAATATGTCCTGATAGAGATGTTGGCAACAAGGCTTTTTTCCCCCCAGATTATAGACACAGTAATTTGCTCCCTGAAAAACAGTTGCATGTCCTTGTGTTTATTTGAAGTGTCTGAAAAACACTGGACCTGTGTGTCCCTGTGTATGTCTGGTTTCACTGTACATTTAATGGGGAATTATCTTACAATACAGTGTTCCAGAAGGAGAGGACTCATTCTGTCCTTGACTACCTTGGTATTACAACTATGTGGTATGAAAGCATTTCAAGAATTGCTTCTGAAGAAGATCCACATGTATTTCAGTAGGTGAAATTGGGAGGAACGGGGTGTCTTTGTTCTGAATGGAGCCACCAATAGTCAGTGAAAGAAGATTCAGCACACCAAAAGTCTTCGAGCTGAAATAAAATCAACATCCTGCTCTCCTGTTGTAGAGCTCTCCATTGAAATCTACTGGTCTTGAAAAAGAGAAGGTAGCACTAGAATAAAACTCCCCACTTGTCCTAGTGAAGCCCCAAATAGTATGTCATTGCAGGTTACTATGGAGTTATCGAATGAAGGCTGAGAAGCTCATTCTGCTGATCAATACCTGTGTGTGTGTGCAGATTCAGATCTCAGCAGTGGCTGTGTGTCTCCTGGAGGCTCCCCTCTGAAACCTGCATTCAGCTCATGTGAAGTTTTCTAAGGGATTAAACTTCTGAGACAAGTACAAATAAGGCATGGGTGCTCAGGATGGATGGACACGCTCTGTTCCTGCTGCTGTGTTATGATAATCCCTCTTTTCACATCTTTGCTTTATATAAGACTGCTGAGAATTAACAACAACAACAACAAAAAGTATCAGGAGGAACAGCTTTAAATGAAAATAAAGAGATGTGTCTAAATCCTTTAGGCTATTTGGGATGTCTCAAGTGATTTAGCCTGGCTGTATCTGTACATTAAAACGTATGGGGGCACTGAGGTTCATGACTTATCCTATTAAAATGTTAGAAGAGTTCCTGGCACGGGGTTGCCTCAGACAAGGCAGAGCTGTCCCACATAGTCCTTGGGGAATGGTTGAAGAGCTAGCACAGGGTGTAGGGTCTTTTCCGTTGGCAGCATGGACACAGCCACCCTATTTGGAGGGTGAGAGGGCTGAAAAGCACAGAGCAGGGCTCTCCACCAGTGGGCAGCAGTGCCAGGAGAAGTCATTTAATAGCACAGATATGGCAAAGTGCCTGCCTGCTCCATGATGGGTCTCTACTGTGACAATAAAGAGCAAAAACTCTGTCAGGTATTTTCCAGGCAGGAGTCTGTGCTGGATGAAGGCATGCTGGGAGAGAGACACCATCTCATCTGTGAGCCTGGTCTCCATGTGGACATCCTCCTGACAAGGCTATCCTGGTTGTCTGAGGGTGAGCTGCAATACCAGACTTTGGGGCTAACAAGCTCCCAGTCTTTTCTGCCACCATCTCCACCTTTATTCAGCTTGGGATAGGCATGGTGTGGAGGGAGGCCTGAAGGTCCCACCAAGCCCCTCCTTGAGCATCACTGGAAAGGAGATGCTTTTCCCCCAGCCATAAGTGGGTTTAGCTCAGTGCTACGGGACAATCCCAAGATGCAAGAAAAGCCATTTGGGTCTTACTTTAAACAGTCTGAGAAGAGCCTGCAAGGGGAGAGCACTGGGTGATTGGCACCATTTTTAGGCTTTCTGGGACAGAAACAGTGGAAGCAGTGGTGAGGGCTGATGCCCCAGTGCTAACTCCAGTGAGATGGAGTAGTACCAGGCACTGCTAAGTGTAAATAATGAAGTGTGGAGGGCTGCAGGACCACGATGTCTCTCTCCCACCCCTCGGAAAAGCCAGAAGGAACAAATACATGAATCTGATTTGCTTTTATAAGGTTCAAAGTTGGAAACTTTCCTCAAAAACATATTTCTTGCAGGGGAAGGTGTGTTCCATAGAGGTCTGTGCTGAAAAGCAGAAGATTGAAGGGTTAAAATATGCTCTCCAGGGAATTTCTACATTTTTGGAGGGTTTAGACATAATGTAGCAGGTAATGAAGGGAGTGGAGCCATTTCCTTGCCTTTTGCTTAGGAACTTGCAGCCTGTCTTGAAACAGAAGGAAACAGAAATCCAAGGGCTCTATCCATCACTCTTGTGCTGAAAATAAATGCTGATAGAGTGCAAAGTGCTGTATCCCTTGGGATACCTAAGATGACATGTTCCTTCCCTTGATTCCCAGCTAGGTCTCACCCTCTGGGCCTCCCTGGAGGTGGTGGGGGGCACACCAAGGTCAGGCCCTGGTGCAGGCTCTGTTGTGGGTGCTGAAACTTGGGGTGACCTTGGGGATGGGGCAGGGGAAAGGACAAGTCAAAGTCTGACAGCTTCCACACCCCACAGTGACCTTTCCCTTTGGCGTCCCACACCTCCATCCTTCCCTACACATTTGGATCTGCTCCTGGAAAAGACAGAAATAACACATGTGTAGAAAAGCTGGTGCCCAGCGCTGCTGAGAGGCAGGTACAGACACTGCTGAGGAGTATTACACTCTCTCTCATGGTATTACCCCTGCCTTGGCGAGGGGTAACTGGATCTGAGATAGAGTCTGATCCTCCCAAGCCTTTAATTGGATGCGTGAAAGGTCCAAAATGAAGCTCACTCCTGCTTCCCCCAGCTGTGATGCACAGTCTTCTTGTCACACAAGGACACTTTCCAAAGAACCCAGCCTCCTTTCTAACCTTTGATAGCACCCATCTCCCAGAGCAGCAAGCCAAAGCAGACACTTTGTCAAGGAGCCCTCCCAGACAAGTAGGGTGCTGGCAAAATATTCAGTAGCTTTCCAGACACACCCCCTTTTTCTGTTCTGCAAAGAAAATGCTGTAGTCAGATGAGAGACAAAAGGGGGATGGCAGAACAATTAGGGAACAGTCCCGCCGTTCTGTGGGATCGGTCTGCGGGATGGGGCCGGGACGAGTGTTCCACAAGGCTGGTGCAAACTGGAGCATGAAGATCAGCGTGCGGGGAGCACCTGCGTGTGCCAGGCAGCAGCTGGGGCAGCGCTCCCGGCCTGGAAAGGCTGATGTGGATTTTCCAAGGCTCCTGCATCCCCCAGCCCTCCCTCCACGACAGTTTCCATCACAAACAGCAGCAGCCTTCCTCTGTAGCACCGGGGCTGGGACAATGCACCTCGGATAAGTGGGCCTTCTGTCCCCAGCTGTACCGGGGCCAGGCTCTATCCCCAACCTGCAAGGCTTTAGCTTCTTTTTTTTTTTTGCTTTTTTGCTCTTGCAAAATCAATTTGTGGACAGCTCACTCATTTTTCCCTCTTGCAAACTTATTAGCTATTCAGCCCCGGCGAGCACTCGTAAGCATCCTTTGTCCCAGGGAGGGCTGGAGACCCCTTCATTAGCAGTGATTACTCTGAGCAGTTTGACAGCCTCCCAGCCCGCTTACAAGACTTTCCCATTCAGCCCTGCCCGGGGCTGCCCCGCTTCTCAAAAGAAACGGAAATATTCAAACATTTCTTCCCCCCCTCCCCCTGCCACCAGCTGAAGAGAGAAAAAGCTGTTTCTCTTCTCCGCCCTCCCCATTCACTTCACTTTTGATACAATATTTTCCTTCTTTGTTAAACCGGAGAGAGAGGGGTCAAGGCAGACTTTTTAGCGACCCTTTTCTGAGTGTATTGTTTAATGTAAATACAAGCTTTCTCCCCTTCTTCTCCGATTATTTATTATGATTATTATGATGATCATTAAAACAACGGAAAGCTCGGAAGGGCAAGGCTTGGGCTGATCTTTAGGAAGGAAAATGCTGAAAATACCAGGGAAAGGACTTTCCCTTTCAATATAGGAATGGAAGGGGCAGAAAGAAAGGAGGGGGGGTGTTTTCCGTTGGTGTTATCGGTACAGCCAAAGGCGGCCGGCGCAGCCCCGCGGAGCTCCGGCTCTCCCGATCCTCCCGCACCAAGCGAGCGCTAGGACCGGGGCTGCTCCTCTCAGGGCAGCTCCGTGCTCCGCTCGCCGCCCCGACCGCTGCTTCGGAAGGGGTTGATTTGTGCCTTGGCTGTGGCTGGGGCACGGAGCACCCGCGGATGGTCCCTGCACAGCCCACTCGGGAGATCCATCATCCTTTATGCCACTTAAACCCTTTGTCGAAATATGTAATATGCACGCCTGGCCAAACTCTGGGTTTGGTTTTGGTTTGGGTTTTTTTTTAAGAAAGAAATTCCACGTTATCACAAGTTGAGAGTATGTGTTCATATGTCTCTGTGTGTTGTCCCGAAACATTTAATTCCCCACAATAAGCTCTGGCTACTCAGCCTGCAGAAGCCAAGGGGAAAAATTGCAATCTGCTTCACCGATTCCCGGGGAACGAGAGAAAGAGCACGGTGTGTTTCAGCCCATTCGTTTTGGAGGCAAAACCTCTTTTTCTCCCCGTAAAAAAACTCGTGGGTGGGAAGCGCTGCCCGCCAGCGAACCCACCAACCCCCAAACCAAAGCAAAACCCCCACCTCGTTTGAGGTTTCAGAATCAAACAAATTTTGTCCCCACCGGCAACAAATCCGGTGGGGTTTAAGAGGCAACAAACCTGGAGCAAGGCTGGGGGTTCCAAGGTGCGATCCAGCCCCTCTCGCGGGTGGGTACCCCCCAAGGGAGCTGGAAACCCTCCCGCGGGTAGCCCCCAAAAAGAAATGGAAACGCCGCCACTGCTCCTGCTCCTCTCCCCTACCATCCTCTGCTCCTGCATTCCCAAACCACAGTTTATTTGCCTCTCCCGACACCCTGAATTATAACCCTCCAGGGAAATAGTTGCTTGTAAATGGACTGAAAAAACAGCTAATAAATACCTGCTACCTGCCCCGTTCCTGTGATGGTCTGTAAGGAAGGCACATGGCCTGGGGACGAAACGCAGATCTGGACATCGGCGGTGCCAACGCTTTTCAGGCTTGAAAAGCAAATTTAGAGAGGAAAAAGCCCCTGTCGAGACGGGAATATACCTCCTGATAAAAGGCATCACGACTAAATTAATCTGTCACGGAACTGAAATGGCCCCTCTGTCCCCTCCGTGCCTTTGCAGGGGAGCTGGAGCCGAGCAGGACCCGGGCATTCCCCGGAGCCGCTGCGGGCGAACTCTTCCCGGCTTCTCCTGATGCAAGGATTCGCCTGCTAAATAAAACGAGCCGAGCAATCAGCTTACCGGGGAGGCATCCCTCTGAGGACAGGGCAGTAAACGCGATGAGACCGAGCAGTCAAAAAAAGCACAGCTCAGGCGATTTAAAGATCAATGTCAAATTGTATAATATAAAATCCTTCTGCTGGGAAAAAAGCTTAGCACGCTCCTTAGACCTGGCGTTTGGTCTCCTCCAGCAAAACCGCCCCAAAACAAAGCGAGGGAGACGGGTGGTGGGGACAGCCCCTGGCATATCGCCGGAGACGGGATTTGGGGTTTTTTTGCCCCCGATCCAGCCCTCCCCGGTCATGGAGGGCTGTTAATTCCTCATCTTCTCCTCGCATTTGCCAGATGAGGAAGGAAGCTAGGTTTCCTCGGCTGGACTGTCCCCAGCTATTTGTCTCACCCCTCTTTTTTTTTTTTTTTTTTTTACCCTCTCCCTTTCTTTCTTTCTCCTCTTCCCTGTCCTAAAATTCTCCGCCGATAACCCCGCAAAGCCTCAGCTCTTGCGAGAGGAGACGGTGCGGCGATGCCTTCTCCTTCCCCTCGCTGGGCACCCGCATCCTCAGGTCCCTCTCCCCCCGCTTCATCCCGGCTCCCCGCCTTGCAAAGACATCCTCCCCNTTTTAATGCAGTCTGCTGTGAGGCTTGGGCGGGAGGCTTGGGCGAGTGGCGTGTGGCTGGGGAGCGCCCCGTACCCCAGATTTGGCGACCGAGGCCGGGAGATGACAAGCCCCCTGCTCCGGCCGTGTCGGCAGGCAGGCAAGCACCGGTTATCTGGACCTCCCGCTGCCCCCGGTTTGTCATGGCGGTGGTGTC
>VWZY01009718.1:51111-116905 GCA_013399075.1 Chloroceryle aenea
AAAAAAAAAGAAAAAAGAAAAAAAAAACCACCTCATGAACTTAGGGAATACTATGCAGCAATAGCTTTTTGTTTGGTATGTGCCTAAGTAAAATGTGTCAATCCAGTAGATGTTTGACTTTCTGAGGACTTGACAGACAGGTCAGTAGCTAGTAGTGGAAGCATAGTACATAATGCGCTTTAAAATCTAAGTGTTAGAAACAGAGGCTTCGTAAAGGAAGAGACGAACAATTACATTAACTCAGATATAATAAATACAATTGTCACCACTCGGGAAAGGGCTTCAGTAATGTTGCAAACAATTAAAAGAGCAGCGGGGTTCAAAAAACCTGGCACGTCCTCGCCTTGAATGCAGAGTTCAAGTCTCCTCACAGGGTTCCCAAAGCAGAAAAGGGGTAGAGAAACATAAACAGCAAGATGAGAGGCACATTTTCTTCTTCCTTTTTCTTTTTTTTAAANCGCTGCCCGGGCCCCGCGGGCACTGGAGGGAGCCCATCGCCAGGGTGCGGGGCTCCTCCCGGGGTAGGTTGGCGGTGGCTCTGAGCTGTCCCTGTNAAAGGGGTAGAGAAACATAAACAGCAAGATGAGAGGCACATTTTCTTCTTCCTTTTTCTTTTTTTTAAACAGAGGTAAAGTCTAGAAATGTGAACTCTACTAAATTTCAAGAAGAATCAGTCAGTCTTAAACAGCAGAGGAGAAATATGGCTTGATCTCAAAAGTGCCTTGCTGTAATGAAAATTATTTATGTAAAATCAACAAAAATAATGCTGTTGCACAGCTGACAATGTGCCATTATTTTATGGAAGCAATTTACCCCATAGATTATGGGTATTTTTCACCTTTCTAACGAAGAACCTTAAAATGACTGTTGTCACGTGGGTCATCAAGCTACGCTGTAGTTCTGCAATGAGAAGTGGCATTAATGTCAGTGTTATGATAATGGCCAGTGACTCCATCAGGCACTTTGTTTGTGGTTTCTGCACTCAGTGCAATCTTGTAATACACAAAACTTTATTGCCACTATTCAATTCTATATAATTACATTAATGTGGTACAAAAATGCAAGATGCATAATAATATTTTTCTTCTGGCAGTGTTCTGAAGAGCACCATTAGAAATGATATATGCAGTTTGAAGCTGTTTTGCCCATTGCTGTGTATGACACATTTTTCTTTTAACAAAAGCAAGAGCTGCTCTGAATTTGTCATCCAGAGCTGGTGAATGGTTGAATGCTACTTATCTGCAGTAGGACCAAGAATCTTCACTACAGTCATATCCTGGAAGTCAACAGTTGTCCAAAATTTAGATGTCTTTTGTTTCAGGCTGGTGTTAACTACTGTTCTTAAGATCTACAAACTTGCTATAGATTACCAGTGCAAACGAATAGCTCAGCCCTTTCTACTAGTGACACAGGTATCCTCTTAATTCACAGCGCAGAACAGCATTTGTCATTTGCAGTTACTTCATTTTAACAATACCCTGAACAGCAGGTATTTTACATATGCATGTTTTCAGAAGTCTTGCCATTTTCTGCTACTTTACCCTTTATATAAATTGCAAAATCACAGAACACCCCCCCCCAACATTAATTTCAATTCTGTTTCTACTTTCTATAAAAGCATTCACAAGATAAAACTTAATTGTAACTGCCTTAGTGACCAGATTGTAGAATAGTATGTGTCATAATAAGACACGGATTTACAGTCTGCTCTGTTGGGAAACTCTTGTGTTTTATAAACTAAGGAATAGAAATTATTTGCTGATTAATGTTTGTGCTTTTTATTTTGCATTCATGTGTTATTTTGCATTTATCTGTTTTATTTTGCATTCATCGTTACCCAATATCTCGTGGTTTTCATCAGAACTGACATTGTTAAACTCTTTCCAGAGATCAGATTTTTAATATAAGCTACAAATTAATTTTTGCATCAAAAGGAATGACTTTTTTTTTTCTTTCACATGGTGTAAAACCAAAAATATTCTGCATTGACCCATGGCTTGAGGTAGCATTTCTTAGTATTTTTCTTAGCATTTTCAGAAAATATTTTTTTTGCTATTTTAGGTGTTTCCACACACTAGGAACTAGGGTTCCAAGCTTTTAAATACATTTGGTAAAACTATTAACTCTTCCTCAGAGTTTTTATCACAGCCTATACTAATCCAGTCACTTGGATTAGTTATTCTGATCCTCACTTAACTATTAGGCAAATTCATTTCTGTCAAACATCCAGCATTGTAAATGCTCCCCCCACCCCCTCCTGTTTCCACAGTCTCACTGCTATAGTATGTAGCCTTAATGCCACTTAACTTAAATTCTGCAGTTGTTTTCCATTCCACTTTATCCTGGATTAGGATCTCATCCTCATCACCAATTTGTTGTGGCTTTACTTTTTACACAATACTAAGGGCATGGGGAAGCCACCGTGGGACAGTTGAGTATCAGATAACTTTGCTTAATGTTAAGTCTGAGTGAACCAGTATGTTCTGATGAATGATGATTGCATCCTTTTTAGATTTTACATGACTCCCAAACTGTTTAAAAGCACATAACTGAATTTCTGCACATAGCAACAAAACACAAAGGAAGCAGAAGGGATTTGTAATAATCTGCTTTCCATTGTATGTGAGTTCTGTCTTAAATCACACATGCATATACAATTACAAAACCACAGAATCATTGAGGTCCAAAAAGACCTCTAAGATCACTGAGTCCAACTATAAAATACACTTTCTGATTTAAATGCACTTTGCAATTACTACAGGAGGAGCGTACAGAATGGATAAGTAGCTTTCCCATTACCAGCATTGCAGTCGATAGGCTTAGTAAACCATCTGGGGTAGAGGCTCCACATTTTGTACACAAGCATCTACTCTTGCATTCTTCATGCCTTCTAAGAACATTAAGCCTCTCAAAGCTAGAACTGCTCCAGGAACAAAGCTTTACCTAACCAATACACCTTTTTAATCCCGACAGTGGTTTAGACATTCAGTGAGCCCATCACCACTATCAGTGAGAAATTTGGTTCCACTGAAGTGGTTTAGGTACTAATTCAAATGCAGTTATTTTTTTTTTCTCCCTTTTATCTTAAATTGTTTGGTTTTGCCTTGCAATTTTAACTTGTTTATTGTATTAGTAAAGCTTTTGACTGTAAATCCTTGAATAACATTTTTCTTTCGCAGTTTACACAATGAGTGACGGGCTTTTGAGCAACTTAGACAAACTTCTGCTTGAATTTGGTAGGTCATTATATAATATATTTTGTAATTAATATTTACTAATGTAGTACATATAGTGATGTTTTCTGGTTTAAGCAGATTAACTTCAAATAAATTTACAATGCCAAGATATTGATGTGTCCCTACATAATGTTTTGTGTAGGTTATGGGGATGGATACTAACAGATGTTAAATAGTAAAAGTGATATTTAGATTTTTTACTCAAATTTTTGTTAATCAGTGTTTGTGCAATTACTGCTGCACAACATCATTTTGTTTCACAGCTCAAGTTATATATATACATGTGTGTATAGATGAAAAAGTGTTTGTTTTCTTCTTAGTTTTCCAGCTAGAACAAGCTTCTTATGCTAAGGAACATGTGAATCAACAGATAAATTGTAAGTAGTGATAAATTATCATTTTATTAGACATAGAACACACTGCTTTTGTTTCATCAGTCCTGGTACACATTCTGTGTTTCAGGGGCGGAAGCAAGTCTAACAATGAAAGCTGTCCCGTGTCCTGCTCTCACCCTGCCTCATCTTTTGCCATCAATACTTGCTCATTCTCCCTAGCAGACTTTGCTTTTGCTTGCGACTTTTAGCTAATGCTGTTCAGCTGTCTCATGGACAGCCAGTTTCATGCTGCGCCATTTCCTGCTCTTACTCTGTAGCTCCTCACAGTCACTGGCAGTTCTTTGATTCAGCTGTGCATGCTCAATACATCTGCCACTTGCCTCCCTTTCTTTCTTCATGTTTTTTGTTCTTTCCAGATTTGGACCTCTGCCTCACTGCTTCTTCTCTCTTTCTGTTTTCTTAAAATAATGAAGGTTCTCTCAGTTGCTACTACCTGCTCAAGCCTGGTTCTTCTTTTTTTTTTTTGCAATCAGGCAGCTGGTAATTTTACTTGAAATTCAAAACAGTAAACTCAATGAGAAAGTCTTGCTCCACATCAAAATATTTTCCCCTAGAAGTTACAGACAGGGTAATATTATGGACTTAGGTCTGGACTGAAGTTGTTTTTTTGTTTTTTGCCACACTACTATGTGGAATCACTCAATCATGAGAATGGTTGTGGTAGAGAAGCTATTCTTTAGACCATCTGAGGACATCTGTGCTCATCACTGGTACTTCGTAGGTAGATAGTGAAGCTCATAATCTTCAGGAAAAAGAATAAGAGAGAATTCTGGTCTAATTGGTTTTCCTCTTGCTGGCAACATTTCTAATAATGTTGACTGTTAGGTCTGAGAAGGTACTTATTCATGAAGAAGATTATCAATATTAAATTGAAGCATCTCAAACATTAAAACATCTGTAACACTAAAGCTGGTACACCTAGAATTCTGGTTTAACTCTTCAGTCACATAACTGAACCTTAAAGTTGAGATTTTTCTTAACATTTATGCAAGCTTATGGTAAATGCACCTGCTTTCAGGCAGGGTCAAATGGCATAGCTATTTGCATGTTCACTTCAGACATACCTAAATATGTGTGAACTCACAACCCCCACTCAGACTTTTAAAAACTAGAGTTAAATCTTTCCAAAACTTACCCAGAAATAGTTCCATTGACTTAATTTCGTCTCTGTGTATTACTTGGAAGAGGAACAGTTGTAGCATTCAGCCTTGGATTTTACTGTGAGATTCATCAGGCTTTTTGGCTAGAATCCCTTTATAATCAGTGGAGGGAAATAGGCACTTTTAGGGTGTGATTTGTCTTATCCTTAAGAAAGAGTTTAAAGTAGGTTAGATAAAATAAGCTTTAAAAAATGTCTGCTTGTCTCTGCTGAGTGTAGCTGTAGCTGTGGGTGTCTAGTTCTGAAGTAGGTGCCTGCATTGTGAAGTCGGGTGGGATGGATCCTATCCCCGAGGTCCTTGTGAAAACAAAGGGTGAGTCAAACAACTCACACTTGTCACAGAAGTGCTCATCTACAGAAAACATTAAGTGAAATGTCGATAGCTTTGCTTACGAAATAGATATTTTGTTAAGACAGTTATGTTGTATCTTGCTAAATCTCAAACTGTATCTGCAAGATACTTCTGTATATATACACATCTTTTTTTTCTTTACAGTAATGAAACATTTATCAGTTGCCCAGTAGTTATGCTTCACACTAAGTAAAGGCGAGTTACTGACACAGAACAAATTAAGATATTGAAGATAACTCAACATATTAAAATACATGAAATACATTAAGAATCTTATGCTTTTCATTGACTGCTGTTTCTCTCTGAGAAAAGTGTATTTTTTTTTCTGGTAAAAATGCAGCTGGTGTTGGAAGTGAATATATAGCAAATACTGCAAAACCAGACCCAAACTTCAGGATGACCTGAAGTTCTAGAGCAGGAATTAAAACAACTCAAGACACATCTCACCTAAGTAAGATGCCTTTCCTAGTTCAGTAGATGGGAAAGGTAGGATCTGTGGTTATGGCCACCAGCTTTGCCATATAGCACATCAGGGCAGCAGTGATGGCAAGAGATGATTTGGTACTAATAAAACTAAAACCTTGTATGAAAAAGTCAGAAATGAAACACACAGGAAAAAAAAAAAAGCAACCCAGCAAAAAGTGCCCTTAGTTGTGCTCATTGCATTGTACTAACCACTCATTCAGAAAATGGTGTCAGCTGTCTGCTGTTAGAAAATTCAGGGTTAGGAATCTGCCTTAAGAATCTCTGCACATATCATAATGCTTGAGGTTTTTTTGCTCCAATGCATTTTTTTTCCATTAATTAACCTCTGTCTCCTGTATGAATTGATCATACATTACACATTCCCACCCTGAGTAAATTCTCTTTCTATTTTAATTGATTTGTTTCTCTTAACAATTTGCTTATATGCCTTTGGTGATTATTTTTCCCTTCTTGTCATCAGCTTTCCCACTCAAACCGTTTGTGTTCCTGGACTTCTGTAAAAGAAAACAAATGCTTGAAAGAGACCTTTATCTCAAGCAACCTTTATACTTCAGGAAGTCTCCCCAGTTGCAAGCATTACTGAGGGCAGAGTGGCTTGGTTTCCCTGTATACTACTTCTAGTATCTGCAGACACTGTGACTGCAAAAAAAAAAGGCAGGGTCAGCTCTAACTGTTAAGAGCTTTGCCTTCTACCACTCATAGTTCCTTTGGTTTTATATAGACTGGGATGCAGAAACAACACAAATATTTTTTTTCTTCCAAAATAAATCTCACAGTATTAGATGACAATTAAGGTACTCACCACCCAGCTGAAACTCCCTAGGTTTTGACTCACTCTGTTGTTGCTTTGCTTAATTGCAGGCTGTCCACTCATTTGGCACTATTGAGTATTTTGGAAGAATTTTTTAATCATTCTGAATGTCGACTTCTTATTTCATAGGTATGTGAGGCTTACTTTTGAATTTCTTTTTCATTTCAGTGTACACTGTAAAAATCATGGAAAAAAAGAACGAAATTGCTAGGCTGGAGGAAAATATAACTAACAGCAATGAGGCAATTGCTGATCTGCACAAGCAAAATGAGAGCAGTAAGAAGAGCTGTAATGCGTAAGTGTAATAGAGCCCGAACTTTGAGTTATGGATGGCATTAACAAAGTCAGTGAGTAAGTAGTGTAAAATATTTATGTGTGTGTTCTGGTAGGAGTGATGTTAAATAAAACTTTAGTACTCTATCTTTTCCAATCTGCAATCATCAGGTACAAATATTGCATTAAAACAGATCTCCTAAAAAGTAAATTATAGCTAAACAAACTATAGTTGAGTTTTAGTTTTTTATTAGGATCCAGAGTTCTCAGAGGTCACAGATACTGTCTGTGCAGCATACTGATGTTTTCAAATAGTAAGGTTACACAAACATGATTTTCCTATATTTGGATGCATCTGAGTTCTGTTAAATTTGAATATTATTAAGAATACTATTGAAAAAAAAAGATTAAAAAAAAAAGCACTAATAACTATGAGTGGCCATAAGGCTTCACTGTGTTCTTTGTTTAAATCTGAATCTGACTTCCTGAAATTGAACCATCTTTCTAT
Source organism: Chloroceryle aenea (assembly GCA_013399075.1). Lineage (NCBI taxonomy): Eukaryota > Metazoa > Chordata > Aves > Coraciiformes > Cerylidae > Chloroceryle > Chloroceryle aenea. The sequence goes on from VWZY01009718.1 coordinate 58,332, forward strand.
TCTTTGTTCACAACGTTTCACATTACTTTTTGTTCAACACATATTCTCTCCTAAGATGTGTCCTAACTGCCTCTACATACATATATGCGTGTAGTTCTACTAGCAGATTTTGTTATCATTTTAGCTACAGACTGCAGAATTGTTCTAGGCACACTGTTTTGATGAATGCAATCAGCTGCAGGTTGCAGTTTTCTTGAGAGAGATTTTCTGATCAGATTATTCATGCAAGCTTCAAATGCAGATCACCTTTGGGTCCTAGTAACTAGAAGTTTCCCAAACAAGAATTTGGCTACAAGGAGCTTTTTCTTACTGATGTGGAATGTCTTATTTTTAAAAATCAAAATCTCAGGTGTTTGCAAGGGTAGCTAAAGGCAAATCTCTATTTGACAATACAGAGAGTTTGACCCAGAGGACATAATCCTGTCTTTTCATTGCGCTGCTCACCTCTCCACAATCTGTCTAGTTCCTTGGCAGTTGAAGTGATGATTTTTATTTCAATTTCTGTATTGTTTTCTTACAATTCTATACCTAACAATAATTACTTGAATAAAAATGTCTACAACATATATTTGAAATTTTTGGTTAGGATGTGAAAGGAGCATGTGGGTGTTTCTAAGAACAAAAAGAGAGCATCAGGGTTCTTTCTATGTTTATTCTGAACTATCTGAAAACAAAAGAAAGAATGGAATCATTAGTGAATGAAGTGGGTACAGTGTATATATATATAAAAATTTCTGAAACCATTCACACTACCTTCTTAGATACCTCTTGAAGTTGCAAAACTGATTTAAAATTAAAAACTCTGAAGTGATGCAAATAAATAAAAAAAATAAGGGTAGAACTAAGGATCTGATCTAAATTTTAATCATCAAATTCAATGGGGTTTGGCTCAGGTCCTACAAAGAATAATTAATGGCATTAGTGTAAAGAGACTGAAAATGAGAAGTGACTCATTAATGAATACATGTATTCATAGAAGGACAATGCTCACAGAAGAGTAGAGACTTTGTGTCTTAAATTATTGAAAATGTCATTTAATGACATACTGAAAACTGCAATAGACAGCCCTAGCTGTAAGATCAGACAATTAGAACACTTATGTAGTAGAACCATCAAAAACTTCTAAAATTTATTCTAGTTGATGCTCCATATACACTGGATATGATTCTAATGCTGATTTTATAAATTCAAGTAGTGTTTTGGAGTCACTCACCCTCATAGTTGACTAATTGCCAGTCATGCTCAATAGAGCTCTCAGAGAAACAACTTTTCATCTGGATTACAAGACATTGTGTGTGTATCAAAACATGTCTGAAAACTTTGAACAAAACAGGTAGATCTTATGTTCAGCAGTGAGTTCTCTGAGTAGAAGATCACTGTTTGTGTGCCAGTACATTTTTATATAAGTATGTGGATTTCTACTTTTTAAAAATTCTGACCCTTTAAAAGTTCAGCTTTCTGCTGAATATGCAGAAGCTGTAGTGAAGTAACAGTTTGTATTTACATTCTTAGTCACCAATTAATTAATTAATCACCAAATAACTGAGGTCAATAGTGCTAAATTTCCTGAATGGATGCTGCAGTTTCTCATTCAGCTTTTTTATTGACAAACTTTACTGCTGTTGTAAATGTTGATTATATGTTGTGTTGTCTCACCACCTGGAGTACATTATTTTTTGTTCAAGGTTATTGGACTTCAGTAAATTAATTGTCAGGTTTTTTTGTTCTTTATTTATTTCCTTGATGGAAATTGCATTAAGTTAGCTGTTACTGAAGCCTCTATTTTATTCCACCTTTGGAGTGGTTGTCCAAAGGCACATTCATACTTTGTGTGATTGCATGCTACAGACCTTTCAGGTTTGAGTTGTGGGTCACACTCACATCCAGAAATGCCCTTGACTCAGCCTGCTCATGAACACGCCGTGTGAAGTGAGCCGTACGTCCTCAGTTGCTCTCACCTGTCCAGTATTGAATTATTTGCTCTGTTCAATTGCAGCCTTGCTCTGTACTGCCATTTCTCCCCTCCCCCTTGGTGATGTGTCTCTCTCTTCTGTTCCAGATTCACTTAGTCTCTTCAATCTTTACAGTTTTTCCTTCTTACATTTCTTCAGTGTTCAGCTTTGATAGTGTCTGTGTATGTGTTGCTAACATTGTGGGTTTGTGAGTACATCTCCTAGGACACAGTTCCACTCAGACAGACTTCATTGTAGGTGTTTGTGTTGCCTTAGGGTTACTTGTATTCTGGACAAAAGCTGTATTTGTAGATGACTTGAAGCCCTGACTAGAAAGAGGGTGGGTGTGCTATTTTGCTCTATAGAAGGTTTCCTTGGAAGAAGCATGTGATTTTTAATTTTTTTTTTTCAGCAGCAGCTTGATCTCTGTCCTACTCTAGCCCTGTCTGTTCAGATGATTTGGCCATGAGCTGAATCTCAGCTCCCAGCACCTCAGAAGTTGCCTGTTGACAACCTGTCATTATGGAGGTTATTCTCTCTGAATGATCAGTGTTTGTCACTAGGACATGCACCTATTTAGCTCAGTAGACTTAGACATTTTTCTGTTCTTTCCCTCCCCTCACAACATTTCAGTGTCTGTTAAGTCTTACTAAGGTGTTAGTTGCTGTTTGGAGGGTCCATGCACCAGCAGTTTCTGACTTTGTTTCTTACCATCTTTAACTGAGCAATATCCCAGACAATTGTTCAGCTACAGCTTTCTGTGAAGATGAATTTCCTGGTAGCTGCTACCTCAGCTGGGAGGGTGGGACACCACTAGGCCTGGATGGCTCATGCTCCTTACACCATCTTTTTTTCAGGCAGGATGCTTCCTTTTAAAGGCCCATTTTATACCTCTCCTAAGGAGAATTTTAGTTGAATCAGAATGGTTTTCTGCCATATGCCAAGGAAGAGGCATATCTAATACTGGGATGTTGAGAAAGTACTACTACCTTAGAAGTCATAAGTCCTTTGTGTATTCCCTGATGTTGCTGTGGTTTCAGTACAATCTACAGCATCCTGCTGTAAGAAAATCACTTGGATGGGCTGCTTCATAGCTTTTACATTACAGGAGGCTTCTGAATAAAAAATGGGATAAATGTTTTTTGAGGGCCATAGGGGAGCAACATACAAAATGACAAGCTGTGAACCCATCAGTTTGCTCTAGAGGAACCCAGTTATGAGCTGGCCAGGAGGCACTCAGTGCTTCTTGTCTGGAGACAGGTTTCTGGAATGGGTGATGTAGACACTCTATGTAAGCAGGTACCAACTGCATGAAGTATGACAATACACGTGGATGGTGACGTGGAGGTGGAAAGGATGTTACTTGACAACAACTGAAATGGAGTTCTTATCTGCCATTAATTTATTGTTAACTATTAGCTGGCGAGTTTTCCTGTAGGGACAGAATGTGAGTTCAGATCTAGTCAGTAAGATGTGGTATGTGGACCTGTGACTCCAAACTGCCAGGTCAGTGCTCCCAGTGTCTGGGCTATTGTACTGGAAGACAGCAGCTCTTTCTGGCTGTTTGCTAAGCAGCACTTGCTTAGTAAATGGAGGAAATCCCGAGCCTGTGACCACTGCTTGTGCTTAGGTATGAGGTGGGTGCTGGTGATTCTGATGAGAACAAAGCTGTGTACGTCTCCGACAAGGAGATCATACCTATCTGATGGACTTACTGATGGTGCTGCTCTGGGCACCTAACGTGGGGATTTAGATCACAGGATCACAGGGTGTCAGGGGTTGGAAGGCACCTTGGAGATCTTCGAGTCCAACCCCACCCCCCCATTTCCTGAGAGTTAGGTTCTGAAAATTTGTGAAGCTCGCTCTATTTATTCCTTATAATCTTTGTTAATCCTATATATATATATATCCCTGAATTCACAGCTTTAAAACCTTAAGTAAATATATGCACGTGACAAACCTGCTTATGTTTGACTTTCAAAACATTAAATAAATTATTTGTTCTAATAAGATAGCTAATGTAATTTGATGACTTCATTTCTAAATAGCTCTTTTTATTATTATTTTTTTAAGGAAAGAACACTTACATGCTTTCTTTTTTATTTTATTTCACTCTCTCCACAGCTGGAAGCCCACCTATATAATTCTTAGCAAGCATGAAGAATATTTGAAAAACGAGCTTGAAGCTTTGCAAGAAGCTGTAGAAAAAGAGAGGTATCTATGATCATGGGAGATGAAGTTTCTAGCAATAGTACTTATCTGGCTAAACTGATCAGCACAGAAAGTGCAATCTGCATTATAAAATTGTAAAATTTTCAGGATAATGTCAGTAATGAAAAGGATTTTTGGTTTACATTATTATGAGGTCATAAATTATTTTGTAGTTACCAATGGAATAGGATAAAATATGACTTCTTAAAATTCAGTTGCTTCCCAAATGCCTATTGTAATTTTTCAGAATGTTGCTCAGTTGCCTACAGTTTCAAGGAAAGCCCAAGAAATAAAGGCAGTGAATGTTTTGGCTCTGGCAGAAATATGAAATAGCAGAGCCTACTTACCAGAGCATACATGAGTTGTATCTATGAATGATTTTTTTATTTTTCCCATTATTACATGTCTTCCTATATATTGTGATTTCAGTAGATTCAGATGTTCAGGTTTGGGAAGAAGTTTTCTTTTAAAATACACAGGTTTTATGTTGGTTTGTGGTTTGTTTTGTTTGTTTATTTGTTTTTCAGAAGCATCATTTAATTGAAGTCTTTTAATTCATATATGTACTCAATAAGATAACAGTTAGAAGCACTCAGATAATTCTATGCTTTTCTTTATTTGTGAATATGAATTGCACATGATTATTAGAATATACAGATCAAGTCTTTGTATACTGCTGTATGTTCTTCAGAATAACCACTAAGCATGCAAGTTCAATATTAGATCCTGAAAAACAGGGTGAAAGCCTGATCTAAAACCACTTTAAGACAAGTTGTGGGTAAGATTCTAGTCAGTATCAATAGCAAATTAATTTCTGTTCATTAAGTGACATTTCAGTTGTTTCATCTTCATTACTTGGAATCTGCATTTTAAAGAAGTGATTGGTTGTGCAGTGTAGCTGCCTACATTCAGTGCAATAAAGAACAGTCTCTGAAGACTTCCACTGGAATGTTCAAAATGCAGTGTGCCAAGTGAACCCTCTGAGGTTCTATTTAACGCTCAGGTAAAACTGATCTGTGTTTTTGGGAGGTTCCTTGCCTTCACTGATTTCCTAGTGAAGGGGAAGAGGTTGGTCAGTTGGTCAGGCCTGTGGCAGAAAATGATGGCAGACCCATCTCGAGATCTGAATACCAATTTAGAGGTATAACTGAGGTAACTTAAAATGTTGGCTTTGATTCTTCTGTAAGTGTTCTCTTTGCCAGTTGTCGGAGACAGCAGAAATAGCATGCCTGATAGCCTTTAATTAACTCAGTTAGTAGCTTATCTGTCTTCTTCCTGTTCAGAGCTCTATATTTGGTGAAAAATAAGTCTAAATTGGCTTTCTATGAGTATATGATTAAGCCATTTTGGCTTTCACTAATTTGAGCTGACAAGCCAAAGAAGCATTACTTTTAAATTGCTCCTTTAGATAACTACTTTCAATTCCAACATGAAAGTGTTTGATCTGTTTTCCTGAGCTTAATTAGGAGACGTCATGACTATAAATCATAAAGTAAGTTTAATTCATATTTTACAAAAGTGGTCTCATATATAGTCCTTCTGTACTGAAGCATTTGATGACCTATTCAAATCAGCAAGATGTGTGTTCAGCAGACTCAAAATATTTAAATTAGGAAGAAAAATAAATACATTTAGAACTTTATGTGCTGAATGTGCTTTTTAGCCTGGCATGTGAGGGCATCGAGGACATACTGCTTTAGATGGGAAGATGTTTTAAAAAGATGGGCAGATCAGTTTGTATTTAATTAGGCACTTATTATGGAGGTTTTAAATATAGTCCACATTTTCTTTTTATTCTTATTTTCAAGAACATAAAAGACCACTTATGTGGACTGGAAGTTCTTCCTGAAAATAAGTGATATGAAAAAGGAAAGAGGACTAAATAGTTATCCACATACTGTTCAGGGGGTTTGTGAGTGCTGTCCTTTTCCCATTATTAGATTATTATTTTTTTTACTTCATTGTGAATAGTGCTGAAGTCTAAATAGCCTATGTTTAGCTGCAGGAGCCAGAGGATGTGAATTACTTAGGAAAAATATTAAAATTAGTGACAATTTCTCAAGACTACCATACTATACTATACTATACTATACTTTCTTTCCAATATTAATCTGTGGATAACACAGTTTGGGAAAAGAAGCTTGAAATGTACCTGCTACAACAAATTAATTTACTTGTTTGTATTTTTTAAACTGACTTGTTATGCAATCTTAATTGTATACCAGCAAATTTCTTTGGTGCTCAGTTATTGTTTGCAGAATCTGTTAAATTACATAGAACTGTATCAATTTCATCTCCCATACCTGGGAAGTTTTGTACAATATACACAAATACTGAGTAGATCAAGAAACTTGAACAAGATTCCTGAGACCACTCACATAGAAAAGCAAATAGATTGCTGTAATTTTCTAAAAGAAGTTTGGGAAGTATCAGTTCCTGGGTTTCATGGTGTTGATCTACAGCTTCTTTCCTCTAAAGAGGTGTATTGAATTTCAGTCAGTTTAACAAGAACTAGTGCCTGGCATTTAGTTTTATTTGAAAATTAAGATCTTACATTTTTTTTTTTCTTTCCTGTGACTAGTCCTTCTGCAAGAGCAGAAGCTTCTGCTACTGATTTTATATTTCTTTCTCAGTTAAAGGACTAGGCTGCCTTAATTTTACATGCTGGATATATCTGTGATATCTCTTTAGAAACATGTGCCATCTACATAAACACCATCAAAATCTTATTATATATTTAGCATATGCCTAATTTTATTTTTCATCAGTGAATGGCATAGAATATTAACATTCAAATAAAATAACATTTTCATTTAATTTTAAGCAGTTATTAAGATTCTGTTTTCAAATGGAGAGGGAAATGTATTTCCTGGGCACTGATTGTTATTATTAATCATTTTAAAAAATATTAATGGGCAACTCTTGTCTGTGTGGGAAGTACAGACTTCCTGCAGATCTGTGCTCAGATTACCTGTGTGTGACAAGAATGAGAAACAGTTCCTTGATTGTTTTATTAATTATTCAGCTTTCCCAAAAGATACTACTTGATAGTAGTATTTTGAAATTACCTGTAAGAAAAATTATATCTAGAAGCATTACAGGTGTAATAAAAGACTCCCAATGAGACAGTTAAACATTTGACTTGTCATTAGCAATTTGTCCTGTAAATCCCTTGCCTGAGTGAGAAAACTGAAACTTAAAAGACTTCTCCAATGCAGACACTGCAATTGATTTTACAGAAGAGGATGGATGTTCTGTCCAGCAGCACTTCTCTTCCTCCCCAGATATAATTTTGAATTTTATGTGATGAGTGTCACCCTATTGCTTGTTGTGGTATTTGTTTTTATAGTACAATTAAATTTTATTACTGCCATGAGCATTAATTGATGCCACCTACTTTATGAATGTCCTGAGCTGTGTACTCCCATGATGTCAATGAAATCATATTAGTGTAACATTAATTTAGAGGGCTGCCCTACAAGAAGCTGAGTGTTCCAGCTCTTTGCCAATTACACATTTTAAGTGTTTGCTTAACATTAAGCATGACTAGTTTCAGTGTGACTAATGTGTGTGTTTAAGGCTTCTCTGAATCAGACACAGATTACTCAGCATCTCTTTGGAGGAAGCTCTTAGATGCATCAGGCTGCTCTAAATATGGGATGCTAGGCCAAGTTCTCTTTTACTGTAAGTCTGACACAACTCCACCAAAACCAGTTGTGTTGTGCCAATAAACATGAACAGAGAATTTGGCCTGCAATGACTTTCATGATAATTGTACAGGGAAAAAGCCTTTGTCACTTTCAAGGCTGCCTTTGAAAGTGGTACAGGTTATATTCCTTTCAGAACAGTGACGTTTGACTGTTTTCTACATCATGAACATATTCTTTGTTACATATCATGTAGTCTTCCTTAAGAACAGCTGGAAAATAAAAAAGAAAGCCAAATAGGGATATATGAAGTATAATCTGACTTTTTCCCAGGACAGCAGCAAGTCTAATTGAACTTAAATTAATAGTTTTGTTTTGTTTGTTTGTTTGTTCTTCCTTATAAACAATGTCTTAATGTGAAAAAAATTAAGCAATGTGTATTTTTATAGGAAAATGTATCAGGATTACTTAACCCAGTATAAGGAGATTTTGAAGCAACACCGTGAAAAATATGCAGAGACTGCTCTTGCACAGAAGTATTACCAAAAAAAGAGTGAGCTTGAAGAAATTCGAAACAGAATTTTGAAATGGTCTGAAAAATATAAATTGCAAGGAGATGCTTCCTTGGATACTCTGGGTACTGTTGTTATCAATGCTTTTACAGTAGAGCCTTTTGACAGTGAACTCCACATGAAGAGTGAAATCCTCTAATTAATTTTCCACAGTTTCTCTTAATGTAATGAAAGGGTCTTCTTTTTGTTATACCATTTTTAGAAAAAAAATCGGTAGCAAACCAAGACTTTGAGGAAGAATTTGGAGCATATTTACTAATATTCCTTCCTCCAACCCATGAATATAATGAGGAGAGGTTTGCCATTTGGCTTCTTGGGGTAAAAAAGTCCTAAAATGACTTTGGAATTAGCCTCTCAGCATTTTAAATTTGTTTTTCATATATATATTTACTGTTGTTTTTAGTGGCATTGCTCTGTTCTACTGCTGTATATGTTAGGTACACTAAGTAAAGATAAACCCTCACAACCTATTTAATTTGTATTTGTAAAGAAAGTTAGGTTTGTGAATTAATGATCTGAAATAATATTTTTTTTCTGCAGATCTTGTTCCTTTTAAATCCCTAAATGATTGGGTTTTACAGATGTATCCTTGATTTGTAGTGTTTATATGGCTGAGAGGGAAGGAAGTTTATATTTATCTTTCACAACTTTCTATTAGAAAGTATAGTAATTATTTATGTATTTACATTTAGAGGGGCAGTATTAGCATATCTCTGTGAGAAAAGTGAAGGTCAGATAATACTCTTCAGTTTAAATTTATGGGACAATTTTGAGGAAAGAAAATGAAATTTCACTTAAAGATTTATTGATCAAAATGCTTCATTATTTAAGCCTAACTGAAGTCATATTTGAAGATTTGTCTAGGAAATGTAGGTTTGTATTTTTTCCGTAACATGAAAGTGTGTCTGCAAGGCAAAAAACACAGGAAATGTTGAAGCTTGCTGCAGTTGCTACACAAGAAGCCATTGGACTAGAAAAAGAAGCAGAAGAATTGGAAATGAAAATTAATTATTTAAAAATGGTAACCATATTTAAATTTTCTTTTATATACATACATTTTTTATATGTAGTGACACATTTCATCATTATCTTTTCTGAAACATAAAAAGTAGTGTATTTTCAAGCACATAGACCAACAGGATGATTCCAGGATTAGGAATTATGCTTTGATAGCATCACATATGTGTTCCTAGAGAAGAGAGGCCCACAAATGTAAAGGCTCTTCAAGCTTCCTTTCTATTGACCCGAGCTTACACCATAACTTCTGTCAAGGCACCCTGTCGTGGTGACTTTTGTGCCAGCTCAAGAGGGCCAGAGAATACTCTTCAAAATAGACCAGGGGCATCCCTTCCTGAGCCCCAGGGCTTGAGCATACAGCTTTCACAGGTCCTAATGGTGGTCCTAAGGGGACTCCACTGACTGCAGGGTCAGCCAGGTCCGCTCCAGCCAGCCTTACACTGATACAGGCACACTGTGCACGGGTGGTGGCTGCTGTTCATGTCTGGTGATACTGTCTGACACTCAGAGACTGAAGTGCCCAAGGTGGTAGGAGCTGAATACACGTCCAGTAAGAAGGGATGTGGTGAATTTATTTGTAACTATGAAGAATACCATGTAAGGAGCATCTTGTTCTGAATAGATATGTAGGGTCTGTGCTCAAAAACTTCAGTGTTTATTCCAGTTGTTGCAGTTGGCCCAACAAAAATTACTGTCTCTTGTTAATCTTGTTCTGCCAATTTCTTCAGACTGTCTCAGCTACAAAAACTCTTCCACTGTGCACTGATTCATCTGGTTTAGAAAACATTTGCAGTACATAGGTATAATTTTTCGAGTGTTTTTTTTATTATTTCTATTTTTTCTTTATCTTTTAAGACATTTGAAGAGACTAGAAGAGATCAAAATAATTCCGAAATGATTGAAGGGAAAAACCAGAAAAGTCTAGAGAAGCCAAAGGAGTTTAAAGAAAGGTACACTTAAAAATTATTTCTTTCCCTGGCTTTCATCCAGATTACCATTCCAGCATTTACACAAAGATGGCCACAAAACACAAATTGTTGCTAAATAATGACTGGGAAGCTTCTCTAACCTTGGTCATGTGATTTAATTATGTAATTTTGAAAGTTTTTTATTTCTTGAGGTTAAGATCACGGCAAATTTTGATTCTTTGAAGCCAAGTGTATCTGGAAACATACTATTCACAAGTATTTGTAGAAACCTTTTCTCCTCACATCTACTGCTGACAGGTCTATGTGAAGAGTTTTCTGAGGTTTGAATGTGGCTGCAGAGACTGTGCAGTCAAAGCTAAAATACATGAACTCTATTAAATGTGTATTTGGGCAAAAGGAATCAGGGTCCCACAGGTCATTTGCCTTCATCTCTGAACTACTTAGGAAATTTAACTCTTAATTTAGTTCTTAAAAACAAGCATCTGTGAAAGTTCCATAGACAGGATCAATAGCTTAGTAAATTTGCCAGTGGTCATTTACAACTGGGACTCACTTTAATTTGAGTTCAATTACAGTGGCTGAAAATCACCAGTATTTCTCTTTGTTGTTACACTTTCTGCATCTGAATGTAAAGCTACACCAGCCATATACGTATCTTATTTCCTTGAGTACTCATTCTTGACACAGGCAACTTCTACAATTACTGTAACTGAAAGTAATATTTAAATAAATAAAATCTTTTATTATTCCTGTTTGGTTTGGGTTTGTTGGGTTTTTTTGATTGCTGTTTTAGGAGGCATATGACTTGTATGGTTTGTTAGGTCTCAGTCCAGCACAGCACTAGGTGTCTGTGTAGCTTTACAGGCAAAGAGAGTCCTTTCCAGCAGACCTCTTGGACTGAGGTGTGCTCAGGGTTTTATGTGACCACCGTTGTGTATGTGTATTAGCTTAATGTGTTGTTAGGTCCATATATAGTAACCAGTGCTTCTAGTTTGGTATATTTTTAGTAGTGTTGCTAATTTTACTCCACACTACCTTAGAAAGTGCATCCTACATTTAATCTTTTTATTTGTGGAACATTTCAAGAAGAACAAAAAGAATGATTCAGCTCGTCATTTGTTCTGAACAGCATTGTTTAGTCAGCTCTAAACCAGATGTTGTAGCTAGAAGCACAGAGGAGCTGAGCAGGAATGTCAGTGTAAATAAAAGAGAACTCATTATTTTAAGAAAGGGTAAATGTTCCTGTGCCGAACAGCCACTTCGCTCTTCATTGTTATGCTAACCTTTGTCTTTCTACACGGCGAAAGGCTATTTACCCTACACAGATAATTACCCCACAAGTGAAAGCACTTGCTGCAGTTTTCTCTTTTGTGTATGCGTAGTGTGAATATTCCAGACAATCTCAGAGAGAGAAAAAGTGGCTTTAAATTTGAAAATGTGATTTCAGAACTACAATAATGAAATACTGTGATTAAACTGTAAACCCCAAACTACTAGTACTTTTCTTTGATAGTGACAAAATTTAAGTCAACGATGTTCTTATGATTGGTTTATTCATGTCTACTTTCTGTGATATTCTCTGTCTGATATTATTTAAAGAAAACTTCAACTTCTGTCAAATGCTGGAGCCAAAAGAGATAGAACCTCCCTGGCACTATGCACCTCCCTTGAAAACTCCACTTCTTTGAAGTAGATACATTTTATCATTTTCTTTCTTTTGCAACTGTTAACTTTTTTTTTTTTTTAGGATATATGAAGAGAGTGAACATCCATCTTTGCTAAATGAGAAACATCAGCTGTATAAACCATTGCATGCTCCAGTCATTCCTCGGAAATTAGTCCAGTCTGTACAGACTATTAGATTCACAATGCAACGAACATTTCGTACAGGTGCAGAGTGTTTAATGATCTCTCTGGGAGGGTTTGGGATTATTTTTGTGTAGATGAATGGAAACCATGATAATAAATCCAGTGAACTGCTCCTCCTCTGCTAGCAGAAGCTGGGATTTCAGTGGAAGTTGGGGACGTACCTATCTATATGTTCTGATCATTTTCTATCTCCAATTCATCTCTTATCTGTGTAATGAGTAGAGAGACAAGACTGATATACCTGATGCATAGTGTCAGAAAAATCTGAACCATACTGTTAGCCCTGTTTGCTTCAACATAGTAAATATTAAAAATCAAGTACTATTTGCTGTAAACAGATTGATGTTTTAATATTTTGTGATAATTTTCTTTTAGCTGTCTGTTAAAAGGAAAAAATATATGCTTTGTTCCAAAGTTCAGTTTAACTACGCCACGTTTTGGATACTTAGTCCTACTGACAGTATTAAGCAATATTTGTTAATATAGGGAGAGAAGAAAAAGAAAAACCTATGGAACCTCCAGTGGCCACCAGCAGTTCCTCCAGCCCCGAAGAAAGTTCACCACAGGTATGTGGCTCTCCCACGGGTAAAAACATGAGGCTAGACTGAGTGGAAAAAGATCAGAAGAGATTTCAAGCAATTCTGATTTGTGACTGCCGGAGGGAGTTGGACAGTATGAGGATGATGGAAAAGCTGTTGCCAGGGTAATCCAGAGATGAGGATGGGAATCTAGAACCTAGAATTGCACTTAGAGAAAAATGGGAGGCATTAAGTCAAGGTTAAGGGAACTTTAAGAAAGGGTGATGGCAACAAGGAAAAGAATATGGAGTCCGAGGAAAAAGATGGGAAGAAAGAAGGCTGCTGTACTTCAGAAAAGGTGTGCTGTAAATTACAGTTGAGTGGCAGACAGCTTCTGCATAACCAACCCTTTTTGTCACCCACCCCAAACTGAATTCAGTTTGATGCATTTTGCAGATTAAAACCAAACTAGAATCAGCAGCTGCCTGTGAAATAATGTGTTATCTGATGCTGAGGCGTAGATTCCTAGTGCCACTCTGCCCATAAAGCACAAATACATGCCACCTGTAGGAGTTAGGGATTCTGATCTGATCAAAAGCTGTGAGGCAGGAGTATTTCCATGTTTTCTGCAGTTTTTCAATCCACACAGGAGACATACTCACTGATGCACAAACTGACTTTGGCTTTCAGAGATGGATACAGGCCTGTCTCCTGCTCTTTTTGTGTTGTGAAGAAGGAGCAACCTGGCTGTAGTACTGGAAAACTTGCATAAAGTTTGTAAATAATGTAATGTTATTTATGCAGCAGAAAATTTATTCACATCTATTTATCATTGCTGTGAATGAGACTTCATGTAAAATTCTAGAAGTGGGTTTGGGTATCATGCTGTTAAAATGTAGGCAAAAAAAATTTTTATGTTGCCCAACCCCTGAAGAGCAGTTAAAAGAAGGGATTTCCACAGTCCAGGGAGAAATCAGAGTAATATTGTTGAAGTGACAATTTTGTCTGCTGCCTCATTTGAATTTTTTGCTATGTTTTAGATGGTTATTGACACTACAGGAACTAACAACCCACAAATTGCCCAAGTTCCATCAATAGCAAGTTTACAAAACCAAATGCAGTTCAGGTAACTTTTCTTTAAAAGTAGTTTTAATTCTTGAGATTGAGGTATATGGAAATGATCCATATTTAGCCAAATGCTATTTTTTCTCTTTTAGACTGGCAATTCCTCCAAAGCAGATGACTTCCAATCGTGAGAGTGAAAATGCATTAATAGGTAAGGTTCCACTGCCATTTTTTGATAGGCCGTGCTGTTACTGCATCTTGGATCACATCATCATAAAAGAGAACATTCTAGGTAGGGGAAAAGTTTTCATTCTGGTATTAAGTGGGCCACCATTCGTATTCCTTTTTCACCTTGATTATTTAGTTCAGACATTGAGTATAGCAGACAGGCAGTGCCCCAGTTCAATTACTGAACTGCTCAGTAACGTGGGATTCATTCTACACTGACCATTGACAATGAAAGGAACCTTCCAGCATCTCTTGTAAATCCATACTCTAGTCTCAAATTACTTAGGTAAAATGAAATCCAGTCTGCAAATCTGCCCAGAAGGCATGAGATAATGCACAGAAAAGGGATATAATAAAGTCAGTAATTTAGGAATCATGAAGCATCAGATTAAGATTATTAAAGATGAAAATTAACTTGAGAAATACATACAGAATGCTTACAGAAACAAACCAGGGTAGTTACAAATACACCTATAGTTTTTGACATCACCAGTGACTGAGCTTCAGTTTAAACACAACGTTTTCTAATTATTTTGACAATTTAGATGTATGTCAAAAATTAGTATTCTTTTTTTATAAATAGGATCCTAATTATATGTCCTGAAACACAGGATCTTAACCTGCTGTGCCTGAAATGTTGCACAGTCTGCAGCTTAGAACAGAAAGTCTGATAACATTCTTCTCTTTTTTCATCCTGGCCTTTGCTCCGTTAAGGTGGAACCTCTTGTGCTCCAGCTTACATCCATTCCCCCTTGTCCTGTCACAGGGCAGAGTGAGAAGAGGCTGTCCCTTTCCTCTTGACACTCAGCCCTCAGATATTTATAAATATTTATCAAATTGCCTCTCAGTCTTCTCTTCTCCAGACTTGGACTTGGCACCATTGACCACCACTCTTTGGACCCTGTTGTCCAACCAGTTACTAATCCATCTTACTATCTGCTCTTCTATCCCACACTTCCTGAGTTTCTCCACAACGATGTTATGGCAGACTGTGTCAAAAGCCTTGCTAAGGTCAAGATAGACTACATCCACTGGTTTCCCTGCATCTATCCATCCAGTTGCCATATCATAGAAGACTATTAGATTAGTCAAGCATGACTTCCCCTTGGTAAATCCATACTGACTACTCCTGATAACCTACTTCTCTTTCATGTGCCTAGAGATGTGCTTTTTATATTGTTTCCACTGGATTCTACTGACTGGTATTTGCACTTGCAGAGGGCAGCAGCTGGGTTAGACAAACACAGCACTTTTGGAAAAATAGCTAAGTCTGAAGAACATACCAAACCACGTGAAGCTGCCTAAGCTTTGCTTTATCAGTAGTGCATAAGTGGCAGAATGAGAGGTAACATAGCTACAAAGTGGATTATTATGAAAACTACAGTCAGAACAACTTTCTTACCAATAGCAATGCCCATTAGTAAACCTTTCTCAAGGATTCTTTCCCACAACACAGTTCTTATCTACCAGTTTAAAGAGCTGTTACAAACAGTGCTGTCTTTTTTGTTTAGCAAACCAAGAGGCCAAATGTGGTGATAAAGAATCAGCAGATGAGCCAAAGGATTCTTCCTGCATACCTCAAGTAAGCAAACCATTCCTTATGTCATATGTTATTATTTTATTTAGAATAATCAAAATACCTTGGCATATTTGAATCTATTGGCAAGAGGTCTCAGAAATTGGCAAAGTGACTCATGATAATGCACCTAGAAGATGCAAAGCCAGTCAGTGCCTTCTGATTACTAATAATGGCCATTGCTCTGGGTCACGTCAGTGTTCTGGAGGTTTTTATGCTACCCTAACAAGATGCTAGTTAGGATGACTATCCTGTGGACACTGTAGGTTTTGTATAAATTAGTGCATATTGTTTTCATCAGCGTGAGTTGATGAACCATTTAAAAAATGTTTTTGTATTTGAAGCTTGTTTCTCCCACAAAACTATTTTAAGTAGTCTCTGTGCTGGCTAAAAAGGCTGAATGGCTCCAGTGGCTCTGCTTTTATTAACAGTGTTTGAATGTGAGATCAAGCTCACCATGTCATAATATTCAAGCCTGCTGTGTGTAGAGCTTGCCTCTATAGGTGATAGCAGGATGTGGTTTAACACCTTCAAGCAGATAAGCACTGCACCACTGCTCACTCACTCTCTCCACAGTGAGATGGGGGAGAGAATCAGAAGATTAGAAGTGCAAAAAATAATGGGTTGAGATAAAGACAGTTTAACAGGTATAACAAAAGCTGTGCAAGCTAACAAAATAATTAAAAAAAATTAATTAATTTACTACATGTCATCTATAGGCAGTTGTTTAGCCATTTCCAGGAACGTAGGGCTTCACCACACTTAATGGTTATCTGGGAAGAGAGAAGCCATAACTCCAAATACCCCCTCTGCTTCCTCCTTCTTCCCCACAGCTTTTATTACTGAACATGACATCATATGGTTTGGAACACGTCTTTGGTCTGCTGGGGTCAGCTGTCCAGCTGAGTCCCCTCCCATCTTCTTGTGCACCCCCAAACTACTCCCCGGTTTGCATGTGAAGCAGACAAGGCCTTGACCTTGTGTGAGCACTGTTCAGCAACAACTAAAANGATGCAAAGCCAGTCAGTGCCTTCTGATTACTAATAATGGCCATTGCTCTGGGTCACGTCAGTGTTCTGGAGGTTTTTATGCTACCCTAACAAGATGCTAGTTAGGATGACTATCCTGTGGACACTGTAGGTTTTGTATAAATTAGTGCATATTGTTTTCATCAGCGTGAGTTGATGAACCATTTAAAAAATGTTTTTGTATTTGAAGCTGTATCGAGTCTTGGTGGAAATTGGTCCACAGAATCCAAGTGTACATTGTCATTTAAGATTTTCCAAGGAAGCAGAAACATCACAGTCAACTGAAACATATCCTGATGGTGGTGCTCCTTTATTTCACTAAGGTGTATCAAGAGGATTTAAGTTGTGAATTTCAGCATTATGCTAAGACATACTTTAGAGTGACATAGTTCTTTTATTCAGATCAGTGATTTCCATCAGTTCATGAGTTTGTTTATTTTTAGGATGAAAATTTGCATATATAGTTTCATTCACAGGAAGTCCATTTTAAATTAGACAAATTAAGGCTACAGTTTTAAGTATGGTGAAAATGTCACTGTAAGCATTTTATTAAACCCCTTTTTAAGAATAAATTCAGACTAGAAATAAGTAGCTAACACTAAACCATACAATGAATATATTTAAAGATAAATGGAATAATGATATTTGGGGAAATCTATGCACCGTACATATTACTGTATATTTCTCTTCAACAGGACATGCACACATGTTTTAAGTCAAAAGAGGATAATCCTGACATAGCAGAAGGAAGTGCAGACCATTTTTTAAGAGCTCCTGAAACACCTGAGTTTTTACGAATGCCTGAGTCAAAGGGGAAGAAACCTCCATTCACTAAAACACCTCCATTTGACTTGTATGAGTTCAGCTTTTATTTGGATTTTGAGCTAAGTTGTATTGCTGGTTATTGTATAAGCATTTCTGCTGTTTTGGAGGGGTACTATAGAAGGTCTTCTCTAGAAAGTTCTTCTTAAAATATTTGTATTTTTTTCTCAGTTATGCTGGATAATATATTAAATTTTCTCCTTGTGGTATCATTTCCACTTGAAACTGTTTTGAAAGAGGGGGATTCCGCTTGGAAATATATGAGATACGTGTTCTTCATGGCTCCTTTGCTAAGTTNCTGATAACATTCTTCTCTTTTTTCATCCTGGCCTTTGCTCCGTTAAGGTGGAACCTCTTGTGCTCCAGCTTACATCCATTCCCCCTTGTCCTGTCACAGGGCAGAGTGAGAAGAGGCTATCCCTTTCCTCTTGACACTCAGCCCTCAGATATTTATAAATATTTATCAAATTGCCTCTCAGTCTTCTCTTCTCCAGACTTGGACTTGGCACCATTGACCACCACTCTTTGGACCCTGTTGTCCAACCAGTTACTAATCCATCTTACTATCTGCTCTTCTATCCCACACTTCCTGAGTTTCTCCACAACGATGTTATGGCAGACTGTGTCAAAAGCCTTGCTAAGGTCAAGATAGACTACATCCACTGGTTTCCCTGCATCTATCCATCCAGTTGCCATATCATAGAAGACTATTAGATTAGTCAAGCATGACTTCCCCTTGGTAAATCCATACCGACTACTCCTGATAACCTACTTCTCTTTCATGTGCCTAGAGATGTGCTTTTTATATTGTTTCCACTGGATTCTACTGACTGGTATTTGCACTTGCAGAGGGCAGCAGCTGGGTTAGAAAAACACAGCACTTTTGGAAAAATAGCTAAGTCTGAAGAACATACCAAACCATGTGAAGCTGCCTAAGCTTTGCTTTATCAGTAGTGCATAAGTGGCAGAATGAGAGGTAACATAGCTACAAAGTGGATTATTATGAAAACTACAGTCAGAACAACTTTCTTACCAATAGCAATGCCCATTAGTAAACCTTTCTCAAGGATTCTTTCCCACAACACAGTTCTTATCTACCAGTTTAAAGAGCTGTTACAAACAGTGCTGTCTTTTTTGTTTAGCAAACCAAGAGGCCAAATGTGGTGATAAAGAATCAGCAGATGAGCCAAAGGATTCTTCCTGCATACCTCAAGTAAGCAAACCATTCCTTATGTCATATGTTATTATTTTATTTAGAATAATCAAAATACCTTGGCATATTTGAATCTATTGGCAAGAGGTCTCAGAAATTGGCAAAGTGACTCATGATAATGCACCTAGAAGATGCAAAGCCAGTCAGTGCCTTCTGATTACTAATAATGGCCATTGCTCTGGGTCACGTCAGTGTTCTGGAGGTTTTTATGCTACCCTAACAAGATGCTAGTTAGGATGACTATCCTGTGGACACTGTAGGTTTTGTATAAATTAGTGCATATTGTTTTCATCAGCGTGAGTTGATGAACCATTTAAAAAATGTTTTTGTATTTGAAGCTTGTTTCTCCCACAAAACTATTTTAAGTAGTCTCTGTGCTGGCTAAAAAGGCTGAATGGCTCCAGTGGCTCTGCTTTTATTAACAGTGTTTGAATGTGAGATCAAGCTCACCATGTCATAATATTCAAGCCTGCTGTGTGTAGAGCTTGCCTCTATAGGTGATAGCAGGATGTGGTTTAACACCTTCAAGCAGATAAGCACTGCACCACTGCTCACTCACTCTCTCCACAGTGAGATGGGGGAGAGAATCAGAAGATTAGAAGTGCAAAAAATAATGGGTTGAGATAAAGACAGTTTAACAGGTATAACAAAAGCTGTGCAAGCTAACAAAATAATTAAAAAAAATTAATTAATTTACTACATGTCATCTATAGGCAGTTGTTTAGCCATTTCCAGGAACGTAGGGCTTCACCACACTTAATGGTTATCTGGGAAGAGAGAAGCCATAACTCCAAATACCCCCTCTGCTTCCTCCTTCTTCCCCACAGCTTTTATTACTGAACATGACATCATATGGTTTGGAACACGTCTTTGGTCTGCTGGGGTCAGCTGTCCAGCTGAGTCCCCTCCCATCTTCTTGTGCACCCCCAACCTACTCCCCGGTTTGCATGTGAAGCAGACAAGGCCTTGACCTTGTGTGAGCACTGTTCAGCAACAACTAAAACATCCTTGTGTTATGAATGCTGTTGTCATCACGAATCCAAAATATAGCACCATACAAGCTATGAACTCTCAGCCAAAACCAGTTCACAAGATCAAGATACTTCTCATCTTCTAGTTGGCTCATTGCAGCCTGGTGCCTGTGGGCAGCTGGCAGAGAAGAATGTCTTTAAAACAGTATCGAGTCTTGGTGGAAATTGGTCCACAGAATCCAAGTGTACATTGTCATTTAAGATTTTCCAAGGAAGCAGAAACATCACAGTCAACTGAAACATATCCTGATGGTGGTGCTCCTTTATTTCACTAAGGTGTATCAAGAGGATTTAAGTTGTGAATTTCAGCATTATGCTAAGACATACTTTAGAGTGACATAGTTCTTTTATTCAGATCAGTGATTTCCATCAGTTCATGAGTTTGTTTATTTTTAGGATGAAAATTTGCATATATAGTTTCATTCACAGGAAGTCCATTTTAAATTAGACAAATTAAGGCTACAGTTTTAAGTATGGTGAAAATGTCACTGTAAGCATTTTATTAAACCCCTTTTTAAGAATAAATTCAGACTAGAAATAAGTAGCTAACACTAAACCATACAATGAATATATTTAAAGATAAATGGAATAATGATATTTGGGGAAATCTATGCACCGTACATATTACTGTATATTTCTCTTCAACAGGACATGCACACATGTTTTAAGTCAAAAGAGGATAATCCTGACATAGCAGAAGGAAGTGCAGAACATTTTTTAAGAGCTCCTGAAACACCTGAGTTTTTACGAATGCCTGAGTCAAAGGGGAAGAAACCTCCATTCACTAAAACACCTCCATTTGACTTGTATGAGTTCAGCTTTTATTTGGATTTTGAGCTAAGTTGTATTGCTGGTTATTGTATAAGCATTTCTGCTGTTTTGGAGGGGTACTATAGAAGGTCTTCTCTAGAAAGTTCTTCTTAAAATATTTGTATTTTTTTCTCAGTTATGCTGGGTAATATATTCAATTTTCTCCTTGTGGTATCATTTCCACTTGAAACTATTTTGAAAGAGGGGGATTCTGCTTGGAAATATATGAGATACGTGTTCTTCATGGCTCCTTTGCTAAGTTATCTTTTCCTGCAGTATTATTTGGCACAGTAATTTCTATCTTTAAACAGATTGTTTTTGTAAAAGGGTAGGGAATTGGTAAGAACACCACCTCACTTTGCTTTAAACACATTTTGCATTGAGAGAAGCAGCTATTGATGGAAGCTATGGGAATCTAAAATAGTGTCAAAGCAGAAAAAAGAAAAAAACAGAACAAAAAAAAGCCATCTATGCTTTTAAAAAGTGTTCATGTACTTTCTTCCTTTCTGTCTTTACAGCATTCACAATTTAGGTTGTGAAGAAGGAACATCAGAATCTCCTGCTTTCTTTTCTCTCATGAACTTCTCCCAGAAGTCACCTGGCTTTAATTTATTTGATTCTTCTGTGTTTGGGGCAGAAAACTCATCTGACGAGGTAAAAACGAGTATTTGAGAATATTAAATTTCTGCAAAGCAAAATAGGCTTAGAAAACAGCTCTGATAGTGAACGAGGTTTTTCAAACTGGTTATCTTTGTAGCAAATACTATTTTTAATACCTTTCCCAATTTTATGTGTGACATCCTTTGAAAATGCTTATCTCCTCTGCTGGCAATGCCCCTGTGATGACTTCTGATCAAGTATGAATCTCCCCTATGGGCAAGATTGGATCTTGTGCAATACACAGGTGAATAGATTCACTAAAAAGCAGAAGCCTTTTTTTCAGGTCTTTTCAGCATTGCAAGGCAAAACTGTAGTTACTCTGACAGAATTCACAACTCCCATGCTTATCTTGTATGGTTTTGTCTTGCTGAAGTGGGGAATTAGGTACTTAGAATTTTGTTTTTTCCCCTCTATTTTTCACAAAATGCAAAACACTGAGAAAAGGAAGAAGGGATTATCTGCTGGGAATATTGAAGAGCAAATAGAGATTAGCTGTACTTAAATGGAGGAGATAGGTAGGAAACTAATTGAAACAGGGAGTGGAATCCAGGTCTTCCTTTTCTTTTGCATGTTCCCTAACTACAATGCTCTAGAGTAATTTTCACTCTCCTGGGCTGCTGGGTGGATAATTGGGTATTCAGGACAGATGTGGGTCAGTGCAGTGCTCCGATCGATGCTGGCAATGCAGATTCAAACCTCATCATGCAAATAAGGGATTTGAACCCAGGTATCTCCTATTTCAGTGGGTGTGCTCAGTCTTGAGGTTACAAGAAAAAAAGCTGAAGGAGGGAAAAGACCATTTTTAAAATTTTTTTTTGGTGCTGTTGGTATTTCCTGGTATTGACCGCATGTATGAAAGGATACACTGGTGAGTATTTTGTGAATTGTTTAGGAATGAGGTAGATATGAAGCAACCTAGTGCTGTCAGAACCCACCTTATTTGGTGCCTGCTCAGTGGCAGAAACCAAGAATTTACCAGCCTGCAGCAGTTGTGTGAGATTCTCTGAAGTTAGATGGGAGTTTTGAAGGATTTAAGTGTCTATTGTAAATCTAGCCTAAGAACTCCTCTCAAGAATGATGAGTGGTTATTCTGCTGCTTTTTCTGGAAATATCAGGTGCTTCTCAGTAGGCAGAAATTATGTTGTTGCTTAAAGGTTTTCTAAAATATCACAAAATGAAGTGATTTTGAATTTTTCTAGTTTTAAAAAAACAAACCAAAACAGTAAGCCAGATGAGATTTTGTTCTGTTCCCAATCTGATGGGTTTTTTTCTGAAGAATGAAGGGAGTGTGTTTGTAGATCTAAGCAAATGTCATGAAACCTGTCTCATCAAAGAGTATACCTTGCAACTTTAGGGACTGATACGTACACTTAAATGCAGATTTTTATGTAGGATGCTAACATTCACTGAGATGGTGTCTTTCTCACTAAAATCCAATGAGCTTTTTACGTTTCAACATTAGAGCTTACATTTTTGTCTTTCTGATTTGTTAAATAAAATGTCTGTTTACATTTCAGACAGAAGAAAGTTATTCTGTGGGAAACTTGAACCCTCTGTCCCCACACAAGGATATTGGTAAGGCTGAAACTCAGATATACTCATGTATACCATCTGTCTTCTGCTTACGTGACTGACAAGCTCATGATTCTGCTTAACAAGGCACCTTGGGCTGTCTAAAAGGATGTTCACTTGGGATTCTGTAGTTCAGTGGTTTATTGTGTTCATTTGTGTTTTGACTAGCTTAAATATTTCCCTGCATGTTTGGCCTCAAATGTATGAGATGTTGTAAAAGAAGAGGTATGAGAAAGGCAGAACAGGCAGAGCGTTAGGTGGGTTTGAAACACACTGAGAGAACCTGCAATGGAGAAGGAAAAAAATAAATGTCAAAGCTTTTTCACTGATAAAAAGAACAGTTCTTTTAATATGAAAATCTATTCTACTTGGTAAATACTACTGACTTGAGGCCACCAGCTGAGCGTTGGAAAGAGGGCATCCACTCAACTAAAATGGAAATAGTTTCCACTTGGCTAAAGAAATCTCAATAGTAAACAAACTCTGTCAGTTTAAACCATTGGAGGTACACAGTGTAAAAATACCTTAAGTGAGAGAGAGGAGAATCAGACTTAAACAGTACCTTCTACTCATGCTAAGTGAGCTACACATGTGTATGCATTCAGTGTGAAGTCCTGGCTTTACTGAAATGAAAGACAAATTTTTCCTTTTTATATCAGCAGGATCAAAACTTTGATCAAACACTTTTCTAAGAGAACTGTAATCTACCTTTTTTCTTGAGGTGCTGCAAGTGCAAGGCTACTTTTTTGAAGTGGATGAATGTAGAGTTGTATGCATCTGTAACTGTTGTAGAGAAAAGTCTGGGAATTTTGTTCCTAAATCTGAAACTCTGGTGTTTTTCTGTCTGTAGCTTTGTTTCCCCAAGTATTTCAGTGGTTGGTAAAGTTCTCTAGAGAAGAAAGAATCTGCAAAAATATCAGTTTACAAAGACCTCTGTTGCTTAGTATTCAAAATATTTCACTCAGTACCTCATGCAGAAGTGTTTTGTTGTTCTAAATCATTCAAGTACTCCACACTTCATTCTATGCAGATTCTAGTAATGCCCTCCTGGAAGTACCATTTCTAGTGCAGAAATAACCACACTACTGCAGCTGACATTGAGTGGGATGTTGGGAGTACAGTACTACTGAAGAAGCATATTATGCTGAATGCAATATTATTTCAATAATATTTCATGATTACTATATATTCCATATAGGAAGCTTTTTTGGGAAATCAGAAGGTGAGGATGCATTTGCCTTTCCTTTCCTCGCGGAATCGACTTCTCATGCATTTGGAGATGGAAAAGATGACTTCAATTTTCCATTTGCATTTGGACAAGATCAGAGATCATCACCATCTCCTTCTGTGAAAGGTTTTCATTCTTCCTTACAAAATAAGAAGCCATTTACATTCTTTTGAATACCTTTGACTTCCTTTTAAATTCTTTTCCTACTTAGCCTTGACAAATGTTTCCAGTTTCTGAAGTTAACGTACAAAGCATTTCATCTTTCATCTTCTCCTTTCATTTCATGTAAGAATACATTATCACAATTCCTGTGAGAGCATGTGTATGTTCATCAGGCACACAGCCTTTGAGATGCAGCTTTTATTACTTATTTTCTAAATGTGTTGTTTTCATAAAATGTTCCAATATGCTCTCACTAGATTGGCACTTACAAGCAGCAGAAATCTAATTTTACAGTGGTGTGTCAAGTTAATATCTGAGAGAGCATCTAAACTACTAGATGAGTACTTTCAGCCTCTTATATAAACTAAATAACTTGTGTTAGCAAGAATGACTGTTTATTGTGGCAGAAAAAGCTGAATTTGAGTTAGACAATGTTCTTACATTAGCTGTTATTCTCAATATGTTTATAAAATTTTTGAAATAAAGATTTTTGTTCATTTTATGTAAAGATTTTTAGGTATTAATATCTGAAGTGAAATAATGTTGCAATTATAATACTTAATGCTTTCACTTCTGTCATTCTATCCTGAACCACTGAAAGCAAGTTCCTTCCTCTTCATCTAATATCTTTCAAAAAAACAGACACAAAAGCAGACAATTTCCAAACCCTAACTGTGGTCAGCAGAACTCCATCCACCAGTTCTCCACAACTGGCTTTCCTTAGGGAGGGGCTGGCTGTGAAGACAGACGGGGTTACTCAGCAAGGAATGCTGGCTGTTCTGAGCCACCACAGCACTGTGTCCTGTGAACCCCCCAAACCATCTCCTCTAGAAACAGCACTTTCACATTCATGGCCTTTGCAGGAAATACCAGATCACTTCTGAGGCTGGCTGGTTTGTTAGTTTTACTGATGTAAAGTATGTTTATAAACAGTCCGGGATATTTAGCCAACAAATAAGCAACATGTGGACACGTTTCATGCTAAAAGAATTAATCTAGAAACTAGGAGGTAAGGACTGATGGAATGACTTCCAGCAGTTGTGGGATATACCACTTATTTTAATGCTGCTTTATGGCTTCATGCACCACCTTTGATAGAAAATTAGACATTCATCAAACTGTTTCCAGGCCTGAGAGCAGTTTATTAATCTTCTGTAACTTCAGCCTATCAATATGAAGGATGTGTGCACAGCATGACATTCTTCAGGACAAATGTCTTTGTGCTGTTATATATAATCCTCAAGATAAACCCACAAGAGTTCCTTAATTTTATGTCAGAAAAACTGCTCAGTGTTCAAGTGTGATTGTGGCACATGGTAGTGTTAAAAATGTATTAAATTTTCCATGACAACATTGTGTGAATACTTGGAGGGGAAAAAGTATGTGTATAGCATCACACTGAAGACTCATACAACCGGTCATGCACCTTGCTGTAGCAAAGGCAATGGGTTGGAAAGAATTGTGGTGATGCAAGTGGTACAAAAGTGAGTTACAACCTGCAGTGTTGATTTGGGAACAAGAAATCCAAGTGGTGGATCTATTTCTAGCTACCAGTTAAGATTAATAGTAGGGTGCAAAAATTATCACCTGGCTCTTTCAACGTCAAACAATTAATTAAATTCCCAATTTCAGTTGCAAACTATTTACAGCCTGAGTTGCAGCCTTTCCACAC
Organism: Chloroceryle aenea; assembly: GCA_013399075.1. NCBI lineage: Eukaryota > Metazoa > Chordata > Aves > Coraciiformes > Cerylidae > Chloroceryle > Chloroceryle aenea. Next base: position 84,114 of record VWZY01009718.1, read on the forward strand.
AGTTCCAGAAATTTACTGCCTTGAACATGATTGCCTGCCCAGTTTGGGCTCTATACATTGAAAATATTCCCTTTAATTTTTCATTTCAAGTCTATTAATATAACTGAAACTTCATGTTGAAAGTAAAGAGGCATCAGGGAGTGGATATTGGTAAATGCAAACTTTGGGAACAGGAGTAGAAGAATCATTGCATCGTAAGAAAACAATCTTATGCTATAGCATTCATACACTTAAGAATTTCAAGGAAATAAGCTTTAAGTGCTACTTATTGTAACAGATTGGAATGTGTAGATTTACAGTATTAGATGGTTGTAATCTCTGCAGTGCAAGGCTGATTGCAGGGGTAGCAAGAGTTGGCTAATCCTTTTCGGCCAATGGCATAAAACAAGGATTAGTTTTTCATTTACTGCAACTGAGTGGGTCATTAGGATCCAAAGACACTAATGAGCCTGAACAGGCAATTGGATTCTGGTTTCCGAGTTAAGGGCTAGTTTATAAGGAGATGATTTTGTCTTCTAGTGATTTAAAACATGATGATTTAGTGACATTTTTCCTGAAAAAAAACGAGTGAAGGATATAACTGTGGAACCCAAACCTGGAATGTTGACTTTTTCTCCTGGAACTTGTGTTGTTGCCAGATTCATTGCCTTAGAGGCTGAATGGCTCATTTAGAAATATCTCTGTTGCCTTGCTTTTATGTTCTGCTCTTGATGTCCCCAGAGTTGACACAAGTCACATGAGATCAAATCTATGTTTCTGGTGGACAGGCACTGTCCTAATATTCTCTGACTCACACCCAGGTTGTTTGCAGCTCAGCAGTTCTGCTTCCAGACACATCACTTTGTTTTCTGATGTTAACATCTTGCTGAGGAATTGCCTTTTGGCACATTGTTTCTTGAATCCTGTACCTTGCTTGATTTGATGTGAAGATGATGCTCTTTTTAGCACTTGCAACATGTTACCTTTGGAAAGGTAAATTCTTCCTCCTCCTTGCTATGTCCCAGATTTTCTTCTTTTCAATGGTCACTTGAACTCAGCAACAACAGGTAGCTTATTTTTGGTTTGGGTCAAATCAGAAGATGCTGCCAAGAAGGCAGAAAAGAAAGTCTTGAAAGATGGACATTTCCATGTTCACAGAGTGTTTAAACATACACAGGAGACAAATACTTTGACTATTATGATTCCACTAGAGAAATAGTGTCAAATATTTTAATAACATAAACTTTTTTTTTCTGTATTGTACCGCAGTCTACAAGCAGCCACAAAATTATTTCACACAGCACAGACCTTACCCCATTTTTTTTTCAGTCTTGGGTTGGGGTTAATCAGGACAAGAAGTGTAGGGCTAAGTAAAAGAAGTTCTTGCTAGCAGGGAACCAGCTGTTATGACTGGTGGGAAGCTCGGTGGCTGACAGGCCGTGAAGCTGGGTAGCTGACAGTCCCTACCCAAACTCGGTCTGGAGCTGGCGGTTCTTATCTGCTGCCTTCCGCTGGAGCAGGACTGCCTTGAGCTAAGTGTGGTCTTTGGATGCTTTTTTCTTTTTCTTGAGGCACATGTTTGGCTGGGTTTGCTACATCCACAGAACGCATGATGCTGTGATCAGTGATGTTGCTCACTGCCACAGCTGCAAAGGGCTCCTGTCCAGAGGCGATGGGTATCAGAAGTGGTTAAAAACTTTCCTTAATGACTGTGCACAAAATCCTTCGTGGGCAATGTTTGCATTGCGTCTCAGGGAGGTGCCAAGCCTTTGAAGCACTCCAGCCATTACCCATCTTCAAATCATGCCACATGGGCTGACATATGTCACTGGATACAACGCATACTCCAAGGTGATTTTTTGCCTTAGGAATCTTGCCCTGAACACTCGTCCAGTCATGTTTCTCACTGCTATGTACACTGAAGGAGTTATCATTGCACTTACCTATCTCCTTTTCCCCCTCACAGTTGGAAGAGACTCTCAGAAACAGGTTGGCTAGTTGTTACCAATGTGATCCCAGAGGTGAGATGCTACACTAAGGCCCTGACCATCTGTGCTCATTGCAGATGCAGTGCTTGCCACTGCTGTTGTTTTAAGAATAGTGACATAGACCATGGCTCCTTAGAATTTTTTTGTTTCCATCTTGAACTAGTACTTGTGACTCATCATTGGAGACCAAAAATGCAGTAGAGTTGTGATAGAAAAGATGTAAATCACAGGTTATGTGGAAGCCAGCACTGAACTTCAGAGGTGATTTTAATTCCATGTTGACCATCCATCCAGAGCACCTAAAAGAAACTGGTTCTTCAAAGTAGGTGTTGACTTCATATAAACTTCCACTTTGCCTTGGGTTGTACTCTTACCAGGAGAGCATTCTGATGGCAAACCTGGTGAGGTAGCTGTTGGGTAGGTTCTTCTGCTTTAGGCTCCCTTCACAGGCCCAAGAGCCATGAAAGTGCCTCTACATGGTGGGGCTCGGGGGCATTGATGTTGTTGCTGCTTAACCTTGTAATTCTTATTTGCTGGTTACAAATTAACATAGTATGGTAGGGATTAAAAACTATAAACTGCATGGTGACACGTGTTGTAAGAATGTAGTACTATTATCACTTGTACACAGAGCTGTATCAAAATAGCCCATGGTGACAATTTTTGGAGGAGTTGTTAGAACCCCCCGATCATTTGATGGACAGAAGAGATTAACTGTCCAGATCTATCTTCTAAATAGTCCTGAGATATTCTTGGTGCTTAGCAAGAGGACACGTGGATTGCTCACCTTGTGGTGCACGGAAACTGTAGATCTGCATTAGGTGATTTTACTGCTACATGATCACAGTCCTGGGGCATCTCGCCATCCCTGGTAACTTCATGAGGAGCTCACTTTGGGGCCAGATTGTTGAGGATGTTGGATTGCTGCAGACTTCCCATGGGTCTACAGGCAGGATCACAAGCAAGAATATTGTGTCTCAGATCTTCTGAAACTCTTGCTATTGCCTGAATCACTGGACAGTCTACTGGTAAGTGAAGGAAACGTCTCTGTGAGTATTTCCAACTGCTACATGTTCATCTAAAAGAGTTTAGAATATTAGTGGTAGGCAAGAGATTTTTGTCCTAGCATCAAGGGACTCTAAGAGTTTATTTTCTGAATATTTCATCCAAATGATGAGATACAGATACATAAATCATCTGTGGGTTCGGCCTAAGGTCTATCACTGCCTGTGTCATTATGATAGCCAGGGTTTGCTGGGGCACGGAAGATCCACGTGTGCCATCTGCTCATGTCCCTGTGCTGATTTTGGGGACAGAGGAAGGCACAGATGATCTAAACCAGAGGAATTCCTGTGGTGCCAAAATGGCTTTATTGTTACCTTGGGTGTCTCTGTGATAACACAGCAGAAGGAAAGGGTTGAGGCACGAGTCTTCAGTAGGTAAATGCCACAGGCCCCTTTGCTTGTTTAGCACGGCCAGCCCGTGTGTTGCAGGGGCAATGCTTTAACAAAGATCATTTTACACCACAAAAAGAAAAGAATGAAATAAACAGAAAGATGCTCCAGCGGATCCTGTGTGTATTTCAGTTCCCTTTGTTGAGTTTTATTTGAGCTGACACTACTGGAATAAAGTAGATTTTCAGAGGCTGGGCAGAGTGCTTTTATCATTTGCAAGTATTGGCATTCAGTAAAATAATGATTCGAATTTCTGTTTTCTGTCTTTCGTGGCTTACGCTGTCAGTTATGGTGATGGTTTTGACAAGGGAGAGCTGCTGGGTTAGTGATTTCTTCCGGAGCTTCAGAAATGGTTAAGTTATCTGGTATTATCAACTTATCAGGACTGACAGTTGATGGTCAGTGCATATATATTGTCTTTGCAAATTACAAAATGAAGTTAGGAGCCGCAAATGCATCTCTTGGCTTTTATCAGGTTAATTCCATGGGATTATTTGGCATGTATTTACATTCAGACTTGGTAAAATTCTTGGTACTTGTTAAGTTGTGCAGAGCGACTTCAGAGAATAGGGTTTATTTAGTTCCTGTAATAAAGCAGGGAAGATAAAAATCCTCTGCTGAGCATCTCTCTTGAGAACTTGTACTGTTTTGGAAATATTTAGATCTCTGCAAGTTCCGAGTGGAAGTTGTTAGAGCAAATGAGCACTTCTGTAACTGGGAAGTTCTGTCATTGAGGGCTGTAGTATGAAGAGTTCAATTAATGTAGCAGAATGTTTAAAAAAGTGACCAAAGAGAGCAGGAAAGTTGAAATACTGAACTCAAAATTAACTCTTCACTCATATGACTAAATGACAGTTAAGTATCGAGACACAAAGCTGCAGCTTAGGTATGTGGAGCTGCAAAGCACAGCCAGTGTGACCGTGGTATTAGCAGAAGGAAACAATAAGCACTGCTCAATCATTGTGGTAAATATGGATGAGATTTCAGGAACTGTGTAATAAAGAAGCTAATAAAGCTGAGTTTTGTGCAAATGGCTGTTCCTAAATAAAAACCAGGCTGATTTTCTTGGAAACTTTGTGTGAGAACCAGATAAACTTTGTGTGAAAATTCCTAGCTGGGAACACATTGCTGCTGTTACAACTCACAAGGTAGATTTGGGAGCAATCCTTCCTGTTTTCCCTTCCTTGGTGAAAACAAGCACGTGTGTGAACACCTTTGTCATTTGACAGGGTACAGCTTCATTTAGGGCTGCACTGTGTTACGCACAGGAGAGACAGTCCGAGCCTTTTAAGGCTATTTACAATTCTTTTTTTTAAGGCATTTTGCTATTTAAAGAGACTGGGCAGACAATGATGGGCTGGATCACAACACGCTGGGTGCTTCCTACAAGTTCTGAGCACATTTGGCATCCAGTGAAGCCGATGGGAGTTAAGGTTGCTTAACACCTCTCAGCACCAGTCAGCCCTCTCCATCAAGCCTGTAGGACTCATTCAAAGAAAATATCAATTAAAATACTAAAGAAGAAACAATTCCCACTAATCTCATAGCATTTGCAGAGGGGAAAAGCCTTAAAATAAATACTGGGTGTGTGTAAAATGTGATAGTTGGAAATAGAACAGAATTCCTCTGGTTGACCAGGTTTTGCACCAAAGTCAAACTGGGCCATTTCCACTAGATCAATGTTACTGACAAGCCGTGCTCTGAGCAGAGTTGTCATCAAGAACTTAAGCTAGGAAGAAATTTATAAAATCTGAAAACCAGCAGCTTTCAAAGTGTCGAATGTCCTTTCAAGTGCACGTCGGTCTAGAAGGATGACAAAAGAACAAATCTGATGAGGAAAAGCATGTCAAGTAGCAAGCAGGAAAAAGTCACAGAGGGGGCATAAAGACTGACTGATAATTAGGGCCAGAGATGTGACACATCTTTCTTTCTTACCCCCAGACTGTAGAGAGACTGCAGGTAGGATTAATCAATGTCCACACGCTCCAGGGCTTTCTGCACTCAAGCAGTGGAAGGTGGCTCTATGTCTCAGGTGTGGCCAGCCCAGTGCTCGGTGCGTGTCATCCTGTGACAGTGGTGTGGCAGCCGTCCCTGTGCACGCTGGTGTCGGCCAGCGTAAGGACGCTGCAGTCAACAGCGTTGTGCCAGGGAAGTGGCCTGGGAAGCTGGCCTTATTTTTCCTATAATAAAACCCAGCTCTGCTTGGGTTATTTTTATTGTCACTGCTACAGCTGGCATTACAGCTTCTGGCAGCTGTTGCAGGAGGTGAAAAGAAGGGCATCCATATGGCACTGCACATCATATCAAAGGTGTCTTCAAGAAGATACTTACAAATGTCAATTGTGGGTAATTTAAGACCTGATTTTGTTTCAGCAAAGTCAATGGGGATTGTGGTGTTTATTAGTAGAAGCGGAAACAAAACCTTAATCCCTGGCAGTTCTGTTTGCATTACATTATACATGGAGTGTCACAGATGTGCAGAGCACACTGTGACAAACACAGGGTCATATGCTGCTGCCACCCGCTCTCCTGCAACCGTGGCACTGAAGCCAGAGCAGACCTGCAGACAGGCAGGTTTGGGCCACTGTTTCAGGCCACCAGTTTCATTTTTTTCCATCTCCTGTGAGAGAAAATACATTTTTTGGAAGTAATGGGATCCACTAAACTTACATTTCTAGTCTCACTGCTGGTGAGCTCTCAAGACCCTGAGACCATTGCTTGGCCCGATGCAATGTTGGTTACTGCATGCGTCATAGGGAGCAGAACGACAGACGCTTACAAAGTGCAAGGGAGGGCATTTAAACAGAGGCTGAAGCAGGAGAGGGCAAGCAGGAAAAGAGAAATAAGCTAGAAGCAGGATATCAGAACAGGATCGTGACGCGTGAAGAGGAACACTGGGTGGGAAAAGAGATCCCAAAATGGGTCCGGTTAATTCCAGCTGAGTCCCTTTTCTTTGATCCAAATGCTTTATCTCCTCAGTGTCTCCTCCCTGCTGTGCATTGGCTCCAGTGAGCACTGGGCACTACTCTGAGGATGTGGCCAACTGCTGCTAGGCAGGGACCTCTGCTTTCTTATTGCTTTTATAGCTTATTGTTAGGACCTCAATGGCTGATTACATCAACTTAGACGGGCTGTGATCTGAGGCGATGCTGAAGTACAGAGCTAGTAAAACCATTGCTGAGAGCAACAGTAGCAAAGAAATTTGGAAATCCCAGTGCAAGAAATGCTGGAGTCTCTGTGTGCTGCCACTTATGTAACTCCCCTGCTGTACAAGGTGCCAGCCCTGGCACTTGACACGGCCACACCGGCCTGGTTTGACCACAGCATAGCTTTTCATTTGGTGTCTGCTTACAACGTGCCTCGTTGTTCTGCAGTGCTGACCTCAACATGCCAAAGCGGTTGCCCTTCGTTTGTGTGAAGTGGGCTGCACTTAATCCAGGCACAGCTCCAGCGTGAAAGTCTCTGCTAAAATTGATTTGTGTCTGAGGTGCTCGCGCGCTGCTCGAACAGCACTCGCGTCTGGCCAGCTTCTTGGGTGTACTGTCAGGGAAAGAGGGTGCCTGCCTCGCTGCAGTGGGGTTTTTGTGATGGATGGAGCCAATCCCCTGAACTCAGAGCTCACTCCTCTGGCTCCTTAAGACAGCTGGAGCTACCAGCTGATTGCAACAAGTGAGCTTGTTGACAGAGTTATTCAAAACTGGCAATATTTATCATATCAAAATATGGTTCAAATGCTGAGTTTGTTTAATAAGAAGCCAAGAGCTAACTGGGTCCAAATCAACTGGTGCTTTGTCAGAGCTTTGGAAAGTAGAGCAAGGACAATGCACGTTGCTTTTCAGCTTTGTTCCTCTTGCCAATAGTTACAGCGTGGTATAAGTAGCACTCACACGCTCCATGACTGGAAGATCTGCCTGTTCACACGTTTTGATCAGCAAGAACATCGTCTCCATGAACTGAATACGTGCAGGCAGAGGCACATGCACCCCAACAAACAGCACCACAGTCCCCGTTCCACACACACTTCAGCTGTCAGCCTCTTGCTTCCTGAAGCGCAGGTGGGTGTGGAAAGGTGTGGTACTAGTGCAGGGTCTCGGGAAGCTGCTGAATGACTGTAAAGCCACTAACACCCGTGGGTATCAGTGCCATTAGAGACATTTCTAATTAGAACAACTACAAATGCTGTGTCACCATTTCCACGGCCACTCCCATTTTATTAAGGTCAGTGTTGAAGACCCAAATTTCTTTGTTTCATTTAGCCTCTGGAGAGCTGGGTCTGTCACCACGCCAGTCACCAGTCTTCCCGTATCTCTCTTTTCAATGGGTAAAAATTAACATGTTAATAATGGCTTCATCATCATCATTATTATTTTTATGTGCAACAAGGCCTGTGAGAAGAGCTAATGTCTTTCATTAGAGGGGGGAAGAAGCTGTCAGTTAATTTGACTTAGCCTCAGTTGTGCTGGTGCATCTTTTGGTTGTTTAGACAGCAAACTGAACAGGACATGATTCCTGGGAGTGAGCTGAGTGCCTTTTACACAAAGGTTTCAGTCTCTGAATGTGGAGTTATGATTCCAATAAAGCAGAATGATGATCTTAGTAACACATAAGTGTGACTCATCCCATGATTCGCAGTAAAACAGACCCATAGCCACTGCCCTGCTTCTCCACTGATGCATCCAGCCCATTTTGTTGACTTTGCCTCTTCCCACTCCTTTCACCTTTTCTTTTGTACAGCATTTGGCAGCTTCTCCCATTCCTTCATAAAGGCCAAACATCTAATTTGCAAAATTGATTCCTGTGTCTAGCATCAGGGAAGGGTTGTGCAAATGCCACTGCACCTTTCTTTTCAAGGTCTTAGCTGAAAACATCTTCTCTCCCCACGATTAATATCTGCAGTGCTGTCTACGAGGATTGTTCAAACTGACTCGATAAGGTGAAAAACTCTGGGGCTGTAGCACTGGAGGGGAGCACCTAGGGCACTGACTCCACCGCTGCCACCTCAGCCTGTGATTAAATCTGGGCAGGAGATGGAAGGTTTTACCACAGACATTGACATTGTGAAATATTTCCTTTCTTCTGTGTCACAGGAGAGGAGGAGTTTTCCACAAGAAAAATGTTTTATGGCTGTCTGGGGTCAGCTGACACATTTTATTTCAAGTACTTAAAAACCAGATTTCTTTACAGTGTACAAAATAGAAAAGCTGAAATGACAATCTGAAAACTAAGTTCTGTGACTCTGGCCAGATCTGGTAAACCTTTCAGTGTTGATGGAAACCAAAATATTCTGGCTGACATTGACTGACTCCCCTTTCTGTACTGCAGTGGAAGTGCTGATTACTCAGGACTCAAATCTTAACCAGGGGGAAGCATTAAAAAAACCAGCTGCCAGCACCCTTCCCAGTTAAGATACAAGATTTATTGACTATTTCCTCCTCTAGCACAACAGTCTGCCAGAACATCTCCAGCTCTGGTCTTGTCTTAGATTGTGTGCATCAACCCACTGACAGCGTTTCCAACATCGCCTCACCTCATACATGTGCAGAACAAACCAGATTTTGATCTACTTTCATTATGGTTTTTGAGTAGGCACGTGACATAATTTAAATAAGCTTATCCTACTCTGAAAGAAAAAAAATCACCCCAACATTCCTACCACAGTTTAGGTAAACCAAGCAATTATTCTCTTACCAAGTGTAATTAATGCCTAATGATTTGTTTTGATTAATAGGACAATCAGCATCTGCTCCTAGAAACAGGGATTAGTAACCCAATTCATCTCTAACATTAGAAGGTGGGGGGGTTCTTTTTACTAAAATCTTTTTTTTTTGCCCCCATGTTCATCTCAAAGCAGAAAAGAAAAGCTCTTTGCTGTGTTCTAAAAGCAGAATAAAGGGAAGATAGTGAATTTTTGAAAGAATATAGAGAAAACATTATGATGACTTCATGAATTTGTGGTTTTGGGTGTAATCTGTGCATCTCCATCCTTTAAGAAAGAAATTACTTTGATCTAATTCTCTGACAATTTTTGCAGGCAAAGTTACAGCCAAAGCATTTAAGATTTTGCATCTTCTAGGCAGCAGAGGCATCTCCTGGCGCAGCAAGTTGAATGAAATAAGAAACTGCATTTGATTTTTCTGTGTTGCTGATTACCACTAAGTATTCCCTCAGTTTGGGAAAGAATGGTGTGGCATGTTTTAGAGATAACAGTAATTTTTCTAAATCTCATGATTAGTTTCTCTTTTTTTTTCCTGTATGGCTAAGGAATTACAAGCTACAACGAAGCTGCAAGGCTAATCGTTCTTTATCATCTTCTATTGATCCTAAAGCTGGAGATGGAGAGCAGTTAGATGCAAACACTAATCCAATCGTATAACAGACATCCCCATATGGTTAGTCACCAGCTTTGCCTTAAGCCAATCAATAATCACTTTGATGAAGAAAAATAAACTTGGATTATTTTTTGTTGAAAGGTTGGTTGTGAGTCATTTGGGTCCGACTGCTGCATCTCTCCAGTGATACCCAGGTGTTACCGACTTCTCAGTCACTTCAGCATCCATTCAGAGCCAGTGCTTACGCTGGCTGTAGATAACTAAGGAAGTGGATCTCTTTACTGGGATAACTATAGAGCCAAGCACAGAATTAACTTGAACCACAAATCTTGCTTCTAAAAGCCTTTAAAAGAGACTAAACACCTTGTAAATCAGTTGGGCTTTCATGCTAATATAAACAAAAAATGTCCCTGAAGAAACATTGTCAGTACAAGCCATTGAACACAAGAGGTGTGTGATGTAGACTCACCGGGAGGCTTTTGTTCTCCAGTCTGTTACAAGAATGGAGTGTGAGTCCTTAGCAGGCACCCGGTAAGCACTTGGTTCATTCTGTTCCTGGATGCTTTCAGAGGAACATTCATCTGCTGGGATAGTGCAGTGCTGAACACAGTGAAGGGAGGGACACCATAAATGCTGACATTTCACGGGGCTCTGCTTCAGCCCTTCTCTGAGGCTGGTTAAGAGCTGACTCCTGTGTTTGGTCTCAGGCTGTACAGACTTCATCTCTACCCATTCCCCTGGGCCTAGATATTCTATTTCAAATTCTCTTGCATAGGAATTAATGCTGCAATTGCAGAGATATTCCAGCAGGTCAGGACTGGTGATGAGGAATGATGACTGATGATTAAACATTCACTGTACGTTCCTCTCAATGCAGTGAATCGTCCTCTAAGACCCACTATTCTCAGCAAAGTGCCTTTGCCAGATGAAACATGGAACATACAAACAGAAATGTCTGGGTTGGAAGGGAGCTCCAGAGGTCATCCAGTCCAACCCCCCTGCTGAGAGCAGGTTACTGTGTAACCAGATCTTTTTTGCTGTTGTGCAAATCCCATCTTAAAGTGTTACTCGTTCCAGTGTTCATTCTGGACACATCTCAAAATCTCCAGCAGGATGAAGTAAGAGCTCTGCAAGCACAATCCCTGCACTGAGCGTGGCCAGGTCTTCTCACAACTCCACGTGAGGTGCATTACAATATGCAATTAGCTCTGAACTGGATGCTGTGAAGATACTCAGGCAGTCTCAGAAAGAGTAGAGAATTTTTGTGGCTCTGCACTAGGTCCTCTCCATCTCTATTGCCTGCACAGTGCCCATACGCAGAAGTGATTTATCTGCAAGCTGGGTATCCTGCCAGGGGGTAACAGCAAGGAAACAAAGAATGCTCAACATACGTAATGACACTTTGACATTTATAGGTACTTTCCCCAGCAGGTCTTTAATCACAGAATCATAGAATGGCTTAGGTTGGAAGGGACCGCAGAGATCATCTCATCCAACCTCCCTCCATGGGCCGGGACACCTCTCAACTAAACCAGGTTGCTCAAGGCCTCACCCAGCCTGGCCTTGAACACCTCCAGGGACAGGGCACCCACAGACCCCTGGGCGATCTATTCCAGAGCCTCACCACCCGGGTACTGAAGAACTTTTTCCTAAAATCCAATCTAAACCTATTTACCCTCTGTTTAAACTATTTCCCCTCATCCTATCGCTGGACACTGTTCTGAAGAGTCCCTCTCCAGCCTTCTTGTAGGATCCCTTCAGGTATTGGAAAGAATTTTTAAGGTCCCCCTGGAGACTTCTCCAGGCTGAACAATCCTATTTCCCTCAGCCTATGTCTGTCTTTAAGACAGAACCTAAACTCTAGCAGGTACCAAGCACTCGAGATGCCCAAATTTATTGGTGAACGTCTTTTGTAAGCCAATATACATACTGCATGCAAAGTAGGAACCCAGCAAAAGTCACCTGCCTGAAAAATGCTCAAAATCCAGCTTCTGGGCAAAGTCTTGCCCCATATGTATTCTCTCTGGAGGATGAGGACCGTTTTGGTTTATGTTCTCTGATTGGCCCCTGCATTCCTCATTGCTCAGTGGTGCATATTTTTACCTGTGCTTGTAATTAGAGCTGCTTTTTAATTGGTCTTGACAGCAGTTTTGAAGTGGGTTTTTTGTTCAGAGATGTAGCCAGGAAGTATATTAATGGAGAGATGCCAAAGGTATTAAAAGCTACAGAGGCCCACATAACAATGGAGATATATTCATGTGTGTATTCCAGTGCAATCTTTGCAACATAAAAGCAGAGACAAAACATCTGTGCTTCTTTCCTCCCTTGAATTCCATCTTTCACCACCCTTTTCCCTTTGCAGATTGGTGAGTGGCAGTTGCTAAATATATGCATAATAGTGAAAACCACTACATAATAATGCTGCATTGAAAAAGAGTCCTGCCTGGCTTCTAGGTCAAGGGAAGGAATATCTCTTTCTCTCCTAGTTAGCTTATATTCCCATTTGTCTCCTCTCTCTTTATGAAAGAGCTGATGGAGAAGGTCTCCAGTTGAAGGAGCTATTCAGATAAAGACCTGACATTTTGAACCAAAATTCAGTCTGTCTCCAAATGTCATGCCCTCGGTGCTATTAAACAATAATCAAAGCATAATGAAATTCATATTTACTCTGAAAACAAAATGCATGTAGGTATTTGATTTAAGAAAACCCAGATAATTGCCTTAGAAGAGAAATCTGACAAACAGGTGTGAAATAGATAATTTAGGTAGAGCATGGAAAAAAAGTAATGCTTGAATCTGTGGGAGGAAGAGACAAGAAACAACAGCAGGCAGAAACACAGATATTTGCATTATTATTCTATATAGGAATGCATACACACATGGGACAAAGTCTTGGAAAGGGCCCCCCATTTGTCCAAAGTCCACCCCTGGCATCACCGACAGTTTGGCCACAGATATCTCAGAGAGATTCATGGCACTGCACGGATGACACTCTCTGCGTGCCATCGTGACATGTCCCCACATGCCTCTCTGATATTGATAGCAGTCTTAACACCTCCACTGTGCTGAATTATCTCCTTCGGTGTGTTTAACACCTTTATTGTGTGTCAGTGAGAACGTGGGTGACACCAGGGAGAAGATTTTACCTTGCACTATGGGTAAAAGCCAAAAATTGTAGCCCTAAACTAGTGGCACATGTCCATCTGATTTATGGCACAAATTCCTCCGTGACCCCAAGCCTGTCATCAGTTTAAACCTGACTTTGTGATAAATCACCCACTGCTTGAGAAGTTTCTTGGGATCAACAGAAGCACCAACTTAAGTCACATGAAAAATCCATCCATGTGTGGGTGGAGAAGAGGAACTCAAACCTCTAGATTTGTCATCAAAGGTGAAAGAAAAATCCTCTCGGAGTCTTGCAAATGGTCAGAATTAACCTCAAAGAGCATTCAAAACAGAGAAGCACTTTCGTATTTGGATGTGCATAATAAAACTAAAATGTTGAAGACCTTACATAGATGTTTGCCCCCGCCCATCGCAGGCTGACTCTTGCCTATCCCAAGCTCCAGGGAGGTGTATGAGACAATTTAAGACGACTGAAGACTTGGTTACTCAGGTTAAAAGTCTATTTTTGGCTTTTGGACCTGCAAATGAAGTGGGTTTGTCTGACTTAATGATTTCGTCACCTCCTTCAGATGTTCCGTAGCCCTGGTGTGGACTCTGTTGCCATGGAATTTGTCACAGACCAAGCTCTGTCCCTCTCCCCAACACTGTGGATGGAGCATCTGAGTAATGTCTCTTTCTGAGTGACTCTGTGTCACTGTTTTTTAAAGCTGCTCTTTGTAAGATGATTCCTGAGCTGCAGATGGGTCCTGCAGCAGCAGCCAGGTAGGAATTACTGGCATGTGCTCAGCATTCCCAGGCAAATGTGCCAGGATGCGGCGATGCTTAATCTGTCACTCACGGCTCTGTAACCACAGAGGATAATGAAAGCGTGAAACTAAGAAGGTGAAAAAGCTCTTTGTACGTGCTGTTTGCTGGCCTTTACTGTCAGTAAAGAGACAGCCATGCTGCTGTTATTAGGACTTCTAATGCAACAAGCTGGAACACAAGTCTTGTGGGGAGTGGCTGAGGGACCTGGGGTTGTTCAGCCTGGATAAAAGGAGGCTCAGGGGAGACCTTCTCACTCTCAACAACTCCCTGAAAGGAGGTAGTAGTGATGTGGGTGTTTAATCTATTCTCCCATGAATTAGGTGAGGAAACAAGAGGAAAAGGCCTCAAGTTGCACCAGAGGAGGATTAGATTGGATATTAGGAAAAAATTATTCACCAAAAGGGTTGTCAAGCCCTGGAACAGGATGCCCAGGGCAGTGGTGGAGTCACCACCCTTGGAGGGGTTTCAAAGCTGTTGAGATACAGTGCTGAGGGACATGATTTAGTCGTGACCTGACAGTACTGGGTTGATGGTTGGACATGATGATCCTAAAGGTCTCTTCCAAATAAAATGATTCTATGATTCCATGATTCTATCTCCAAGCAGAGTAACTCAGCAATGGTCACAGCAACCAAGGACAGTGCAGCTGTGAGATGCTTCCTGGCCCACCACCTAATAGCATCCCTAAGACTTTTGAGCACTGCAGCAGGGTGAGCAGGGTTACTCAAAAGGGAATTATTGCCATGTCCATGAGAGCTCCAGACTGTTGCTTAGACAGGTGAGCCCCAGATTGTGGGTGACCAGACTGGAATCTGCATCTCAGAAGGGATGACCCACAGGATTTCTACTGTTAAAATTCTGTGTAAGAGTTTTACTAAGTAGCAATCCAAGGGCTGTATCCTGCTCGCAGGGATATGTGCACACAGCTCCCATCCATACCCATTCATACACATCTGCCTGTTGCCTGACACCAGGACATCCCAAGGTGGTAGAACACACCAGGAAGGTTCACGTTCTTTGGGGGCTGGATAGAAATGTTACAGAGCTAAATAAAATGTCAGCATCGTTAGAAGTACCCTCTGTTCTTCAGGACAGAACTGACTCCATCAGTTCTTACCCCCTGCTCTGCCTTCCCTGCCCCCCAGGTTTAAAATCCCCCAGTGGTACTTGTATCTTCAGAGCTTCTAGGGGCAAAACTTTGCAGCTTTCATCGCATCTCTCAGACTCAGACAAGCACCGAATTCATTGTATAATCCACACCCAGTCAGCACAAAGATCATTCTTGACACCAGTGGAAAAGTTAATGTAGGAAGAAATAAAAGAATATGTAACTGAGATTTCCCCGGAGCAGAAAGGAGAAATCTGTCACCACGTATCATACATCTCACTAACAGATACATATTCATTCTGCTTAAATGTATTCTGGTAATTCTTGTGTACTCCTTGTAGGTCCTAACAATTATATCTGATCTCTTTGTTAGGGACAGAAAATGTGGACTTAATAAGATGTCAACAGACAATGATTATAAAGTAATTGCCCATTACACTATAAATGTGTTATAATCATTTGCCAGGGGGAAAAAAGTCTAATTGAATGAAAACTCTTGATGGTTTCATTATGCTTCTATTAAGAGGCAGTCAGCCCTCCTGGTCCAAATACAAGGCTTGATGCTTCTTGCATTTACATCTGTAGAAAATCTGATGTAACTGCAACGTTAATGATGGATTTACAGCGACACTGACCTGGAGTAAGAGAGATCAGAGTGGGTCCTGAACATTTCTGAGCCAGGATGAAATGGAAACATTTACCATGCATGCAGCTGAGGAAGAAAAATTCAATACAAACGAAAGCAAAGCTGAATAAAATGCCAAAGCTCTTTCCAGCAATGGCAGGAATCAAACAAAGTCTGTGTGGGGAGAAAGAAAAGTAAAGGGCTAAACTCTGCCTTTCAAACTGCACTGCTAAAACTCCCAGCCAATTATTAGCTTATTAGTTATTAAATAAAACTTGTTTTCTCCATCATCCTGGCACTCAGGCAGAACACAGCTGTTGAAATCCCTTTCTGTCTTTGACAAGATCAGCCCAGCCTTTTTCAATCACTCCCTGACCCCCCTTTCTCTACTGCATCTTGTTCAAGCTCCTTGTCCTTGCCTTTGTGCCCTGCATAATTCCAGCTCTTCCCCACTTCGCATGTTACCCCCTGCGCATCCTCCATGCCCTATGTACCAACTTCAGCATCCTGTGCATCTGCTTCTCTGCAAATCTCTTGGCTTTTTCCCCTCACAGCCTTCATGAGGTTCTTCATAAAGTCATCCCCTCACCTACTTTCAATACTTTTTGAAGAACCTTTTTTCCCGTGACCTTACATAAACACAACTCCTGGTGGCTTCATCTACTTACCACATGACAACAGGAATTGTCACTCCTCCACTGCATTAGCCTCACTGAATATGTAACTTCAGTGCTGGTGTGTTTGTCCATGCTTCTCCGGCCCGTCCATCTTGGTGGCTGCTGCCAAGCAGTTTGCAAGCTTGGTGGGATGGGAACAGTGAGTTACTGTGGGGTCCCACCTGCATTGTGAGGAACAGCACGTAGATTGGGATGTCTTCTAAGGAAGAGCAGGAGAGTGCCTTTGATCCTGGCTGTGGCTCCTGCAGCAGGGGTGTGGTGGGGCTGGGAAAGCGAGAGAGGTCAGCGAGCTCTCAGGTCAGCCTGGGCCAGTTGCTGGTCACCTGCCTGCAGCAGGAAGCCCTCAGTGTCTCATCGGCTCCACCTGCCCACAGACTACCACGGGACAGGGGCTGTGTCTGGGGAGTCATGTGCAGCAGAGGACTTGGGGATGTGGCTCATAAGGTCAGACAGAACGGACACTCCTAAGCTCTGCTGTCTTGTCACAAAAGATTTTCGGCATGTTTTGATTGATAAATGTCTTTTTCCAGCAGGAGCAAGCACCAACTGATCATGTCTTTTAAAGGGCTGACTTGTCTTAATTGCACTTCATGGGTCTCACACACAACTCCCTGAGGATCTGCAAACCACCGATGGGAAAGTGCTTACCACTCACTCTGATCAGCCCAATTATTAAAGCTCCCTGCACGGAGGTATTTGTGCCAGCTGAGGGCCTCTCTTAGTGGTGAGGATGTGCTCTGGAGGCACAGAAGAGCAGTGATCTCTTCTGCGCAGGGAGTATAAAGTGGTTACAAAACAAGGCAGCTGCTTCCTATGCTCACTTGCACGCATGCAAGACACTGTGTGAATAGAAGACAACAAAAAGTTACACTGGCCCTTACAGACGTTGTGCAGATGATGCTTTAACCGGGATCATCACTCAAAATAGAAGGAAACTAAATACCTGTCTGCTCAGCATTACGTCCTTCTGGCCCTAAGCTCTTAGGCTCCTCTGCCTTTCTGCGTCCCTACCTACTCAGGGAGCTTGCTGCATGCCGAATGGTTTGCAGACTGGGTATGTAATGAAGTCTGCTCTCACTCCCCTTTCTATCAATGAGGTTTTCTTTCTAGCTGATCTGCATGCTGCTGGGGGGAATTTGTGCCATTATCAGGCTCTTTTTCAAACCTCGTCTTTGAGGCTCAGCACAATAAAAAACTGAGTTATGTAAAAAAATCCTGGGCAGATTGACTAGGCTGTGAAGCTGGCATTCAGACGTGTCCGAGCATTATCATTTTGTTCAGGAAAATATCCCACCTTTTCATTGGATTTGTTTCTGAGGGAATCACAGTGTGTTTCTCCCAACGCCTGAACTCACTGACACTTTTCAATCCCTTTCGACAGTCAGTTCCCTTACAGTTGCCAAGAAGGAACAGAAGAGAGAAGCAGGTTAATCCCCCCCTTCCTTTTTCTGACTGGGGCAAAGATCCCTGTTTGTCCTGCCTCCTCGGAGAGGCTCATTGCCAAATCTTGGCAGATAGGCTCAATGACCCCTCTCTGGAAAGCTGCTTGCTTGTGCTTGCTAATGCGAAACTGTCTTCTACCTGTTGTAGAGATTTATTTTTCTTGACACCAATCGCCAGAGTTCATAAGATGGTTTTTTGAAATAAAAATATTTGCTTTCAAAATATTTACTGAGAAACAACCTCTCATCATGGATTGTTGCCGAGTCGTCCTTCTGTGTGCACTCCTTGACTTCAGCAGTAAATGGTTTTGCCGTGCATCAGATTCTGGAAGGAAAATTGCTGGTGGAGCTGTACCTGCAAGTGGTAGTGTTTCCCTTCAGACAGAGCCTGGTACAAAGCTACCTGAAATTAATGGCATTTTTTTCCCCCTAAGGTTTCCAAACAGTAGAATAAACCTAACTGTGATGAGCTCGTTTAAAAGTAGAGGAATCTTTTCTGGCCCACCTTTCCCTGAGCAGATGAGTGTTATTGGTAATAAATGTAGTTCCTCAGACATAGCAGTGGGATTATTCATATCTCTGATGTTTTATATAAATATAGGTACTCTCTGTTCAGAAAAACCCTGTGGAAGAAATGTAGCTAAAATGCTGAATTGTGTGCAGCCCAGTGTGCTAACAGACATCGAGCTGCTTTATTTTATGCTATTTGGGGGTAGATATCAAACAGAATGAGATGATAACAAAACCTGGTGTAAAAGATAAACAAGGATCACTAAATCCATGTTGTTTAAAGGTTAAATATCACTGTTGATTTCAACATCACAAAACCAAGTCAGTTTGAAAGTACTAAAATTATTTTATCACTTTTGGCCTGTATCTAAAACTCAGTAGTTTTAACATTTTTCTTTAGTGTAATACAGTTAAAGCAAAGGATATAAAGGTGTCAGTATAAATTAGGAGTAATTCTGCTGAAATCTTTCGAGAAAATTTTCAGCTTGGACATAGAAAAATAGTTGTGAGGGTTTTGTAAATCTGAATTTTAGTGAAAACTAAACATTACCTTTCCTGCTCTTGCAAATCCTCTTCAAATGCATAGCTACTCTCTGACTTCAGAACTATCCTGTATTTTAAATATGTTTTTCCTGCTGTCTTGGAACTGCAGTTGTTCTGAAAGAAGAAAATCCAACTATGTTTTGGAGATACATCAAGGTATAGGTTTAGGAGACTAATTTTAGGCACCCAGGCTTGAAATGTTGACCGATGGGATTACGTTGGTATAAACAACAGCCAAGCTCCAAATCTGGGAAAAATAACAAAGCAAAGCGATCGTCTCAAAGAAGGGCAATCCAACTCATGCAAAAGCCACCAAGGATTACTGTAAGGCAGTAATTAATGACCATTGCTGCTGGGTCTCTAACTGATGCAGAGGGAATATTGATATAATCCTATTAGTGTGTTGCTCTCATTAATGTACTTATGTCAATTAGCTGAGCATTTTAGCAGAAAGGTGAATTTATGAATTATTTTTTTTTTTCTCCATCCAACATAGATTTCCAGTGCAAAAATCAATTTTGAACAACCACAAAGATCAAGGTCCATTAATGAATCTTATCTGACACTAATGTTGTCTAATTACATTAAAATGTCACAACTGATTTAATGGCATCAGAGCTCCCTGCCCCATGAGCAAACACAAGTTTGGTTACATTTCTAAAGAATGTAATTTTCCAACAGGAAAATGATGAATGGAAATTCCAGTTTTGATCATTTTCTACATTTCTGTCGTTCCTAAGTGTTTTGAAATAAAGAGCAAGAAAAGCCTGAATTCAACAGAACATTCACCAACATCTCACCAGCCAAAACAACAGAGCTTTTAGACCATTTAGAAGAATTTAACTATCTTTGCCCTTTTCCTTCCTTAAATACTAGGAAAGCCCTATAATATTGTTCAAAGCAGCCTGAACTGCTCTTTGTGAGCCTACTTCTGCATGCACTTGTGTCTTGGGGCAGTTCCACGGGTGCAAAGCTGAAGGATGATGCTGCCCTGACAAGCACTGGCCATCCCTGTGTGTGTGTGAGTGTGTGTGGCTGGTGCTCACTCCATGGCTCACCCTCATTGATGCTCCTGCTCTGTGCACCCTCCCCTGCCCCAGCACCCTGCTCTGCCCCAGCACCCATGTGCCACAGTGTGAGGGAAGGGGTGCAGGAGGTGGTAAGACTGGGCTCTGCCCAGTCCTCAGCTTGTGAGTCTGTCTGTAAATGAGTGGAAAAGAAAAGGGACCAGAGACTGCAGTGAAGACACAGTGAGGGTTTTCATCACTCCAACACACTTGAGCCTTGAAAATGAGTTAAATAAGGCACTGAACCAACAACTCTTCAAATGACTGGTAACTGGAGCAAAGAGAGGAGATCTTAGCCTAATTCCCACTGGGTATTTTCCTTCAACAAAATAAAACAGCAGACTCTTTCACAGTTGCCAGAGCTGGAGCCTCCATAAGAGATTATGAGAGATGCAGCCAGGGACTAAGTTCAAATACAAAAGCATTTCTGATTGGTTTCCCACAAGACGAAATTCTGTCATAAAACCTGCTACTCATTTTCTATTGAAAGAGCAATTTGGGAAACTGTCTCCCTTTGTGCTCTAACTAGGCAGCAGATGGCTCCAGATAAGTTTTACTTCGTCCTATTGATTTCACTGAAGGGATTTAATTTTATTTCTCAGCAGAGCAGATTAAAATATGGGAGATGCTTTATAGGCTTCTGAAATGGCAGAAACCTGCCCCAAAGAAGCTACGGCACCAGTCCGTCCACAGGAGCATCTCCTTCCCTTGTGTCAGCTCAGCAGAAACCACTTCCTCACCACAGTCTCCTGTAGAATCATTCGGGTCCAGGGAATGGCGTTGGCAGATGCAGTGCAAAACACAGACAACAAGCAGACAAAGGAGAAACAAGTGACTCTGAGGAAAAGACGTGTGATGTGATTTTTATTTTTTTGAAGACTGTCCCCAATGTGTGCTTAATAAATAATTAATTGCTGTTATTTCCAAGCTCAGATCCATTTTCACACAAATGCACTTTCAATTCCAATGATAAAAAAAAAAAAAAAAGCAGCTTTTTTTAGCTGATTCTTCTTCAGTGCAGCCCTGAAGCAATAAACCAAATTGACTGCTAAATTTAGACAAGAATACAGTCTGGCCGAGTCATCTCAGACTCCATAAATTTATTAATAAGGGAGATCAAGACGAGTCAGGAAAGAATCCCTGAGATGCAGAGCTGTTTCTCCTTTTAGTGGGTCAAGGATAGTTTGGGATGGGAAACACATACTGTGCTCTCCAATTTACATGTCTATGTCTAGATTCATTCTCTTAACTATGAAAAAAACCTGCACTAATGAAGAGAACTGTTTGGACAGACCTGAGCAGGACTTCCCCATGCTGAGGGGCTGCTTGCTCCAGCCCTGTGAGTCCACACTTCTTCCTCTACCCTTAGGATTCCTGGCTTCTGCAGCAGTGGGTGGGTAACAAGCTCTTTTAGAAGTATTTCTGACATGTTACCTACCAAAGGAGTCCCTGGGAGTCTGTTTGAAGCCCCAGCTGGTGCCTGCATGTTTTTTGCAAAGCAGATGTGATGACTGATTCTTAGCTGTAGTCCTCTCACAATACCTGACCTATTATCTTGGACTTTGTATGGAGGCAGATGGGTATTTCACAAAAATCTTTCCAGATGAAAACATAAATCCATAGCAAGGAGTGATCTACCAATAGTGCTGAACAAATGAGGACACAGACAAGTAGAAGATCCATTGCATGGCAAGATGGGAAAAGATATGAATCGGGAAATGATTCCCTTCACTGGAGGAAAGGATTGCCCGTGGAGGAGAGCAGGCAAGCAGCTGTCATCTCAGAGTAGTTACCAGCATAGTCTGTTTTACTGCCTTTCATGTCCTTGCACTTCACAAGCATGGAATGGCATTGGAAGACCTTCTCTTCTGAAGAAGCAGTTCTCCTGCAAGGGCAACACAGGTAGAGTCAGTAGGGTCATAGATTTTACCATAGCTTCCAGTGTAACCCTTTGGAAAACAGCTTTATATGGGGTGGAGTTTGTGTCCAGAAACTAGTCAGTGTTGGATGAGAGACCAAGGCATTTGCTTAGAGCTACCTCTGGCTGCAACAAGGACTATGTCACAAACTGAGAAAACTAAGAGCTTGCAAGCCAAGGATGTGGGGGAGAAAGTGTGTCAGATGAGAATGAGCTGGATTGTGCTACTTTTTCTTCCTGGAGAGATTGTTTTTTGCAGTAATGCACTTTTGCAGGAGTTGGTGAAGGCAAACATGAATGGGTTGTGTAATGCTGCAGTTGCTTTCTCTGGGGTTAGAGGCTGCACTCAGGAAAATTACAGCCTTTTAGTTACATAGCAGGAAGATCCCATTTTCATCTACTTTGTCATAATACTTTTGTGTCCATCACCCCTGTGAGTGAGGAAGAGAAAGACAAGAACTTGCTTCTGTGTTAAGATCACAAGTCTGAGGCTGAGGGATTGTCATAAGCTTGACTCTGTCACTCATAGCATATATTTTAATCATCAAGTTTTGAATGTCAGTCGATGATTATGAACATTACAACTCAGACTACCTAATGCAACCATTTGAATTCATAGCTAGTCTCTTACATGGTAGCATGAATCCAACTCACCTTCTCCAGGTGGCTCCAGAGACTGTTTACCTAGAGTAAAGGAAGCAGAACTTGATCCCCAGCATCACACGATGTGATCCATGTTTGCTTTACTTGGCCAAAATTGACTGCAAAATGTGTCAGCACAATGTGGGTGGCATGGCACTGTGAAGAAATTAGGACACACTGAACATCACTCTGACAAACCCACGTTGCCACCGCTCACTGTACATGACAGCCTACCCTTCAGACCATGCAGCCCACTGCAGCTTGCCCCAGACTTGTGCAAGGACCTTGTACAACGGCTGAAAAGCAAACTCCAGTCTCAGAGCAGTCAGAGACCAAGAGGCAAAACGGCTTTATTCAGGATGAAACTGCTGCAGTTTGATTCCAGACTTCTTCTGCCTTTAGCTCCTTTTTCTTTCTCCCAAAAAGCTAAGAAGAGTGCAGCTAGATCTGTACCTTGTCTGGGTTGGAAAGCCTCATCTGAACAGGTTGATCATTTATGGGTGCCAGTGCTTCTCCATCAGCCCCTGGGGGATTTCTCATACCCTATATGTGCAGGCTTGGAAGCCAACACAGCCTCATGCTGGTGTCTTCTCACTGCTGGTGTCTTCTCACTGCTTGCCCTCTCCTGGCCCTCCCTATTACTGGGTGTGCTGCTCCTCCAAACTGCAAATTTTTCCTCTCCTTCTCCAGTGTGAGTCTGGGTTTCCCCGGGCTGGTTTTGCCCTTGGCTAAAGGAAAGCAGGAGCAACATCAGGGCTATGCATGAAAGTCCCTTTGCTCACATTCCTGGTCTACAAACTTGAAGCTGGAAATCACGGCCATTAATGAGAGTGCTCATTATCCTACCTGCTCCCCGTGACCAGATCTGCCCTCTGTGGGCCTGTTTCACAGAAGCTGACAGTGAGAAAATGTACAGCTCCCAGTGTCTGTAAAGCCTTTTGCACTGGTGAGGAAAGAGTTCCTGCTTAGAAACAGCTACCTATCAGTCTTTGGGAATTTTTTTTTCCCTAAATTACCCAAGTTCATCACTCCACTGGGCAAACAGGGGACAATCCCCCAGAAGCAATGACAGCCACCTATTTTCACCAGCAGCACTTCTCACATCTACTGTGTTATTCTTCATAAATTGCCATCTAATTTCCAATATAAAGAGTGTCTAAGGTACATGCTTTCCATGATTGCAGCTTCTTTATGAACCTGCAAGAAAAAAAGATGAGCCTCCATTGTTGTTTTAATTCATTTGAACTTCTGAATTCAGCTCCCCCTAATAAAGGCACATACAATGCAGGAAAAAGTGCTATTTTGAAAGTCACCCCAAAGGAAGGTTGCCATGTATTTTCTTGTCGTTCTCTAATAAAAAGCCAAGCAAAGAATCACATTCTTGTAATTAAGACATTTACTAATATACCATGTACTTTGAATATGTTGGAATAAAAACTAAAATGAAAATAAAGACATTTCCAGAGCGACTGATGGCTGTGAGCCAGGGCTCTAATTCCTGAATGCAGAACTATCCTCAGAAGAACACAGATCTTCACAAATGTGAGTTACCGTTGATCTGCACAGGAAAAATAACAGTCAAAATAAGGAGGATAAACACTCTTGTTTAATTGACTTCTGCCACTACAAATCTAGGCCAGATGCAGCCCTGGATTTCCAGTCATTGAAGAAAGAGCCTCATACAAAGAAAATCTATTTTGCAAAATACAGAAGAGAAAGAGCTTGGAAGGTCACCAAACCTAAACAGTTAAAAGAAATTGTGTTTCAATTAAGTTGAACTGAAACAAACAGGCTTTAGAAAGAACGGTAAACACAGCAATGTTTCACTGAGCATTAAGATGAACAAAGAGCATATATCTTTGGAAATGCCTTTTAAGAGCCATCTCATCCCAGCGCGGACACGAGACATTGCACTGCGTAAAACTCCCAACTTCTCCCCACCAAGCGAAGCACAAACATGAAATACTTTTTCCCCTCTGTTCCGGATTAAACAATGGCAGGACAGCCTTCTGAAGCAAAAGGGGAAGAAATGGCTGCACGGTATTAAGAGAGTTAATTATAGATGCAGATTAAAAGGCAAGCCCGAGTGGTGGAAGAAAAGGGAAGAGTAACCTCCGGCGCAGAGATACGGACATGCAGCAGTTGTCAGTCACCTAGCAACAAGTTTCCTATCCCTGCTGTGCTCTTTAATTCAGCAAATCTGCTCAGGATGTTGGGCTGTTCTCCTGACAAAACGCATTATGTAGTAGACTAAAGGATACAAAAATCCACTGTACACAACACTCTGCTCCCTATTGACCACTGATCCTTTCTCTCAACCCACAAAAGAGGCTTGCATAATGCTCTGAAAAGAGAAAAGTCTCAACAGAGAAAACATTTGCTTGTAATTGAGATTGACTACATAATGAAAATGATGTTCTTTTTTAAATTCAGCTTGTTGAGGCCATGCTTTTTGTCTCCTGGCTCTCAAAACCCATCCCTGCTGGGAAAAGGGGCAAACATTGTACAAACTCAAACCTGTGGGTTTTTTCCCTTCTTTTCACTGGAAGCACACACACGCACGCACGCACGCACATGCATTTTGTGGCTAAATGGGGAAGACCGGCTCCGCAAGACTTAAACAAGTTTGAAAGAGGAGAAGACAAATAAGAAAATTGTGGTGCATTTCTGCATCGGGGGGAAGCTGTGTTCCTTCTGAAGGGGAGCTGGGGTATGGAGGGCAGAATATATTTTATAATTATTTTGGCTCACTGAGAAGTAGCACTGTCCGGGAAGAAGTCCTTTTACTATTGAATCCATGCAATAAGTTACAAACAAGCCCTTGTATGGCCTCTGCACCCACAGACACCACCACAGCTACACTGAAGGCAGGACTGTGCTTTGAGATAATGATCCAAATATGAAGAATAAACAGGGGAATGAGTTTAAAAGACCTAAGTCTTGACACAGTGAACTCGACTGTGGTCCATGGCCACAGTTTGGGTGAGTACTCCTCACAGAGCAGTGTCACTGCTTCCACCACCAGGAAAACAGAGGGTGCTGGACAGGAATGATGGGTGTCTTCCTGAGACTTACTGGTAGGTCTTGAGTGCAGAAGCTAGTAAAGGAGAGAAGGCAATGTAAGAGAGAAGCTACATTCTGATCCAGCTCACACAGATGCCCACAGAAAACTCAGTAGAAGAAAACAAGCTCTCTGAAGATGGAGTTGAGCCCAATTTACATACTCAGCTCTTTGGGATGGAAGTGGTTGGTTTGTTCTGTTTGTTGAGTGGCTAATGCATTGGAGGATCAACATCCTGGGATGTTCTGATGATACAAGTGTGTATAATGGCAATAACATGACAAGCTTTCCTGTTGGCATCAACCAGTTGACTCTGTAACTGTGCAGCTCCAGATCAACCAGTGGTAATGCCCAAAATTAGCTGGAGTTCAATAAGACTAATCATGCACATCAGGGTGGATCATATCGTTACATCCAAAACTGAGACTGCAGAGGAGGAGGGACTGATCCCGGTGTGTCCCAGAGCACAGCACAAGGACATCATGAAAACCCAGCTTCCCTGTATAACAAAACAGTCTCCCAGCTGCACCAGAAGAAGACCCATCTCTTCACTGTCTAAAGCACTGGTGGTGCAGGTAGAACAGCACTTTCCTTCCTGGACATCAGAACCTCCTTCTCTTCACCTCCATGGTATTCAAAAACCATTCATGATGCTGTGAACAAGGAAATGCAGCAGTGAGACCTCTCCCCCAAAAAGCTGCACAAAGGACTGTAAAATCCTCTTTGGTCTCCCAATGAAGAGAAGATGGGAGAGGTGACAGTATAATTCATTATCTGATGCTCACAGAATGGTGTCATTTGGAGGCTGTGACAGACTAGGATAAGGCTGATGGGTACAATACTTCATCCCATCAAAGGAGACCCACTTGGATTTTGCTCAAACTCAGCTGTTCCCACCCTCTGCTCTCCTAGAGAGGGCAGGGATGAAAGGCCATCCTTTTCCTAGTGAGTACTTCCAGAAACGACAGAGCACATTCACCACCTGTACCTATAACCCACAGATACCCCTTCCTGCCCCAATGCCCCTTCCCTTTGGGGGACTAAGCACCCCCAGGCACTCACTAGGTGTGTTGCCATCACTTTGCCCTATGAAAGGGGAAAGCTTTGGCCATGGATCACCTGGTCCTCAACTTTGCTCTGTTCAGCTGACCATCTGCTCCCCTGCTGACTTCATCCATAAAGCCCAGCTTGTCATACGGGGCTGCTCTGAGCTGTAACAAGCAGGAGGAAAAAATTGCCAATGGACGTATCTCAGCTGACAACTTACACCCAGACTTGGGGCTTTTTTTGTGCTTGGCACAGCAGAGATGGGGGCAATTTGTATGAGCTTTCCTTTGGTAGCATCTGACAGAATAAGAATATTAGTGAGATAATGCTTCACTAATAAGAAATGGATAATGCTGAGTTTATTCTCTGGTTTACTGAAACATATTTAACAACTTCTTTTCCATATCATTGCTTTCTCCATTCTCCTGCATTGTTTTGTGTATCAGATAATAAGTTGAGTTCTTTGTTTCCTTTATTTTAATAGCCATGGCTCTGGAGATAAGGAGGGTTAATGTCAGAAGTATTCACTCCAATGTGAATATAAGACAGCCTGTTAAAAAATAAAGGATTGGGACAAGATGCTGGGAATGTGTTGTATACCCACAACCAAGAAAAAGCAGACTTTTATTTTTAAAGCTATCTCTCTTTAAAAGGATTATTCATTTGAAAACAAGCACTTTTCAAAGTTTTTCTTCCCCTTTTTAAACAAAAATAGAAGTTATCCTCAATCAGAAAATAAAAATTGTACAAAAATTGTGAAGACTCTTTAAACCAATAAATATGAACTTTATTAGCTTCAGGAAGCTGGGAATGATCAGAAGGTAATGTGCAACAGTATAAAAGAGGGTTATGTGAATCAGCCCAAAGAGATGCTAAAAACTAGACGGGTTTAGAAGAATTTAATGAGAAAGAAAAAGCAGAAGATGTGAATGATTGTGGTGCTGATGAAATTCTTCTTTTCATCTCCAGAAGATGTGTAGTGCTGTTTACGATAGAATTTAAGACCCTCTGTCACTCATGGAGTGTCATCCGATTTCATAGGAGTTACAAAGAAGATTCCCTGGGAAGGAGTTGGATCAATTATAGAATATGTGAGTCCAAATTGCTGGGAAAAACGAACAAAAGCCAAAACGACAACAACAAAAAGCCAAGCAGTAACACCTAGTACTATAAAATGACAAGAGCACATAAAAACATTTAGACCCATTCCTGGAGATTTGTGATTATGGTCACCAGGGATATTTGTTTAAATCTACCTACAATAACAACCTGTGTAAATCCTGCTCTGGCTTAACTTTGTGCAGCTCGTCTCCTGCTGAGCCAGTGACAGCAGCTGCAGAAGGGACCTCGTCTGCTAAAAGCAGAATTTCTGCTAAGCAGGATATTAATTTTCAGGTATGTTTTTTAGAAAAGTTTTATCTCAGAAAAGATAAAATTAAAGTGGACACCGGGGTCAACGCAGAATAGTTGGATCACGTCCCACCAAAAATAGGAATCGCGAGGGATTCTCCTGTTGATATTTTAAACTTTTGTTCATGCAAGTTTTAATCAATTAAAATGCATTATCTACCCTCTTAACTTTCTCAGAGAGGATTATCTGACATTTACTATTCACCAGTTTTGCTGAAAAGGTTAATAGTTCACAGGCTGAAGTTAGAAGTAAACAGAATTGATCATTCCTAATGCTTTGGCTGAAACGGAGGGGCTTTGTGTTGACAGGCTAGGAGATGTAATGAGCCTCTAGTACATTCTTAAGGCTTGTTTCATTTGCTCTGTGAATGGGGAAAGTAAAATTATAGTCTATAGGTGTTTTCCGTGGTTCTTTCATAAGCAGGCCTCCTGACACCAATTAAAGAGATTATGTCATCAACTGAAAAGAAAGCTATAACCTTGTATGTTAATGCTGTGATTACTTAAGACAGGGTCACTGGACCCAATAGAACAGGGAATGACCTTGGTGAAATTAACTTCGGAGCTCAATTCCTAATTAACTGTTTTCAATGAAAGAATGTGTGATTTCAGGCTATTGGCCAAAAAATTCACTTTTTTCTGTACAAGGACTTTGCCACCAGAAGTTAGTTGCCAGCAGCATAAGGAAAAAAAAAAAAAAGAAAAAAAGAAACAAAAAAGAAACAAAGAAACCAGGAATAAGACTAGGAAATGACAAACAGCATGTCCAGAGCTTTATGAAAGCAGATATTGTGCCCTGGATATTTTGCCCAAAAAATACTTATTCTTTTGAGGCTTCTTTGCCCACAGTGAAAAAATTACAGTCCTTGAGAGGAAATGACACATTTGAACACACATCCAGGACAGATTAAATTAAAAAAAATTGCACCAAAATACAAGCTATGTATAAAATCTAAGCATGTATTTATAAATCGTCTATATTTACCATTTTTTAAATGGAATTGCAGCATATTCAAAAATCTGGTTGGGGAAGCTGTATTTTGGAATATTGAGAGAGTGTCAAAAGAAGCCAGGGAAGCATTTTCAAGCAGCTGTCTCCATCTCTCCCAGGGAAGGGTAGCAATGCTCCAAGAGGAGGGTAGGTCACCCGAGTACCGCTGGACTTTGTCTGCCGAGTGTCATGGGTTGATCACTATCAGAGATGCGCCTGCAGAGATGACACACACATGGTCCTGCTGCTCTAATACTGGTAGGGGCTGTGTAGTCCTTCGAAGCCGCTGCTCAGCACTGAACCTATCCTGGATCTCTGATCAGCTCTGCTAAAGTACTCCTGCTACACGGCTCACTTTACCAGGAAGAAATATGCACCTGAAAACAGGTTCAGCACTAATAACCATCTGATCTGGCTGTAAAGGAAGTCAGTTTAACCCATCAGTCTTTCTCTACTTTTTAAATAACTCTTTTTAAGTGTGGTCCGAGATGTGTTCAGACTGGGAGTGCAAGCCCTGAGGATATTTCTAATACAGTATGCCAGTAAATAGCAAATTCCCCTTCAAAATTTTTAGAAAATTAATGACAACTTGCTTCATGTGTAGCAAAAATCCAGACCTGGGCTACCCACACGAACACCTTCTACTTCCATGGGGATGAATTTACAAGGCCAAATGTTACACCTGTACCAGCTCTGAGTACGGCAGAGGTTTCTTCCTCTGAAGGCTGTGAGCAAGAAAAGCGTGGCGGCTGTCCAGTGTCCTGCTGTCTGTCCCCAACCCAGGACAAGTCGTGAGGCTCTGGGTCTGTCTCTGTTGCTGAACTGTGAAATGGAGCCAATTCCCCTCTGTGGCTGCTGTGATGGGATGAACACTGAAGCAGGTCAAGAAGGGGAAGCAGGAACCTCTGTCATCTGCTCAGATCTAATTTTAGAAGAAGAGTCGATTAGGTAAAATGTCTCAGGGAAATCACAGAGTACCTGGTGCTCAGAACCAGCGGAGGTATCTACACACCACGGAAAAACCCAGAGGGAGCCTGTAGCAAAGCCAAGGAGCAAGCCAGTTTCCTGAAACTCCATCTCTGTTCACAAACCACATCTGTGCCAACTATACAGTGTCGCTGGTTGACCACTGGGCCAGCTGCTCCTCTCCTCACGTAGAATGAAAGTCTGCCTAGCCTTGGACACAGACATTCACTGTTCATGGAAACACTCTGAAATATCAGAGCGTGAAAAAAGATTTTTCCCACGGTCACCAGGTTATAAAGCTGCGTGCTTAAATGGGGATCCAACTCTAGGAGACAGCTAAAGAGACTGAAGGAGATGCACTGGAAATTAATCTGGTGTGATCTGGATAACATCACTGATACCTGCCTGGAGATATGGCATGCAGATGGGAAGGCATTAAGTAAACATAATGGTCTGTGAAACCTGTGGCCATGTAATACAGGCGACACAAAACATACAATTCATTTCTACTCTGACTAAATTCAGGCAGCTGCTTTCTCTAAGAACCAAGAGAACAAAATCTCCAATAGCTTTCTGGCTTTATTTTTATTGCAGGACAAAAATATAGCTCTTACCTTGGGTATGAATGTAACCAAACATGCACCAGGGTTGGAGAAGGGAAACCTGACAGTGAGCTCAGCCTCCCAGAGCACGCTTCAGACAACCACCTTTCACAGCCCGCCCCCTGGTTAATAAATGGCAAAAAGTAATTAGTAAATTTGCTGAAAGGTGCAATTAAAAGCAATGGGGACATTCTGCCTGCTGAAAGCCATGTATTCTTTACTGCTTATTTGTGGAGGAGGGAAAAGAGAAGGAAAGGAAAAGATTCCTCCCTTCACTCTGGACCACCCATGAAACTTTTTGTCTCCCAATTCTGACACCAAAAAGAAAAGAGATACTTGTTGCTCACAGTGATGCCTTCAGCTCACACATGTGTTTCTCCCTGTACAGTAGAGCTTTGGGAAGCTAATGGCACTAACATGTTGTCCCAGTCAAAACAGGTGTCGCAGCAGCACCTGCTTTTTCTGAAGTTGAATTTCATTGTATTTTCAGAGGGTCAGGGAATGTGCTTTATACAGAGGTGATATTTAAGGGGCTGGAGCTGCACAGAACCACTCCATTGGAAAGGTTAATAACTTGAGCTCTGAAACCCTGAGAATTATTGACTGCCTGAGCTAAACCCTGGACNCCCCAATTCTGACACCAAAAAGAAAAGAGATACTTGTTGCTCACAGCGATGCCTTCAGCACATGCATTTCTCCCTGTACAGTAGAGCTTTGGGAAGCTAATGGCACTAACGTGTTGTCCCAGTCAAAACGGGTGTCGCAGCAGCACCTGCTTTTTCTGAAGTTGAATTTCATTGTATTTTCAGAGGGTCAGGGAATGTGCTTTATACAGAGGTGATATTTAAGGGGCTGGAGCTGCACAGAACCACTCCATTGGAAAGGTTAATAACTTGAGCTCTGAAACCCTGAGAATTATTGACTGCCTGAGCTAAACCCTGGACAATGCCAAGCTCTCTGCAGGTATTCAGCATAGGAATGATTTTGACAGAGTGGCAGTGGAATTGCTTTGTCCAATTAACATTTGGCCCTTGCTTTAGCCTTTGCCTGGACCTGATGACGGTGCTCAGCGTTTTACAGGATGCAGCTCCTCAGATAAAGGCCCTGAGCCTGCAGAACCGAAGCCAGCAGGCTGTTTGCAACCATCTTCATTCAAAAGCCAGGTCAGAGTGAATGGGATAGGTTTAATAAATAAATATTATGCTTGCAAAGAAACATGACAGCAATAACTAAGCTTGGAAAGCCTCCTGGCACTGAGGATTTTCTAGGAACTGGGAGCAGCTTACGGGTTACAAGGGCTGAAGTGGAAGATCTGCTTACTCACATGAGTAAGGGCTACTAGCAGTAGGAAGGATTGCAAGATTAAGCTCTTAAGGAATGAAGTGCTAACGGGTTTGACGGTGAAGTGGCTCTCCAGTTGCTTACACAGTTGAGGATATGGCCTGTGACATAACATGCTCAGCCATGCAAGCTTCGTGTGCACATGTCCATGTCATAATACCAGTAACTTGCTAAGTGCACATAATCCCTCCATCAGAGACACAAGGGTTACCTCCTTGTAAAAAGCATGTTAAAATCCTGAGAAAATACACTGCCTTGTGCCAACACTCATTCATACATTGAATCATATAAGGGGGGATACTTCTTGGGTGAGATAGTCTTACTTCAGCAAGAGCCCTTTCCACCATTTCTCGGTGTTTGTGAGCATAACAGAGGGTCAGAGCAGCTGGGAGAAGTTTGAAAAACTCTATTAAATGCAGATGATTTCTGCAGTGGACACAGCAGAAGGTGGCAGAATTTGTCTTCCCAGGACAAGTTCTGATGCCGAGGATGTGCGGAATCAAGACTTTAATGAGACAAACCACTGAACAGAGGCTGGGTGACAACTAAGATGACTTAGAGAGCTCATTCATATACAAGTGGAAGTGGAGTTTTCCTCCTCACGCTACTAGTCCAGGGTTGAGAACATTAAGAAAGACTTTAAAATCAGTGTTGCTATGAATGCACTGTGAGCTTTGATGAGGTCTGGCTGTGAGTCCTTCTGAGTACTGTGGACGTGTTTCATGCAGTGCTTCAAATTAGGAATTAATACCTAAATCTATTAGGTATTATTAGTCTCATCATTACTCACAACCAGCCTGATCACACACTCATGGTCTGTACCTAAAGTACTTCATAGTTTCATTCCAGCTCACTGCAGCTTTCAGCTGAATCAAACCTATTGCTGAAACTCCCTACTCCCAGTGACTGTGGAGAGAATTGCAGGTTTCCCCCCCCCATCTTATTCCAGGGCACCACTGAAAAGAGATTGGCCCCTTCTACTTGACACCCACACGTCAGATATTTGTAAACATTAATAAGATCCCCTCTCAGTCCTCTCCAGGCTAAACACCCCCAGGTCTCTCAGTCTTCCCTCATAAGAGAGATTTGACTGGTCCAGTTGGACTGGTCCAGTCCCTTCATCATCCTTGTAGTCTCTGTTGGACTCTCTCTACTATTT
>VWZY01009718.1:117304-161964 GCA_013399075.1 Chloroceryle aenea
ATACAAGTGGAAGTGGAGTTTTCCTCCTCACGCTACTAGTCCAGGGTTGAGAACATTAAGAAAGACTTTAAAATCAGTGTTGCTATGAATGCACTGTGAGCTTTGATGAGGTCTGGCTGTGAGTCCTTCTGAGTACTGTGGACGTGTTTCATGCAGTGCTTCAAATTAGGAATTAATACCTAAATCTATTAGGTATTATTAGTCTCATCATTACTCACAACCAGCCTGATCACACACTCATGGTCTGTACCTAAAGTACTTCATAGTTTCATTCCAGCTCACTGCAGCTTTCAGCTGAATCAAACCTATTGCTGAAACTCCCTACTCCCAGTGACTGTGGAGAGAATTGCAGGTTTCCCCCCCCCATCTTATCCCAGGGCACCACTGAAAAGAGATTGGCCCCTTCTACTTGACACCCACACGTCAGATATTTGTAAACATTAATAAGATCCCCTCTCAGTCCTCTCCAGGCTAAACACCCCCAGGTCTCTCAGTCTTCCCTCATAAGAGAGATTTGACTGGTCCAGTCGGACTGGTCCTTCATCATCCTTGTAGTCTCTGTTGGACTCTCTCTACTATTTCCCTGTCCCTCTTGAATTGGGGAGACCAGAACTGGACACAATACTCCAGATGTGGTCTCACTAGGGCAGAGCAGAGGGGAAGGAGAACCTTCCTCGACCTGCTGCAAACACTCTTTATGAACCTCGCAAAACACTTTACAATGGCAGCACCACCTTGTCACAGGCAGAAACAGTCTGTCTCTTGGTCATTTAGGAGGTCACCGTACAACCAATAAAAGCCAGTGGAGTTTCCCACCAATGGCTCCAGCCCCCAGGCCACACTACTCCTTCTCCTCAGCAAGAACTAGTGAAGGTTGTAAAGCTACTTCTATCCTGTTCAGTGATGGAAACTCAAGCCTATATCATAGCAACCTCCATATTCGGATAAATCTGAATAGGGTGCCTCTGATTTAAGTCCTTGTTTGACAGGTCTTCGCCTTGTGAAGCCCACCCTATGAAGGCAGTGCTTGTGAAACACAAGAGGAGCAGATTTGAGGCTGCAGGTTTGTCTGTTGAAGACACTGTGGCAGCAGCTTGTTGAGACCTTTCCTTTTCTCAGATGGGATCCTGTGTCTTCCTGAGGTGAGAGCCTGGTGCCAGGGATGCTCAAAGCCACCTGCCTAACGGCAGCACACCCACTGGCCTGCCTGGAGCAGAGCTGGTGTCTGAGGAGGGGATGAAGACTGAGTCAGGCTACAGGCTGCAAGAGCTGGGGCAGTCAGGTCGAGCTGCTCCCAGCCTGTCCCGAATCCGTCGGTGTTTGAGCTCAAAACCTCGAACTTTAAGAACACCGCACGTTTTCATTCGTTTGTACAGATACATTCACGCTGCCGTTATTCCAGGTTTTTCTCTTTCCATCCCCTGGGGACCGGCGAGGCAGACACAGACAAGACGTCTTCTGCCAGCAGTTCCGCGCTGCTCTTTGTCACCGCGCTCCAGCCCGACAGCGAGGGACCTGCTCCTCGCAGCCTTCCTGCGCTCTTCTCATCAGCTGCGATTTTCTCCCTGACAAAAGGAACTGGAGCCCTCTTGTGTTGAGTTTTGAAGCTTGCAGCAGTCCCTTTGGAAATGCCATGATTAAGCCATCCCAGCTGCACCGGGATGCTGCCGACGGGCTGCTCTTAACAGAAACCCGCCTGCACTGCTTCTCTTTGCTTGGGCAGCAACATTACATACACTGATACTCCAGCACAGAATGCAGCTTCAAAAGCCACAGATTTAACCGTAAAAAAGATTAAAAAAAACCCCAAATTCTTATGTTATCAATCCAGCCTACTCTAATCTCAGCTCCTGAAAGAGGTGGCTTTTTAATTGCTGGAGTTTAATTTATAATATATATGCCAACTACATTGGAAGCATATATTAGAAAGAGCAGTGATCATAGAATCACTGAATAGTTTGGGTTGGAAGGAACCTTAAAGATCATGTCATTTCACCCTCCCTGCCATGGGCAGGGACACCTTTAACTAGATCAGGTTGCTCAAAGCCCTGTCCATCCTGGCCTAGAACACTTCCAGGGATGGGGCATCCACAGTTTCTCTGGGCAGCCTGTTCCAGTGCCTCACCACCCTCACAGTGAATAATTTCTTCCTAATATCTAATCTAAATCTACTCTCTTTCAGTTTCAAACCATTAACCTCATGCTATCACAACACTCCCTGAGTGTCCCTTCCCATCTTTCCTGTAGGACCCCATTAAGTACTGGAAGGCCACTATAAGGTCTTCCTGGAGCCTTGATCCCTGGAGCCATCACTCCTCAGAGTAATAACTAGAGGATTTGCAATTACTTGAATTCCAAAGTTGTGTGGAATAAATCAATCTCTGTTCACACCACTACAGAGCTGTTCAAAATGACTGATTTCCACTGAGGGGAACTCAGAGTAAGTTTCCCTAAACCAAATATCTTTCAGTATTTGGTTATGACAGAACAGCACACGTATTTTCCTAATTGCTGAGAATCCTGGGATTATTTGAAACCCAAGACCACATGTTTCCTGTGTGAAAGAGGGAACATAAGCCATGGACCAAGATTCTCCATAGCAACTAGAGCTTTCCAAGCACCTGGGTTATAAAACAGTACAGGTCCATGGCTTTTTATGAATTGCTGAGACACCCTCTCAAAATGCAGGCATTTAAAGGTGATTCCAGTTGTTTGCTTGGGGAAAAAAAAAAGAAGGTTAAATCAAAATGCCCAAAAGAATTAATAACCTCAAAAAACCCGTCTACATTTGGTCGACAATGTCAATATATTCAGCACAGATAGAGGTCATGTTTATCTTTCTCCATATTGCTGCCTGGTTCCCATCATATGCCAAAGGTCAGGATTAGAATCTGACACAAAAGTGTCATTGGCAAGCGATGCATTTCCTCTGCTTGTGGTTCAGTACAACACCTACAGACACAGTGCTGTGTTATGGTTCCAGACTGCAGCAACGACCACCGGTATTCCAGCTCTCACTGTCTGGATTGCAGAGCACATCAGAGACTGAACAGCAGCGTACAGTTGCTGGCTCTCTCCACGGCAGAGCTGCAATGGAAATAATTGATGCTGATAGCACCTTTCACTGGGAGCGAGTTCCTCATACCTCATGCAAACAGCAGCTGTGCCTGAGAGACACAGCAGGCTAACCAAGCAAAGGAGGAAGGCTCTGACAGAAGACATTACGGTAATGTACTATAATGGGACTTGCTGATTTCAATAAAGTAGCATGTTAAACACTCCACAGTCTCCTTTCTGTGTGCCACGGCCCTATTTACAACTCTATATTTAAGATATTTGCACTCAATACAATTTGAGACAAGCCAACACGCCCAGATTACAGTGTTTTTCCATTTATTTTATTTATAAAAATTTAAAAAGGATACATAGGAACTTCATCCCTTGGTGGAAACACGACAGCTATGAACAAGCTTTGCAGCAGCGTTCCCATCATTTACCTCTTGGATTCATCTTTTGAAAATGAAACATTTGTCCCAAGCCCAAGCTCAGCACAAAGTCACCTGTCACTTGTAGAAACTCTGTTGGTCTCAGAAAACAGCTAAGATTTGTTTTTGTAGTCATTAGAGCAATAAACATGCTTTATTACCCATTTGTAATGAAAACCAAGCTAATATTAATAAACCTACCTATTAATAGCTGCAGAGCCCCATAACTCACATCGTATGCATGGTATTGAGCCTCAGCCCAGGCCCTGGGTGAGCACACGTACCCCTCGCAGCTGAGTCAAGCACACGCTGTAATAAAAGTGGTGATAATATAGATACCATTAAATACTTACAATCTACTGCTCCCTTAACCTCTGCAGTGCTTTGTTCTTCAGGCATCTTTTACTTCTACGTCCAGATTAAAGTGTCTACTCTTCCTTCTGCTGCTGCACACCCTCTGCCAGATTATTTCCCTCCTCCACCTCCACCTTCTCAGACGTGGTTGGCTTCATCATCCAAGCAGAACGGCTCGTGGGCCAGGTGCTACCTCTGTGGGCTGGGTGCTCTAGGAGTCTGCTCTACAATTTCATTTGTAGTTTTAATTAAATCTTATGTTTAATGTGAAATTAAAACCTTTGTTTTCTTCAAAGTTCCTTGACATAATTTTCCTTAAAATTAAGGAAACTTAAAAATAAAAATTCTCATAGAAATGAAAATATTTAGTTTTGTTAATGGGAAAATGTCATTTTATGAACAGTTTAATTAAGCCTGGATGATTCACAACTTTCTGAAATAGCTGAACCTGTGATTATTTGTTTATTTAGTTGATATTTGTCTTGGCTGGGAGATTCTGAACCTAAATCTTTCTCCCTGCTTTACCTGGGGACCCCGATGACCTCTGGGGCTCAGAGCTGTGTGTCATGTCTGTTGTTAATAAAGCATCTCCTGTGCTGTCTCCCTGCTTCTCACATACTTTTTTGCCTACAAAATGTCATCTGCTCCTTATTTGATGTTGTTTTGCCTGGTACTCTCCATTTAGCAAATCAGGAGCTCAAAGGTGCTGCTGCTGGGGGAGTGTTTCTACACATGTATTTAACATCTTCCCTATAGGTCCAGAGATTACCTAAAAATCCTCCAGTGGAGGTGTGGATTTGCTTGGTCCTCAAGAATTTGATGACTGAGGGTTGTCTCTGGTAAATTGGGAATTCTTGGCTCCAGAAGATGGTGCTGAGAACACGGTGCTAAGACCTGCTGACCATGGCAAATTAAGAGGAGCTTTGTGTGCAGTTTTGCTGCCCCTTTTGAGGGGTGAAGATGATCACAAGCCACCACCATCCACCACAGCATATCACACCATGTGATTTGAAGCTGAAGAGGAGGGCTAACAGCTTGTCATGCCCCACGTAGCCAAGAGCTGGGCAGGACTACACAAGAACCTGTGGTGTGGCAGTCCCCAGTTGCTCAGAGCTTTATGCTGCACAAGGAGCCCTCTGAAATGTGCATCTTGGAATAAGGTGGCCAGTAGCATCTGGCATGGGAGTGGGGGGAAGCTTTGAAGCCAGGGATAGCTGTGACACTGTGCTGCAATGTCATGAGCTGCTACTGCTTGTAGGGCTGTGGAGAATACATGGGAATTGACAGTGAGGTCAGGGAGATAATACGAAGGAGCTAAAGCGTCTGGAAACCTGGAGAGAAAATGACAACTTGTTTTGCACTTTTTGAAGCTGAACCTTATTTACTTCTGGGGACAGATGATCTGAAGAACTGATATAAACCAGTGGGTAAGATAGAAATTTCAGGAAGCTAAGAAAAATATCTGGGTAATGAATAGTAAAGGAAAAAGAGTCAAGGATAATTTTGGATCTAAACCAATGCTACTAGAATTTTTAATTTTATTTAAGGAAATATGCAGAAGATAGCTCATTGGTGAAACCAAACCAAACCAAAATGATACAACCAAATGTATTCATGTGTGACTAAATCTGAGGTGTAATTCTCTAAATGACACGATGGTCACCCTGGTTTGTTTTTTTTCTAGCATCTATGGGGAGGAGGGCGCCAGCAGTCAGACAGCAGCTCTCCTGACAAGGTGAATCTTTCATCTTGCATAAACCCAGCACCATAATCCCCTTCTTGCCACAAGAACAGTGCTGCAGACATTGAATTCCTGGCTTGTAGCGCTCTGCGAGGAGCTCTAGAGCACAGCAAGTGCTCAGCACAGGTGAGGTTCAGTGGGGAGACAATTTGCTGAGTGCCCCAAGTTTAAGGCCATCATGTTGTAAGTTCTGTAAATGTAGGAATGTAAACCGGTCAACAAACTTTTGTGAACTGGACCACAAGTCAAGATTAATTTATCAAGCTGTTCCAAATACATCAACTAAAATAATGGAACTATAAACAAAAGTTATGTAATTCCTCCTTGCCTGTGCTTGGGCCCTGCTTGTGATGGTGGAAATATAAACTGAAATAGAGCGTATAAAAAGATTTCCAAGAAAAAGCCTTTTTTTTAATGTTTCCTATGCATCAGATCTTCCGCTTGCCTCACAGACACATATATTCTAAATCACGCTTTTGCTGTCCACAGAAAATTCCTCCATCTATTTATACTTTCAAATCCATGATCTTATACATTAATAAATAGTAATGAAGTCCTGAAGTAAATACCAATGTTACGGTTTCACTGGAGCTCTTGCTGACATTTATAAATATCTCCAACTTTCATGGTTCAGGACACTGGCAGAGCTCACAAAGTCTGTTAAACTTTATCATGGAATTGTACATGCAGTCTCTCTTTTGCAAGTATAATGCACGGGGTCTATGGAATATTTCTGCTAGGCAGCACTGCATGTGTTTGCTTGCTTTATCAAAAGCCATGTGTCTGCGTGGGTGTATCTTAGCTGACCTACTAAACCCCCCATTTTTCATCTCAGCTGGCACCAAACAGCACACACAGCCTGGACTTTCCCAAACTATGGAAATATTGCTATCTTGTGATTACTCACTGCTTTGAATTACTCATCCATTTATACGTCTGTCCATCTATATGCTAGGACATAATCCAACAAGACTAACAGGCCACTTCACTTCTTTTGTATGCCTTTGTCTATCAACAGGATTACAGGCCTTGGTTCCCCCAGGTGGAAAGTTTAGCTCAGACTCAGGGGTTGTACAGTGAAGTCTGAGCCAGTTACCTGCTGAAAGCTCCTGACCATGCAATACTGCTTAACTCTGAGCAATAAGACAAACGCTGTAACACACATTCCTTCAATAGATGGAGTCCTAAGCATCCAGCACCTCACATTTATACCAAAAGATGAGGAAGTGGGATGGAATTCTCCACTCCAGAGAACTCTGTCAAAGTATGGCTTTGCTTCTTACACAATAGAGAAGATCCCTGCCATCTTAGGTCTCCCAAAGGTCCTCCCATCCAAGCATGAATCAAACAGCTGCAGTCGCTGATGTCTGCTAGACCTGTTAGGAAATGGGTAACTACCAAGTAAAATAGTTGTTGAAGCTCCTTTTTTGCACAGTAAAACTTTCACACTCCAAGGGAGGCCCATGTTCAGTCATCCCCCATCTAACATGAGATTTAATGGATGCCTCGGGACAAATGGAATGAGAGGAACTGTTCAGACAAACTTCCTTGGTTTGTGTGCAGAAGCTGTCATGCAGGTACAGATTCAACCAGTAACTGGGATGATGAAAGGAACTTCTGTCACTTGTTAAATGGATTCTGTCACTGCTTCTGAAGGCCTAAACCCACCACTGTTTAAAGGAAGTTAAAAGTATTATGTGATATCTCTTCGGGAAACTTTTTATAGATGAACCTCTGGGACCAGCCACCTTAATCCCCTCTCTGGTCACTAGAGACACGAGGACCTTTGATTGCCACTGTTTCTGCTGAGGATGAGACCTTGAAGACAACAGCCAAGGCAAGCAGGATGGACTGCTAGTGAGGTAGACATTGGATGTCAGAAACAGGTAGGATTTTGCTTGCAGGCTACAGGATGGCAGCTCTGAGCACACCATGTAAAACCAGCTTTTTAAGGGGATGCATGAAGGGCCTTTAGACTCTCTTCTCTTCACATTTCCAGAGATGTATTTATACTGGCCTAAAATAAATGTAACATAGAGGAAGGGAGAGCGGCTTGCTGCATATGCCACAATACAGAGCAAGTCAAGCGAAAAAGTCAGTGTTGGTGGCACATGAAAAATTAGCTCCCTGAAGCAAAGTAGGCAACAACTCCTTTATGCTGGCTGGAAAATCTGCTTGTTTTATATGCTTGTTCTTATCCTACCTATAGCTCTTCCCAAATCAGTCTAACCAGTCTGGTGATTTTGCATGGCAGGTCTTTTTATTAGACACAATAACATCTGTAGACGCTGGCTAATGTAATGTGTGAGTTAAAGCACTTGGCAGTGAATCATCAGTCAAGATATTTAACTCCATCCTCAATTATCCTCATTCTAACAAAGGGAGGAAAAGCAGCGAAGAAATAATTGTGTACCTAAAGAAAGGTTGTAAGGTCATGTTTTGATGCATATTCAGCGGTGTTAAATTGCAAAATAGCACAATGAAGTCTGCTTGCATTGAACAGAAAACTGAAGACAAGTGCTCGCCCTGATGTGCAACCTGAAGCACCTGAGAAAGCTGAAGATAACAGAAGAAGATAAAGAACTGACTGCTTGTGTCTACCCAGTTTCAAGAGCTGGCCCGGCAGTGAATTGAGACTGAGGTTAAAACACCTGAACTGCTTTCAGCATGCACAGTGAGTCTGGTAGGACCTCTGC
This sequence comes from Chloroceryle aenea, assembly GCA_013399075.1. NCBI lineage: Eukaryota > Metazoa > Chordata > Aves > Coraciiformes > Cerylidae > Chloroceryle > Chloroceryle aenea. The sequence goes on from VWZY01009718.1 coordinate 125,581, forward strand.
CACTGCCTCTGCTTTGCCTTCTTCATGGTGAAGACTTTGTCCAAGATGCAAACACGTGTGTGAGCCCCCGTGGAATGTTTCATGGCACCATGGTGTGCGAAGACCCCATCTGAGACCCAAGGTCTGTGCAGAGGCAGGTGCAGTCCTGGCTGTGAAGACCAACTGGTTGGTTTGCAACCTGCAGCAAAGGCACATAGCGTAATGGGAGCAGACGGGAAGGGCGAGTGCAGTTGGATGTTGCCTTCTCTGTGTCCCACTAAGGGCAAGCTAGCTGAATACTGCTAAAAATCACAGCTGGAAAAATTAATTTTAAACATCTTTATGTGAAACCACCAATTAACTAGTGCACTGTTTGCCTTTGGTCAGAGCATCTCACTGCTAACCAAACCGTTTCTTGAGCTATTTTCTTGCTAACGTGTATAATTACTCCCAGTTCAGATAAGCCCAAAGGTAACAAAACAACACCCTTTCCACATTTTGTTTTCTATTTTGATTCTCCAAAGATGAGGTCTTTTAAAGGTCATATCTTGACAGAATTCCTTTCTTTACCCCCTTGTTGTGCTAAAATAGATCAGTATTATTGACCTTGACAACAATGCCTGAAAGGTTTAGTGACAATCTATTCTGTATCAATGAGCACATAAAACTGCTTTTATGAGCTGGGGGGCTCTCCGTGCATTTGATAGCAGGCAGATCGGCTTTTCTTGACAAGGCATCGAGTAAAGAGATTTAATGTATCCAGCTCAATGTGAATTGGATCGTACCCTCCTGACATGAGATCCCCAGCCCCAGGGAGAGCCGTGCTCAGCGCTGTGTTGCTGCATTAGTCACTTGTAATGGCTACACGAAGAAACAGAGCATGACAAGAGATAAATAACACTGTGAGTGGGGACATGTCCAGGTTTCCCCAGCCTCTCTGCCCTTCCAGACTTTTTAAACATGAAAAGCAATAAAATGCTTTTAAAGGGGGGCTTATTTTTCTTTTGAAACCAGTCTTTTTTGAAGCATGCTTTGCAGAAGTAGATGCTGCATGATGAATAAGGCAGCCATGGGTCCTGTTAAGAGCTCTGCATTGGCTTTTTCAAGTGGCTTCAGATTTGGGGTGGTAAAGCAGCTGATCTGCTAACGTTTAAGTGCTCTCCTGTTGCTGACTCCCATTCCAAAGGGGTCAGTCCTCAGGCTGTGTGTGCTTCTTACACCTGCTCTGGGGCAACAGGTTCCACTTAACTGAATTTTTCTTTTCCTCTGAATTCTTTTCTACACTGATGCCCACTCCAAAATCATCTACAGAAATACAGTTTCAACTCTGTGTTTGGTGGAACTCTGGCCCAAGTGAAGGCGATGTAAATGTGTCAGGGGTGTCAGTGGGGGCAGGATTTCACTTGTTTAGTTAGAAACAGGTTTTGCCAGAATCCTGACTCTTTCCCCTTGAGTTATGGTGATTACTGGGGGAGAGGGGAAGGGGGAAGGGAGAGAGAAGAACTATAATAGATAAATAGATGAATTAAAAAATCACACAGTGGAAAAATGTACAATGACTATTGTTTTTCTAGTATTTCATATGAAAATCTGAAAAACAAGGCATACAAAGAAAAGAGGACAAGATGGAAATGAAGAGCTTTGTTTCAGAATTTAAATTTCTCTGGTTTAAGGGGTTATAAATAATCCTTCCTAATGGGTTGAGTTACCTCCCATCATTAGTCTTATCTCCACAATGCCTGTTCTATCATGTTCTTCATTTCAGGGTCAGAAAATTCACCTGGAAAAGCAGCAGCACAGAGCAGATTTCCCCAGACCCAAGCAGGGAGAATTAATCAGCCTTTTCACTACTCCACCACTGGGAAGTCAACTAAAGCTTTGTGTACTTGGCCTCAGGGTGTCCTCTCCTGTATTACTGTGTCTGGAAGTGGCATTGAAGCATCATAACAGTTCATCATGATCTCTTCTGGAGATGCGGGATTGTTTTTCAAGGATCAACAGCTTCTGTGTAGCCCAAAGATGACAGGTATAATTGAAAACAACATTTGGAAAGAAAAGGTGTAGTTCGTGGTGGCACAACACCCAGGACCAGAGAAACACCGAGTACAGGTACACCATTCTTCCCACCTGTCTGAGGAAGGATACAACTATCTGAAAGATGTTGTAGTGAGATGAGGGTCAGTCTCTTCTCCCAGGTAACAAGTGATGGGGCAAGAGGAAACAGCCTCAAGTTGCACCAGGGGAGGTTTAGATGGGGTAATGAAAATTGTTTTACCAAAAGTGTGGTCAAGCCCTGGGCCCAAGATGCCCAGGGCAGTGGTGGGGTCCCCATTTTGGAAGGTATTTAAAAGATGAGTAGATGTGGTGCTGAGTGACATGGTTTAGTGGTTGACTTGGCAGTGCTGGTTAATGGCTGGACTTGATGATCTTAAAGGTCTTTTCCAACTGAAAGGGTTCTATCATTCTGTGGAATTGGAATGAATGTTTGCCTGTGTGCAAACACGCTACTTAGCACAGGGGTTTATGCAGAGATCTCCAAAAATTCCCATGTCCTTCCTTTCTCTAAAAAAAAAAAAAAAAAGAGTACAGCATTACTTTCCAAAGAAAGGATGCTTCTGTATTTCATATTTCACCCATATGAGCTTGTTTGATCCCTGCAGTGGCAGAAGGCACAGACAATTGCCGATAAGGAGCTTTGATCATGGTAAGCTCAGCTGCATTACACATCTCTGTTCAAGTCAAGGACCACCACCATCGCTTACAACATCAGCTGAGTGCAGCACAGTTCCTGCAGGTCTAAGAAACCCAGCTCAGATGGCTAGTAAAGCAAAGCCACTGGTGGTCAGATTCCTGCTTCAATCACTTAAAGAGTAGTTTGCAGATCAAAGAAGTCCTGAAAAAAAATGAAGACCCAAGTTATTTGAAATACAATCTTGGTTGGAATAAGCCACCGTGGGGTTCCTTTCCTAAGGCAGCCCCTACCTCCAGGTGTTGCTGTGGGAATGAGAACAAAAGGGGAAGGTAGCAGAGAGTGAACAAAACTCCCCCAAAATCAAGGAAAGAATGAGGAGGAAAAGACCAGCAGACTCCTGAGCAGGACATTTGTTCTTTCCACATAAAAAGTCCTTCTTTTACCATCCAAAATAATCAGGTGGCATTTAGCTTGTCTTCAGCCCTTTTCCCCCATTTCAAGCACGTAATTATTTACACCAGGTGCATTGCTTCAACCCATCTCTTGGGACGTCCCCGTTCACAAGTAAAGGATTGTAATTTGCCAGCCTTTGCCCCAGTTTCTTTGTAGGACTCTCCTACCCCGGGTGTAGTGTTACACTGACAAGCGGCGCAGCACAATGGGAAGGGAAATAGAATTTACCTGGTGAACAAAGGCATGAGGGCTCCCTGCCTCTGACTCCAGGTGACTGTGCAGACGTGACTGCAGGGTCTCTGGTGACAGAAAGCTCGGGTTGTATAAAACCCCTGAGCGTGGCAGCGGCACTGCAGCAGCCCCCAGGCGTGTGCAACCACGCTGCTTTGTGCTGTTACTTTGGGTAAATGCTGCCGGCCCTACTTACATTTTAAATTAAAGACTTTAGCTGTCAGGGTCCTCAGGACTGATGGAGTACGCGGCTCAAGCAGCGTTCACCCCCTCCCTTCCCAGCTGCTAACAGAAGATTGTCCCATCGCTGCTTGATTCAGAACACATGGTCTGGCCTTCCCTGTGTGGTGTTGCCTGGACCTTTGCTGATGGCTGCATTCTGCATCAGGTGCAGTAATAGAAATGCTGGGAAAATTCAGGTCTCGTGGTCCCCACGATGCTGCCTCTTTGTTTCACTGAAGTTCCTGGAATTTGCCTGTTGCACCCACATGAGGCAGGACCTGTCCCTCTGTGTGCAGCAGAGACTGACCCATGACAGATGGCCCTGGGATCTGCTGTAAAACAAATAAACAGCAACAATAATAATGAGGGAAAAGTGAGGAGTGGAATTATTTTGGTCTGCAGCTCCTGTCCATCGATTTGGTTAGATGCAGCAAGTCCAAGCATGGACAAACTGGAGGATGAAGGGAGCTGGAGTGCTACTCTCTTAGCCTTGGCTAAGTAGCACACATGCTGCTTGCACGCGAGGCTGCTTATAAGCACAATCCCTTTTCACGCATCTAAATCAAAGGTGTCCTGTCTTTCCCTCCCAGAAAAATCCCAAAGTCACAGACCACACAGAGATGCAAATAAACATACTGAGACAGCGCCAGATACACACTGTCTCTCCCATCACTTCTCAGTGCTGCTCTTCCCTGAAAAGCATGTGCAATATGCTAAACGAGTCCTGGATGCTAGAGGGGAGAAATTCCTGCTTGCTCAACTTCAGTCTACATCCCTCAGCCTCTGTTGTCTCATCTAGAATTAGAGGGGAGGCAGTGGGAGCCCCGGCTCTTTCTTTTCAGAAGCAATTCTGCTTCCCAATGAATCTGACATATACTTTGGCCACACCTTCTTGTGATCCTGCCCCAGATTTACCCTTTTAAAAATGGCAGTCCACTGCTCCCAGTCTGGCCTCACACCAGGAGGCCAGAGAAAGGTGCACTGGGGAAGGGCACCATGACTCACACCTGGAGAAGTGGTGTGCTCCAGAGCTCAATAAAGAAGTCAATACTGTTAAAACACTTCCTTACTGACCTGGGTGATGGGAAGAAGTGCACCCGCAGCAAGTCTGAAAATGGGATAAAATTTGGAACATTTGAGTGATTGATACACCAGAGGGCTGTGCTGCCATTCAGAGGGAACCTCAGCAGGATGGAGAAGCTGGTCAACAGCAGCTTCATTAGGATCAGCAAAGGGAAATGCAAAGTCCTGCAAAGGGAAAAATTATCCCGTGCATCAGCACAGGCTGGGGACTGGCTGGCTGGAAAGCAGCTTTGCACAAAAGTACCCGTGAATCCTGTTGGGCATCATGTTGCCCATGGTCCAAGAATGTGTCCTCATGGCAGAGAAGGCCAATAGCCTCCTGAGCTGCCTTAGGCAGAGCATTGCCAGCAGGTCGAGGAAGTTGCCACCCAAGAAAGCAATGAGTATGAGGAAACCTGTCCTGGACAGGTAGGCTCACCAAGAGCTTTGCAGCGCTGGTGGCCCTGCCTCAGCAGAGCACTCTCAGCTCTGCTGCCATACACACTGCACAGATGCTTGAAGATTTCCAGTCCCACCACAAAACCTCAGCCCTGCTGACAGCTGCCATGGGAAACCTGCACTGCACAGACCTTCAGCCAGAGGCTATGGGCAGCGCTGTAGGAAAGATTTCCAGCAGGGAGAGGAAGGGTCGGCTGTGCTTCTGCACACATAAAAATCCATTTTTTACAATTTTTCCATTTCTTTGGCTTCCTAATCCATTGCCAAATGCAGAAAGAAAATTCAGGAGAGGGCAGCACTAGAGAAGTCCCTTCCTCTGACTATCCCTAAAGCAGTAGTTTACGACAGACTGCATGCTGCTGGCTGCACCACAGGCAGCTTTGCTGAACTCAGTACAACCTTCTGCTAAAGCCCCTTCTGCTGCCTGACCCACCCCTGCCAGAGCACTGCTCCATCTGACACGAGCGTGTCCTTGGCTTGCTGTGAAATACGCTATGGAGGCACCGTTCTGCTCTTCCTGCAGATGCTTCTGACTCATTGCTGATCTACCAAAGATCAGGGAATCCAGCTTTTGAAGTGCTCTGAAACATGTGCTTTAAAAGAAAATAAATTAATTGAAGCAACATTAGTCCAAGCCCTATCAGGGCAGAAATCAGACAGAGGCAGAAGGAATGTCCTTGAGCCTTCTTTTTTTTCATGGCTTCCCCTGACCTGCAGGCTGGAGGAGGAAGTGGGCAGATGTTTCAAAATGAGACATTACATCATTGGATTTTTATATCCTCTATCTGTATGAACTCTAAGACATAAGTGGGGCTGAGCATAATTATTTCCAAAGAAATTAAGGTATGAGCGAGGCACGTGCACAGCCCCAGGGTGCAGTTTGCAATATGGGAGAAGTTTGGCTTCCCCCTGGGGCAAACAAAGATCTGTCCCTCCTTCCTATCACCTCCACCTTCTCCCTATAAACCTGCAGTTGCCTGTTTTGCTCCCAGAACACCTGGATGTGCTCAGGACCTTCTGCGCCCTCATGGATCCTGGTGTCAGTGAGTTAAATCCAGGAGCACTGGAAAATCATTTTCCTAAGGGATTCTCTCCTTCTAAAGCATTTGAAATAATAATTTCAGTAGGGATTTATCCCATGGACAAGTTATTTTAAGCTGGAAAGGAATAGTATAAAGTCAAGTAATAAAATCTGCCTATATCCAAACTGGACTTGGTCTCAAGCACTGTAGGAACTGGGCTCACAAGTGGGATGAGGACTCTGTTCAAATATAAGCCCTCACCACGATTTTGCTTGCTGGTTTCTCTGTGCTTTCCTGAGGTCACTCACAACTACCCTGAGACGTTTTCCTCAGCTGCTGGAAGGAAGAGCACAGAAATGGGTAAGAGGCTGCACTGCAACATTCTCAGGGTTTTCAGGTTCACTTGGGTCCCAGACATGACAGCAGCGTGTCTGCTTGTCCCACCCCACCACCTCCCCCTGCCTGCCTCTCCGAGAAGCAGCAGCACTTTTACAGCTCGAGAGCAGAGTTAGAGACCCTCCCCTTGGAAAGGCTTTGACATCCCCAGGTGAAGGCTTTTCCTCAGCAGAAAGCACCGCAGACTGCAGGTGTGGGTTTATATCGCAACATCCCGACTCTTGGAACACACTGCAAATACATTTTTGTTTTACCAGAAACTACAGATTTAGCCTGTAGATAAAGAGGAGACCACCAGCTTTTGATTCTCTTTTAATTTTCTATTATTTCTACTTGATTTTCTAGAAACTTTCTGTTAATTAATTTTTCTACTGTTATTTTCTATTCCATTTCAGCTGCTATTTTTCTCATCATTCCACATTATAAACCATAGAGATGAACAGACAGTTCTGGCCTCTTCCCATTCATTACATGGGATTGTTTCATTTTTCAATTAACTTCTCTCTCTCTTTGCTGATTGTCTGTTCTGGAAAGCATACCCCATCTGCAAAAAGGAAGAAAAGACAAGTGCAGCATTTTGACCCCCAAATTTTTGTAGACATTTCTACTGCTGAGATGTCTGGACTCTGTCTTCAGACCGGCCACGTTTTCTGCTGCTCAGCTCTGCAGCAGCCAGACTTGATGGCAACAGCCCAGATCCAGCATTCACCACCAACCAGGAGAAAGAGGCCATCCTATTCTAGGACATCTCCCTGAGAACACACAGACAATTATTTGAAATATAGGAGAAAATAGGGTGAGAAAACTTCAGCTGTGACAGGTTACTTCAGAACCATTCACAAGTCTCGTTTATGAAAAGGAGACTGCTGCAGGAAAATTCAGTGTTTGCGGCTGGCTGGAAAAATATCATTTCCCTCAAATATAGTTTCCTTTGACTCTCCCTTCTGCAACAGTTGGGACTTGGTCTGAAATTCAAATTAACTTTCATAGCCAGCCTACTATTCCATTTTGTGCCCCAAAGCAAAATTTCCTGCATAATTGTGTGTATTTAGGTCAGTTCTCCATTGTTCACTTCTGCAAAGAAAACAGCTGATTTGCTAGTGGAGAAAATTCCTAGTACAGTTTTCAAAAGCACTTTTGCAATTAGAGATGGTGTTCCTAAATGAGACTGGAACGTAGACATGTATTCACTTGGGTAATGGCTTGAGACTTTTTATGCCTGTTTTTGACAGCGGTGAGCCTCCACTGAAACCCAGACCACAGTTGACATTTCTACAGGAATAAGCTGGTTTTCCAAACTAGATTTCAAAAAGTAGCTATCCTGTTTTCATACTCCTATCAAATATTAACCATAAGTATGCAGTATGTGCAAATATTGATCTAACTAATTAACATTTAATCTAGAGAAATAACACTTATTATCTTTCCCTGTTCTGAGGTTCTTTTCACTACACTTAATTCATGTGCATTTCTTTCATTTCTAAAGCTCTGTGGTGGGACCTGCTGTGAGGATTAATCCATTAGTATCTTCTATTTATGTTTGATTGTAAAGCACCAGCCACATGAATGGAGAGATCCACATAAACTTTTTAACTCATGCAGGTATCAAATTAAAATAAAATAGTGTAACGAGTAAGAAAGCTCTTGTGAATGCTCAGTTAATTGGCTCAGACCAGGGATCTACACAAAGCGATGCTTTTATCTGTATCTTGCAAGGAAGCAAGGAGCACGACTCAAAATGTGTATTTTCTCTACATCTTAGAGACCCGTGGTCTGGTCTTGTGGCTTCATAAATATTTTTGTGAACGTGCTGCCAGAACAGGTCCAAACAGTTTGAACACATCACGCAAAGGCCCTGTCGTCAGGTCTGGAATTCGGGGCAATGACACCAAAGGTTGGGCGGTGGAAAGCCAAAAGCTGATGCCACATGTGTATTTCTAGGCATTAATTAGAAAATCAAATCAAATCTCAACCACACACCCCTCCCCCTCCAGATGCTTGCGAGGGACAACAAAGCACGGCAGATCCACCTCAGGATGCTGGGAGAGAGGGGAAAAAAAGAATCAGGTCAAAGCACACAGTCTACAAATCCTTGGGCTGCCGTAGGGCACAGTATGCAACGACCTCAGACTGTTTTGAAAATCGATTACAGAAGGCCTTCAGCTGAATGGAGTCAATGACCCTATCTATGCATGGCAAAAGGAAAACAGCTCCATCTTCTCTGAGCTGATACGTGAGAGGGTTCCTGGCCTGAGAGCCTCATGGTGGCTAGCAAAAGGGAACCTCTGGAAACAGCCCCTCCCAGCTATTTTTCAATCCAGGAGAGGAAAACATTGTCTTTCTTTTCATAAAGATCTGATTTCTGTGAGATCAAAATAGACGAACTCCAGTTTTCCTCCACCCCTTCAAAAAAAACATCACCAGCTGTGCTAGGGGTCCTGATGTAATAGACAAAGAACGTGTGTAATTCAGGAGCTACAACTGCCTAATGAAATATATGTCAAAAGAGACAGCTGGCCTGAAGGCTTGGGCTGCCCACTGTCTTTGTCTTAAGGTTTTCTCTCGCTGGAAGTACAGGACTGTTAGGACTGGTGAAATGGGGTGTGTTTTATCCAGCATATCCATCCACCAATGTCTCCTTGTTTGCCCTTCAGCTTGCACCCTCCAGGATTTGTAACTAGCGCCCAGTTAAAGCTGTTCTGCTTGCACAGTGTAAGCCACAAGCGAGGCACGAGAACGAAGGGGTTTGCCCCCATTTAGCAGAGTGTTCAAACACAGGAGAGGACCACTGGGTGTGACTTGGGCAGCAAAGTGGCAACATTAAGATGCATGATGCTCCAAAAGGCATAAAAAAAAGGAGTCTTATTTTAATACTTAGGAAAGACTCTGCTTCCCATAGTTGTAGAGCAGGAGAACTGGTAAATTCCTGGTTCAGTGACATGCACTGAGTCTACTCTCTCCATCAGTGCTTAATGCACAGAAGATATTTATGCTAACCATATAAAACTATTTTTAAACTGAAAAAGATGAAGGAATTGTATCAGAAATAATGTGGCCAGCAGGACTAGGGAAATGACTGTCACTTGGCAGTGGTGAGGCTGCACCTTGCACACTGTGATACAAGAAGGGCGTTGAGGTGCTGGAGAATGTCCAGAGAAGGGTAACAAAGCTGGTGAGGGGTCTAGAGAACAAGCCATAGGATGAGCAGCTGAGGGAACTGGGGTTGTTCATCCTGGAGAAAAGGAGGCTCAGGGGAGACCTTCTTGCTCTCGACAACACCCTGACAGGAGGTTGTGGCAAGCTGGAGTCGGGCTCTTCTCCCAGGAAACAAGTGATGGGACAAGAGGAAATGGCCTCAAGTTACACCAGGGCAAGTTTAGATGGGCTATTAGAAAAAAATCATTCACAAAAAAGGTTGTAAAGCAGTGGAACAGGCTGATCAGGGAAGTGGTAGAGTCTTCATCGCTGGAGGTGTTTAAAAGATGGGTAGATGTGGTGCTGAGGGACATGGTNGATCTTAAATGGTCGATGATCTTAAAGGTCTTTTCCAACCTAAATGATTCTAAGATTATATGAATAGGGAATAAGGTTGGAAACAACTCTAAAGAGTTGCAAATTTGGAGCACAGGTATTACATCACTTAAAAGCGATGACTCTTCAAACATGGAGAGCATGATACACCAGCACCAGCTCTCCAGACTAAACACATTTTCTAGGCAATGGTGCAAAAACCTTTTGGCGTCCAGAAATACTGAAGTAAAAAATAAATAAGGGTCAAAATGAGGCCCATTAATTTTTTTTTCTTTAGCTAATTGAGACCGTACAATTGTGTCTTCCTTCCTTTCTTTCTTCTTTCAGAAAAACCCATAGCAACAGTAGACAGAGAAGCGCAGGGGTTCAGTGTGACAAAAACACATGAATGGGCTCAATTTTAAGCATGTTAGCAGCTCACTGGTTTCAGCTGGGACTGAATGTTCAGCATATGCTGCAGGGCTCTGCCAACGCAGGGCCTACCGAGTGGAAATGGACCAAATGCCTATGCGTGGTCAGATAAGCTGAGACAAGTTATTCACATTACAGCATGAATTAGCTGCCTGGAGAGATGGTAGGAAGAGTTTAGCTTTTTAGCAGAGCACCCAAAAGTCTCAAACCCTAGAGCAGGGGGTATAGAAAAGAAATGTGCACTATTCCTAAGACAGTGGAGAAAGTGCACACAGAAGATGCAACAGGAAATCTAACAACAGCTAGAGAACTTTCAGACTTTACAGAGAAGCGCAGCAGCTTCAGGCCAGAAAGAGAAGGAAAGGAAGGAAAATGAAAGGGATTTGGCATATGTGAGAGGTGGCAGAAGGAATGTGCTTCAGTGCATGCAAAGCAAGCACCAGCCACAGAACAAGACCCAGCTGCTTTGCGTGCATAGGGAATATAAAAACTAGGCTGAAGGTTACAGTCTACCTAGAAACAAGGTGATAAGGTGAGTACAGCCCTTATCAAATTTTAATATGAAAGCTTTGTATTAGCTATTAGATAATAAAAGCTGGGCTGTGGCCTGGAGCAGCTTTCTTCTAGCACTGAACTCATACCCATTCCAAGGTTTTCAGATGCAGGTAAACTGAGACCCTCACCATCAGGTTAGTAGCTGAAACTGGGGCAAGATTCAACCCTGTTAGGCTGCCCACCTAATAATGTTTCCTAACAGAACAACAAAGTTTTGATAATTAAAAGCCCTGTAAGTTTTAAGAGCATAAAAGCATAAAGCTAATATACTTCTGTAATCAAACATTTACATCATTGCAATCCATTCTGTATTTCATTGCTTTTTTTTTTCAGTAAAAATAACTTTAAAATTAGCCTTTTTTTTTTTTTGGTGGGCTTTGGTTTGTTGTGGGTTTGACTTTGTTTCTTGTGAAACTGATTCCTGATATCCTGCCAGCCTCCAGTTCGTTACTGGAATCAACAATAACCAACTGGAGAATGACTTCACTTCCTTTGTTTTTCCAAATGGATATAGTCTTCTAAGAGGGATAAAGGTGAGCATTAAAATCACCCCAAAAAACCAAACCATTGCAACAACAGCAGCAAAAAAGTCCAAATCCACTCTGAAGTGCACAGCACAGGATAATACGAAGTAAAACATATTAGGATCAAAAGTGATTTGATTGTCATGTCATATTCTTCAGGTAACAGACTCCCACTATATCAACGAGAGGGTTGAGCACTACAAAACCAATAAATTGCTCTTTTAAAGGAATACTTCGAAAGCTTATGGCCTTTTGGAAAAAATTATCTGGTTAAGTAGGAAATGCAGAAAAAAAAGAGTACAGCTAGAAAAGTCCTGGAGGCCAGCCATGTCCAAATATCCTATTCCTACTGTCTAGGCCTTGGTCTAGTGAGGGATTCTACAGATTATTTTAAAAACAGACCAGAAAAGCTTTTTTTTCTTAAATGCCTTCCCCCCTCCCCAACCCATATTTGTAACACACCTTGAATTATTTTGTGGAAGTAAATTATACATAGCTGTTTTATCCTGTACCTCCTTCTAGTTTATGGGACAGGATTCAAGTTTCAGAGGAAGATGACTGTTCTCACCAAGTTATACTGGTATCCACAGGCCAGCAGCAAACTCTGACGTCCTATACCAGAGTCATGATGCAGGTTTGGCAAGATGATACTTCCTGAAGAGAATCAGCAGGACACTGGGACAGCATCCCAGACACTTCTAAGTAGAGGTAAAGACAAGAAACCACATATAGCTAGTTGTATTTACTTGATATCCACTCTACTGTACAAATAAACTCACTGGTTTAAGTGTCTATTCAGCAAACTTTTAATTTAAGACAAGTCTAAGTGGTAGGTCACAGTAAAGTTTTCCATCCTATTTAACAGGATTAAAAACTTGGCTAGCAAACACTTTCTTAAAGTAGTGGATGAACACCAGAAAAATGTGTTAATAGGGAAAATAAATCTCTCTTGCAGCTGTGGCTCGTAGGCAGGATCTCCTGAAAAGCTGCAGAAGATTTTAAGCTCTCCCACTTTCAGTAAAAACATTGGGAGTTTGCGGCAAAAGTGCCAAGTACAAATCAGCTTCATCAACCCATGGGGCTGAACCTTTAGAAAAGACAAGTATTCTCCAGGTCACAGTGATAGTGGAATACCCTCCTGCCCCCTCCCCTGGTTTACTTGTACACTCCCTGTCAGAACCCTGTCAGCACTCTGTCTATAAAGATTTCCAAGGAAGATAAATGTGAACCAGTAAGATACAGGCTCACTTTCCCTCCAACCACACAGGCTAAAACCAGCGTAAAGATTTGAGAGAATCATAGAATCTTCTGGGTTAGAAGGGACCTTTCAAGGCCATCGAGTACAACCCCTGCACTGAGCAGGGACATCTGCAACTAGAGCAGGGTGCTCAGAGCCCAGACAAACCTGGCCTTGGCCCAGACCAACCTGGCCTTGGATGTTTCCAGGGATGGGGCATTGACCACCTCTCTGGACAACCTGGGCCACGGTCTCAGCACCCTCATTGTAAAAAAAAAATATTCTCTTTCTTCTATCTAGTCTGAAAGTCCCCTCTTTTTGTTTAAAACCATTATCCCTTGTCCTCTTACAGTAGGCCCTACTATTTTAGCTTTCAGTATCCTTAAATTCTTCAAAATTACATTATCAAAGTCTATCTTGTATTTTATGGTACTCAATCAGGGCAGAAGATACAAATATATTTTGCTCATGGGTGACTAATTTTGTTTGCTCCTGCTAAGTTTGTAAGCTAGTGACAATAAAAGAGCTGTGAAAACGGTTTGTAGCAAACCACTCAAATACACACACACGATGTCATTGCCTGTTTTATTTAGTGGAATCACTTTTGTAGATTAGAAGTATTTCCAATTCCCATTTACTCCAATGCAAGCCTCCACCATCGACAGGCATAACGCAATTTGTTCAACTGATTCCAAACCAAAAAAGGAGAAAAAAAAAAAGTACAATCTCAAAAGTTAAGTTAGAAACTAAGTTCACACATTTTCTTTGGGACCAGGAATCTGTACATAGTACAAAATATACATTTATTGAACTTTCTGTAAACACACAGTTTGAATTGTGTAAAATTGTAAATAGTGGGTGAACTACGTGGAGAATAATTTATTATATATTGTTATACATTCTACTTAAGGAAAATAGTTATGCTTTTGTATATTACTCTGTTAAATTTATAAATTCCATAATGAAGCTGTGTAATCTGCAAACATGCTTTTCAAGCTTAAATCTCTCCATTCGTAACACACATTTATACAGGTCATCAATGAAAAAAGGTACACTTTCCACAAAATAGATATAAAGAGGTCATGAGTTCTCTAAAAAGACAGGCACAGCATGTCACTACAATGAGACTCTTATGATACGATGTGGAGTCAATTCTGTGAGAAGACAAGTGAAAACTCTCTAATTCAGCATGTTTGTACATGGTCTTAGTAACAAGACAGATGCTAGAAACCAGAATCTCTACTTTGAAAGATTTATGAAACAGCCAGTTCTGGAAATCCAAACCTCATACTTTTTAAATACCCAGTATTCTTTGACCAGGAGAACCCAGGCTTTTGACTCGTGCTAACCCTACATCGCTAGTAACTTCGTTTTCCGAGCAGTGAACTACTCAGCACAATTTGCTAAGGACATTTGCATAATTCAGCACTTACTCCAGAAACAAGATTCCTGGCACCAAAGAGTTAGATCTGATTAATAAATACAACTTAACTCTTGGCACTCAAGATCACTGCGAATCACACCATCAGCAATAAAACGTACGCTAAGAAACCCCAACTTCCAGCATCAAAACAGTTGCACAGCATTAATGGGCAGAACACGTGGTGAAACAGGTACTGCAGCATCTCTCGTCCTGGGGACTGGTTTATAATGCCCAGTTTCCAATTTAAGAGTCTGGAGATTTCAGATTGCAGCATACTTGCCCATCTCGTGCCAAACACTTAGCGAGAATAAAAAGTTCCCCTAAAAAACCAAAGATCCTTTCAGTTGGTCCATGACTGGACATGGAAATAAGGCTGTATAAATTCAGCATATGTACTCCTTAATTTTTAGGGTCTCATTGGTTTTCCTCTTGGGTAACATTTTGGCTTTCATCCTTTTATTTACTCTCTACAACTAAAAGCACTACCTCAAAGACTGAACCCCTGCAACTGTGCCCTTCGGGTATTTTAAAAGAGATTCTGACTTGCATGTTTGAGGAATTATGAAAGCGTTGTCTCTGATTAATCGAACATTTTGCTTTAACATTCCCATCTTCTTCTCTTTGGCTTTGAAAAGCTTTTTCAAAACCAGACTGGAATAAAGATTGTATTTCTTTGTCATTCCAAGAAAAGTGGGGCAGTTGGGGCTCCACCGATACACGTGCAAGCTTCATACACTGTGTGAAGCTCCATCAGTGTCAGCAGGATGTGAAGTTAAGTACATGTCTGATTTTACCAAGACTATCTTAATATCTTAATTTAATTTTCCCCTGTAGCTTGAACAAAAATACCATGCTTCAGCCTGAAACCCCAACAGTGAAAATGAAATCAGCTGCTCTGGAGTTGCTCAAACTGGGTTGAATTCAGTAATGTGAGTGAAATTAAACTCTGGACTTTAGTCTATAAGCATTGATGGAAGTAAAAGCACGTCATCCTTTACGACCTGCCAGTCTCAGTTCTCATTTTTCTTCTCAAAGGAAACAACAATAACACCTCCTTCAACTCTGGAGGCTTAGTCGAAACACACAGAGTCCTGTCTACTTCAGCTGTATAAAACCCACGCTCCCACCAGCTCGTCAGAGCCATGCAGTTAATGGAAGCAAAAATGAATTTCAGCTCAGGCTCAGTGTTATCGAGTGAGCTGAGAAGTGGGGCTGTAGTGCTCTTACAGGAAACCATTCCTATCTGACACAGCACTCATCCTTGCAAACAAGTGGCTGGTTACACACTAGTAAGGATCATTGCTTTTCTTNGATGAAGAGGGAAAAAAAAAAAAGATGCCTAGTGACATTTCAAAAGCATCTGGGGAGGAATCAGTACAGAAGTGTGAAGAACTGCCTAGGCACAAAACAACATATACTCTAGGAACATGACCTCTCATCCCACCTCTGCCAAAGTTTTGCCACTTTCAGAATACAAGTTTCATTAATTCAATAAAAAGCATTTTTCAAGTTAAACCCACATTCCCAAAGTGTGCAGTTGCCAAGGTTAGGGGGGTTGCTGTTGTTTCAATCCTCCTGCAAACCCTTCAACTGAGACACCGTTATCATTCTTGTTCTCTTCAATTAGGAACAAAGACTTGAAAAGAATGTCTACATGAGGGGGGGAAAATAAATAAATCTGGTTTACTACTACTCAGAAGGAACATCAAATAAAAATGCAGATAAAGGAAGGAATATGCATAGAGCCTTGGTCACTATAAGTCAACAACTCTGACAATCAGGAGATTAACCTTCCAGGCATTTTTTTCAGGTATTAAGTAAACAGTAGAAATACTTTCAATTTTTCTGGAAGCAAGGTTTCAGTGTGATAATGTAAACTCAACTTGTAGCATGTTGTATATTGGGGTTTTTTGTCTACTTGAAAGCATTTAGTGGTCCATGAGACTAAAGACAAAGTGTTAAGTTTTTCCTATGGCTTCTGTGAACAAACACCACGGCCCAGGTGACTGCTACCTCACTTACAACGCAGGGCTATTAAGCAATGGAAGGGTTGAGAGAGCTGCAGACCTTGCAAGCACTGCACAGAGAGCACTCGAAGAGCTACCGCCAAGATTGGATTATCTGATGGTCGTTTCAGACGGGTCAGTCTAATGCACCTGGCCCCAGACTGCTGTTTTCAAATGTTACTGTCTTTACAGCTTATAGCAGGAATCACATTCACTTTATGCACTACAGCATCCTAGAAATTCACATGTGGAGCCTCTTTTTACCACAGAAGAGTTAAAGCCCCTATCAGGCCAAGTAGAGACTTGACACCCTGTATTGGTACATTTTGAGAGGCACATAGAGGTAGGAACAAGGAGCTACACCAGTTATCTAGGAGACATCACTGTCACACCTCAGGAAATAATTCCATTTTCAAGGCCAAAATGTCAGGTGCAGCTCTATAGCTCTACAAAGCTGTAGAACCTACACAGGGTCCGTTAGGTTTGTATTGAAAGACTGTTATTTGCCAAGCAGTGAGGAAAAGGGCAACATTTTACTAAAGGTAAGCCTGTTTCAGACATGGGCAAGATCAATTATCAAAAAATTTAAATATACCAGGTCGTTTGCACATAAAAGCAATTGTGCTGGCTGCGGGCTGAGATGAAGGCAAACACCTCAGCATGATGAAATCCTGATGTACACTTAAAGTGAACTGTAACAAGCATACCATTGACCTGATTGTGGCAGCCCTGCTCTCTATCCCGCAGAACAGAAAGTTAAGTTTGTCAGCATGGAACTCATACACAAGGCAACATCAAAACCAAAGTCTCACAATTCCAGTTTTAAGAAAAAGAATGTTTACCAAAGCAAAGTTTGTCTTAAGTGTAGAGAAAGATCTGCAAAGGCTTCAAAACTCCCTATGCAGGTCAATCATTTATCTGTGCTTAGGGTGTGGTTTCCCAAACTGTGGCAGAAGTGGTGGTGCCACTCTTCCTTTGCTCTCAGTCCTGCCACCCCACTCTGTGTCTTGCCCTAGGGTCAGCATCCAAGAGCTGGGTTATCAATCTACCCAGCTGAAGAGCACAGATTTTTTACTTCTTTCTCCTAACTGCATGGCCACAGTGCTGGCACACAAAAGGCAGTAGGGACAAACTCAGGGCAAGGGTTTAGCCCCAATATAAGTAGATCATGAAACCACACCCTTAGTTCATAAATTACTAAAAAATGAAATGCAATAGGAAGTCTACCCTAGCCCGGTGTCTCAAACAAAGATGGAATTCTTATCAGAGAAGCAATACAGAACTGTTCTCTGATTTTGTTACATCATCTTTTTAAGCCTCCAATTTTCGTACTGAGCGGAACAGCTCAGATTTTAACCTACAGAGCTGAGACAGCACCAGCTTTGCAATAAACAACTTAATGAGCGCTGGTATTATTCTAAGTACATGTTTAAATGAATAGCTTTGGCACCTGCATGAGTGAGCAAGGTAAGCTCCACCTTTACTCATCTGCTGCTTAATATTCCTCAGGCACCTCGCTACTGTGACACGACCCAGGATTACACAACTCAGTGTCAGCCAATGCCAGGCAGATCCCTCCAATTCCGACTTCTGTTGGGACACTGAAAGGAAGGATGGCCACGCGTCAAGGCCTCTGCGGTGCGGCTCCCTGGCTAGGTGAGAGCCAAGGCAGCTGAAAGGCCCTGGCTTTGCAGCGTGCATGGGACCTGCAGATTTCTGCCCCCTCCATGTGGCACTGGGGACTGCTGATACAACAGATTTACAAAGCCTTGCAAATCTAGGACCCTACTTAATGTAACTGCATTGACTTGATCCACCATTGGTTTTAAAACACATTTTAGAAGCCTCTGTCTTGAACATATTCCAATGCTGAATTAGTGAGAATTATCTGAAACAGTTGTCTATAAAGCAGTACAGGTATTCTCCCAGAACATCAGTGAAACATTTAATCTGACTATAACAAAACTCACAGGAACTGAAGCCAGTGAAGCTGTCAAATGTAGAAGGAAAACAAAGTTGCATGGCATACGAAGCAAAGTAGCTTTACAAATGTCATTTCCTTTTGAAAACAAGCAAACTGGGACCATCCTAGTTGAACATGTATTTAAAAATACATCTTTTAACATCACACAAGTTTCATTTTTTTGTCACACAGGAATCTCTTTCCAAAAGGGAAATAAATAGTACACAATACTTAAAAAAAAAAAATTAAAAATTTGCTGCCTTGCCCCTGAGGTGCTAATGTTTTTAGCATTTAAAAAAAAGTTTCTGGTGCAAGAAGGAGATGCACAGAGGTGCAAAAGTGCCTTTTTCTTTTCAGAGCAGTGAAAAGTACAGCTTGCCTCTTTTCTAGGATGCTTTATATTCTTAATTTGTACATATTGTCATCAAAATCTGTATCTAAAATGGCAGTGTTTATGCATACACAATAGATCAGTGCTCTGACCTCATCAAAACGCTGAACATAGGCAGGAGAAAGAAAGGCCTGAAACGGGCTTTCTTCTGCTACCCTCCATCCTGGTTACATCACCTGTAGCAACAGCAGAATTATCTTCTTTCTAACCTTTAGGAGACCTCCTAAGAAGAGGCTTCACATAGATCGTTTGTCACTGAGACAGTTTAAGTGATTATGAAGTATGGCTTTTCACACCACAGTTTTGCTTCCGATTTTTAGAGTTTAAAACTCAAAGGTTCCACAGTCCAGTTCAAGGTTTTGCAGTTTCCAGAACTAAACTTTAGTCTCTATGAAAAAGGACAGAACTTTATCTGCCTAGTCCTAAATTAAGTTTAGCTTTTTGCATTAATACACCATGTATTATTAAATATGCTTGTTAATTAGGTGCCTGTGAAGCTATAACTTAACACTATTATAGTTTTGCACTCTACAACAAAATTAGACATTGTAAGCATTTATTCATAGGTAGGTAAGGAACTGGTTCTTTAAGCAAAATTTGCTATAAATTTATAAATACAAATAGTGCTTATTTTTTTTCTTCATTCATGCTTGAACAGATTACAAACTGAATACAATGAAGTTACGTTTAAGCACCCCACATAGACAAGAGGGATAAAAGAAAAGTTTGCTGGTATATACTATACTTAGTTCCAAGACACTATAAGTTACTTTTTCACTGTTCAGTGTTCCCTAACTCTGCATTAGTTTTAAGGCTATATATACAAATATGTATATTCCAAAGTTAGGGAAAGACAAATATAGCAAAATGCATTGTACTACATTTTCCTATCAAAAAGTAATTATACACCAAGTTTTGATTCTGTTTAACTGCAGTAAATGCTACAATCTACTTGTTTTACTGATTTTCCTTTTGGGGAATCTGCCTACTAAATGAGTAAACTACATATTAAATACAATATTCTCAACCAAAAAGACAATACAAGGTGCACAAAACAGCAGTTTTGCAAACACGACTGACTTGAAAACTTAAATTTTTGTATGCTCAATGGGAGAAAGCTAAGATTAAATCAAATTAGTTTATCATCTTATAAAATTTAAATTAGAATTTTAAGCAACAAACAGTTAAATATTGTCAACATGCTATATCTCAAATCACAAGTACTGTTTAACCACTAGTCTCTCATTCAAAGTGGTTCAATTAAAAACATACACCATAAAATGTTAAAGATTGTCAGGCTTTGACAAATGTATTTTTATCAAACAGTAGGCAAATTCAAACCAATGCACATCTTCATTAGGGAGGAAAAATTAAAACCACCAAGAAGCCTGAAAAAACCCACACTTGTAAAAAATAGGGTAACAGATTAATCCCACATCATCCTCTAGCATATGGCTATGTCTTGGGCAATAATCAAAACCCTTCCCATTTTAAAAATGGGCTACCAATTAATAAAAATATTCTTCCACAAGTAAAATATCATATACAATGGCACTGACATTTTAAAAGGCAGGAAAAAAGGAATTACACATTTATGGATAAATTTCTTGTTTGTTAAATCAAGCTTTATTGATAAAATGGAATTCAAAGTATTTTACTTGGAACAGCAGCAGACCCAGCCAATCAGGATTGTAAAAATGCTGCAGACTCCTACTGTTATGTAGAAAGCTGCCTGTTCATGCTCTGTGATTAGTAGTTTCAGGTAAGAGTTAATGAAAAAAGAGGTGCAAAGAATCAAGGCATTCTAATCCCAAGGTTCATATGCGTATGAACACGATACTATTAATAGGGCATGATTCAACTCCCACTGAAGTCAAAATCAGAACACCCTTTAACTCAATGTGAGAGCAGGAACATGTCCAAGGAAACGATATGTGTCTGTTGAAGAATGTGCACTACTCTTATTAGTTATTTTTACCATTGCCAAGCAAATTCACACACTGTAATTTCTGGTAAGTTGCCCACAAGTTCAGCTTTCATATAAAATAAAAAGCTATCTTTACAGTTTTGTGCACCTCTTGAGCACCTAGCTGGCTAGGCTGCTGCTCCTTGCAATCCAAAACCACAACATGAATTTCAAGGGATATATATTGTTGCATCACACAAGCCAAACATTTCTTCTAACCTTTATAGTGATTTAAAGCAGTTCATAATTAAATATGAGCATTTTGTACAAAGACAATTGCACTTTACAAAAACAAAATCATACAACAAATTGCTGGAGTCTGATTTACAACATGAATTATGGGTTGAAATCACGTTTACAGAAGTCTGTTTTACAAAAAAGATCAGTTCCTGGGCTAGATGTCGTACTGCTGTAGTCACTCTCACCAACACATCACACTCCCTTCTTTAATTAAAGTTGAGGATGGATGTTAAGAAGGGTCACTGAGGTTGGGCTGCACTTTCATTTGAAGGATGAAACGTGAACTCCACAGCTAGATGAGCAGTTTTACCACATATCATCAGTTGAGGCAGAATCCTTAAAGAAAAAAGAAGGAACCCTTTAAAGTCTGGAGTGCCCATAGTTACAGCAGTTTCTGGATAATCCAGACTGAAAAGGGTAAAGACTGAAATCATTCCATGAGTCTGTTTTCTCTCCTCTTTGAAAAACAGTATTTAAGAAGTATCTAAAAAACCACATATACATAATTAAAGAAACTTTAGTACCAAGACATTTCATAATCTGACCACGTTTTGTAACAGCCTGATCCTTCCTCAGAATAATACCCTAGCAACATTACTCAAAAGCATTCCCAGAGTAGTTAGAAGTAACATCACGTGGATACACGCACTACACAGGTGCATTAGAAGAGCAGGATGTCTCATGCTGGTTGCTGTTATCAGCACCATCTTTTGTGTTTTCAGCCCTCCCTCACTGCACAGGACGATACAGTCATCGGCTGACACCCCGTTATAATTCAGATCAATTTTACCACTTATAATTTAAGGTTAGAGACATGTAGTCTGGGCAACTGCAGGAAACCCTAATTTTGGATGGTAATAAAACCACAAGGAGGAAAAAAAAAGTTGAGTAAGATTGAAAGCAGATACATACCACGCTGTAAATCATAACCGTATGGCCATACCAGATGGCATTACAACCATGCATCCAGTACATGAGTACCCCTAAAATATGGTCCCCTTAGGCCTACAGTAAACAATGGATTTTGTGTAACTACCACACCAGTGAAAAATGTTTAACTGATGGCTGGTATCAGTTAAAAAAAAAGAATCTTAGCAAAAACTGAGTATTTAATTCGTGTGTGTGGTTTTTTTAATACATTTGCCTTGGTGTCACGTTTGTTTCCTTCCGCCTTGCTCAGACTGTGCTATCTTCAGCTTTTCCCAACCACCCCATCAGCTGGGTACGCTGGTTAACACCACGACTCGGTGAGACCGCAGCTCGGCAGCTGCAGCAACAGCTAAGTCAGTAGCACAGGCATCAGAGCAAACTGCTTCTGTACAGCAACCTCTGGCTGTTTCAGCATTACCTGCTACCTCCCCCGAAGTAATTAAGGGCCATGACAGCCTTTACCAACAGGGAATGCTGCTGCTGCCACAACTGCACTTCCCTATCATTACTAAGGCTACAGGAGGTAGAAATATCACTTCTCTTTAAAAGCACTGCCCGATTCCTTCATGCGTAAGAGGCCAATTAAGTCTCTAGCAATGCCACATAGGACAATTTCTTAGCACTTTCATTCAGACTTGCACACAGAATTAAGTACAAACCATAAAGAACAACAGTTGGCACGGAGGGGTAGTAAAAAAACCCAACCCAACAAAAACAACACAAAACAAACCCAAAACAACCAACAAAAATCACTGTAATTACCCTTCACAAAAGTACTACCTCCAGTTTTTTCTTCAAGACCAGAAGTAGCAAAGGAGAACAATTATATGAAAAACCAAAATGGCTGTGTTTGTTTCAAAGATGAAGAATAAAAGCAGTAGTGAGTAAAAACACAGGAGCTGCATGCCAACTATTCAGCATGCAAAGTTCTGTATCCAAGTTGCCAACATCACTGCAAAAGAAAGGAGTTTGCATATGGTAGATCTGTACAACAGGAACATCCTATTAAATGTATCTGGAAGGTAAAGCATCCTCTTTCAGCCACCACGTGGGCATTTTAATAGTGAAGGCATAGTAAGAACTGGCAAGTAAAGTAGCACCCAGTTGTGAAGCTGACAATTGGCTGGATGAATTTCACCTATGTCACATCTAAGCATGTAATTTGTGCTGATAGGTTAAGGATCAATTAATTCCTTTATGAGGTACAGCACTTCCAGTGACAGAACATTGTTTCCAGTGGTAAAACAGTAACTGGGGTCACTGTTCGTATTTTAGAGTTCTGGGGTTTTTTTCCCCCCACTGACAGTAGATTCATGTTCCTCTGATCACTGATGTACAAGAGCCTGAGCTGTATGGTTGCTGTAAGATGCTCTATGCTCAAAAGTGCTTTTGCAGTCCATTTGGAAAACTAATGCATCCTTAAAGGTGATAGCTGCAAATCTGTTTAACCTACAAGTATGGCCTTTTTCTTCCCAATACTGGGGGAAAAACATCTCTTCTAAGAGGGAGGAAAAAAAGATACATGACTCAAAGATTCAAAGAATTACATTCCAGAGGACAAATGAATCAACCATACTGGAGTTTTGAGACTATGATCAGCAGAAGGCGGCAGCAAACAATTACAAATCGTAGTCCAAAGAGCACAACAAGCTCTTGCTATCAATTCCTTGGGGGGGAAGAGGTCTTTTAACTAGAACTAGCACAATGTTTCTTTACAAAACAGCTAAAATAATTGGGGTGGGGGGAAGATAAGGCAAGATAAAGGATACTTACAGTATCATCGTTCCTGTAGGGGTTCAGTCTGTTATAAACAGCTTCAATCACACTCCGTCTAGAGAAAAGAAAAACAAACATACAAGACTTTATGGTTGTGTCTTACTTATTTTTTAAGTCAAATTCCCCAAGTTCAACTTTAAATTAAAACACAAACTTTAAAAGGTTTCAAATTCATAGTACCAGGTTTACCACAAGTTAGTACCAAGTGTCATCAAACATTGATCACAGCTACCACATCCTTTAAAACCTTTAGGTTCAAGAAAAACGAGGCTGAATTCCACAGGAGAGCACAATCTGACATTCAGATGAGGCTACGATGCTGCTTGGTGCTAGATCTCTTGACTTTGAAAAAGGGTGTCAGAAAACTCAATGGACATTTCTGAAGCAACACCTTTTTACAGTAATACATCCAGTAGTCTCCTGCAGCTTTTCTGAAAAAAAAACTGCAAACTGCACCTAGCAGCTCTACACACCGTATCTTTGGGCTGAGAAGAATTTTGTCTGGGAAAAAAAAATATTAATTCAAGCATTTTGTCAGTTTTATCCTTAAAAAAAAATGCCTGCGATTAACTTTGGTCTTGGGGACTCTCACCTTGTCTAATATTGGTGAAAATATTGATAGGAAATATATTGATGAAACATTAACAGAAAAATGAAAACAATATGTAAATGAGCAATATGATAGTATACATTTTATTTTTTACAGATGGTGAACAAGTTTTCTTGAGAACTGATACTCAAAAAAGAAAAAACAACGTGAGGCTGAAGGAAAAGGAAGCCTTTGCCTTACCCAGCATATAAAGAAAGAACTTTGGAGGAAGAGCATGAAGGAAGGAGGGGAGTAAAAGACAGGAATTATAGATTGGACTTTAAGAGCAACTTTCTTCCATATCACCTTCTGCAGAACCAAGTATGATGAAGTAGCAGGCTACAACTGCAATACAGAGCAAACTCCAAAGAGCAACCTCTTAACTGCTCATGAATGCATGCAGAGCAATCACCATGGAGTGCATTAGAAGAAAAAAAGCAGATGAAAGGCTTTATAATCATCCTGTAACACTGAGAAGTCAGGAACTACCATGCAGCAGTATAAACGTCATGGTGAATGATTATAGGGCACAGAAGAAGAGGCTGAATTTAAAGCAATAAAAACAAGCAATTACACACAAAGTACATTGCACTTATGAACTGAGAAGTTTCCCTTATCTTTCAAGAAATAGGTATCTGATTCTAAATAAAGGCAAGTTTCTAGAGAAGCATTATTTTCCTCCCAGATTGGCAGGAGTGCTTTGAGTTATGCTAACATCCAATTAACTCCATACATCTATCAATCTTTATTCAAATTAGCATCATTAAGAAACAAAATCCCACAGATGTCAGTCACTTCAGGACTTCTTTGCAACCAAGATGCTGCTGCTAGCCAAAAGAGATGGAGAAAATTCAATTTGATTGCTCGTGAAATAACAGCATACGACTCACCAATACTTCAAGGAAGTAACTCATCCTATATAGATGTTGTTGCATATATAATTGCCATCTCTTCCTAGTCAAACAGTTCATGTAAGAACAGGGGTTTTTTGTAGAAGTCATCTTTACAGTTCAGTTATCATTTATTCAGTTACATACCCATAGGCTTCATGTTTTGGTGTAATAGTACAAAAATCATACTCTGAGGAGTTAGAAATATAGTCTGTACCATATGTGCCAAATCCATTAACACAGCAGAGGCTCATGAACAATCTTTCGAACCAAAGGAGCTAGGTCCATTGCTTCCTTAAAGACTGAGAAGCCACATCAACTTGAGAAGCCACAGAGCATCAACACTGGACTCTTCAAGGACAAAGCCAGCCTATATGAAGCTGTAAATTTAACTTCCCACTTATCTTTTTTTCATAGACCTGTATCTAGTTTTCAGATTTGTCACAAGCAGAGAGATACAAAAGCAAACTCTGAAGCCATTACAACACTGCTTTAGCTACAGACAAGAAGAGAAAGCCGCCAAGCAAAACATCACACGCAGTCACTTCTTACTGAAGTGCAGAACTACATATCCAAGTCAGTGCATTACTTTTCCATCTTCACATGTAACCACCCACCCAGAAACCCCAGTTAATTACAAAAAACAGACACACTCAGGCCACCCTTAAAAACATTCAGTCCTTCCCAAAACTAGTTTGACATTTAATTTTAGTAGTGATTCATAGATACTCTGTTCTTATTGTTGTCCTTTTCATTCAGAACAACTGAGTAATAAAAATTGGAGAACAGATCATCACTTTTTGTCCTGTACCCTTCTTCCCTCCCCCCACTTTTAAGAGTGGCCTTACAGTTAAGCTCTGATTTAAATCAAAAACCACATTTACACTGATGTGAACTCACTTGCTTGCCAATTCACCCCCCGGCGGGAGGTTTGGGATGCTCTCAGTTGCTAACGTACGCATCACGTGGACTAAGTCTGGGACTCCTTCACCCTGCTTCTTTATGATCTCTGGGAATCAGAAGTACTTTTTTTGTAAGTGCAGTCCAAATTTAACTTAAAAAAATTGAAACACTCAGTTTTATAAAAGGCAGCTTAACTTCTGTTAATAGATATTAAAAAAATAAATACAAAACACCATATTCAACATGGTAATTGTTAACTTTGGCTCTGTATGACAAAAACCCTGTAACAGACTTGACAAAGATATACTGCTAACTGTTAACATGCACACTGGTTTAGAAACACACAGCTACCTAATCAAAGCAGGGACAAGTCTTTAACAGCTTTCCTGCTATACATTATATCTAACAGAAGATGTAATATCTTCCCAACAAAAAGCCCTGGGCACGAGACAGGTATTAACATCCACTTCATCACTGCAACAGAAGATTAAAGATTATTGCCATCATAGAAAGCACAGTATTTTCAAGAACCAAAAGGGTAAACATGTTACAAATAACTCACATGGCTGTATGAGTTGTTAGCCAATAGTCACACCTCACTGCATTGCAACATGCACATTTTAAGAACTATTACATATAAATTAAAAGCCAGGGACATGACACCTAAGAGATGGTTCCACCTTCAGCTCACTTGGGGGATACGTGAATATTGGGCAGTTATTTAAAGCTGATCCACTTCTCTGTGAAGACAATCTTTGCTGTAGTCACAGCCATGCTTGCTAAGAAATTAATTCTCTAACTTTATTCTTAGGCCTGGAAAGTGTTGTTTGGTTTTGGTTTTTGTTTGTTTTCCCGCCAAGTCATACGCACACACTTTTATTTGAACTCAACGAGATTTCAGGCAATACCACCCCTAAGAGTCACTCTTTAAACAGGGCTTTTACAAAATTTAAACAAGCAGCACAATTCCAAAAATGCATCTCATTGGTGTCTCTGTAAACATATGCCCTTAGAAATGGTAAGATATGGACTAGTGAGACTTCACACTGTCGATCTTCAAGTGAATACTGCAGCACACAGTGTGTATATATGTGCATGCACATGCACATGCATACACACTGACTATTCCTGTAATAAAACATTTGCAGCTTGAAGAGAGCTGGAATTCATCAGTACCACTTCTGAAAAATATTCTAAATTGTAATTCCAGAAAATCATAGCAAGGTCCCATTTTATAATATAATTAGTGAGATCAGGCACATTAAAAGCTTTTCAAACCACCACGTATGCAGTCCTTTTTAGTTCAACTGAAAACAGCAATTGTCAATTACTTTGTGCACGTCCATTTTTCAGGGCTGTGTGTGTTTACAAAAAGCATCAGCTCTATTTTGCAGTCAGGCTGTGTAAATTATTTGCAAGGTACAGTGGAAACACTGTCTAGCCCTCAGCCAGTGTCAAACTCTGCCACACAAAGCTGTTTACTTCAAAGCCTACGTTTTAAATACTTTGACACCACACACCATGGACACCTCAAAAACTTGACATCTCCTCAAAATCTATAGCCAAAATTCCTTTTAGCATCTAGTATTTAGTAAATAATCTAACACTCTTAAATCTGAATAAGAAGCAAAGATCTCAGATTTGGTTTGCCAAGTTCCTTTATTGTGCAATTTTGAACATCTAGTATATTCTACATTGTGCTAGTGCTAAAGTTCTGCTGTACAAAAATAAGGAATTTTTAGTTTACCTATACTACACAATTTCACAACCTGCAACTGAAGTACATTTAACATACAGTCTCCACTAAATGAATACATTTATATTTTGATAAAACTATAGATACAGACTGAATGAACACTGAAGACACAACAAATGGAATCAGTCTGCTAGCTGTGTTTAATTTATTGGAATTATCTTCTTTCAATACATCTTACAACCCTCCCTCCCCACACGCATTAATTTACTTTTAAACCTTCTACACATTTTCATGGCATCAAGTAGTGGAAAATGTACTTACAACCCTACAATGAAGGATTCAAAACATATCTGCTTTTTCATATTCTGAATGGGAATTCCACACAAAGTTTAGTAAAAAGCCAGAGCTTTGATTTTGTGAAAATATGGGAAGGAATGGGTAATAGCTAACTTAAAATCTTCTCTCTCTCTAGGTATAAATATCACAAGGATTATCTATTATGGAATGATTTTACGTAAAAAAATGAGAACATAAACTCAAGACTTTTTTTTTTTAGAATCAATACACGTATTAGTGCAAATAATAGCAACACATTTTGGAATGACTAATTATTTCTACCATGAAGTTCACAAGGTATTTTAGGAGTAACTGATTTATTGCAAGTAATGTCACAAAGATGCTTCTCTACACTTGCTGCTTTTTCCATTATGTATTGTAGGTAAGAATCTGGCCCAAGAACACATTAAAATTGGTAAGAGGAGAATCCTAGGTGGTGTGGAAAGTAGAAAATTTTCTACATTTTTAAACATCTGAATCACCTCTCCTTATTTGAGATGACCACCAGTACTGAGCCCTATTCAGTCTTAAAATCTCCACTGCTTCTTAGCAGTATAAAGATGTATTCTGGGCTGAGGGAATACAAGTAGAATCAGAAAAAAATGCACATTAGTAATCATCATATCTCATTACTTCTTGGACTACATTGAGTACTGCATTGCATAAAGACACATAATATGCCTTTTCACCAAATCTCCATTTTAATCAATTTTAACTTTGATATTGCAGATTAATAAGATAATTCTAGAAGTCCTCTTTACAGTTTCTAGTTTCTTCAGCTAAAGATTAAGCTTTCAAAGTTAGGCACTGCATTCTTAAATTATCCTAGGGTAACAGTAATATTACCCACTGTAGTGTTCAAAGTTTCAGATGCTGCAGCAGTCCTACCTCACTAGCCAATACTGCAGTTTCCATTCATACCATTCAACTGCACAAGAATTAAGTGTAACAAAGTTAACTGACTCCTGCTCCTAAAGTTGTACTTTAGTTCAGCTTCTGAACTTCCCCCACAAATAAAGCCTAAAAGGCCAAATTCTGTAAGCAGCTGATACAAACCACTGCTGGGTTGGATAGTGTTTACTACATATTAATTTAAATAATATCTTTGTGCAACAATAGAATAAAGATTGAGGCCAACTCTAAAAAAAGAGAAGCAAACACCCTTGATGGGAAGTACAATCTATTTTCTCAAGTTGTTCAGACATCATCCCATTAAACTAGTGTTAAAGTCCACTGTATGTACCATAATCACATGCAGTTCCAGTGTCTAGGGTCTTCACTTACAAAAGATCTGTCTGTACAAAAACGTGATCTTTCCTTATCATAATATTCCTGGGGTACAGCTGAAGATGCAGCCTTAACTTGAACATATGTTCATATTCTAGGTCACGGGTTTGTCTGACTTGGGACAAAACTGCTAAGATATGAAGGTAATACTCGCCCAAATTAGGAGAGTCAGCATGCTGTAAATTACTGTGTGAATTTACAGCATACTTGTCTGTCACCAATTCTGCTGGGTGGGCATACAGAGTAAGCTCTTCAAATCACACTGCTTTGAAATGGAGAAAGCCACCTGACACTGAACTCACGCAGCATTGCCGTGGACTTGGATATTCCTGCTACACCGTCAGGAAGATTCACACCATTGCTTACTCCACACCAACTGCTCCTATTAGGCAAGCGTGAGATCACCACAGAAATGTCTGTCTGGACATTTGTTCAGGGGCAGAACAGATGTAGTTGGCCAAGACCTTGAGAATGAGGCCTTTGAAAAAGGTGGTACTTTCTGAAGGAGCACCTACGTGGGTAGTAAGTGCTTTAAAATGGCACATTCCTTTGTCTCAACTGAGAATTCCCATGTAGGCAAGTTCTCTGTGAAACTTCTGAGGCTGTCCTGTGTTAACTTCGTGCAAGATAAGGAGAAAAAAAAGTGCACAATATAGGAGGAAAAAGTGCACAATAACTTCCTTTCACTTAATAATCACTGATACCGAATGTGCGAAGAACTCCCTGTGGGCTACTAAGAGTATAAACACTAACTAGGCTTGTAACGTATAGGTCTAGAGGAATCCACTTCCAAAATAGACTTAACCTATGCAAATAATGCATACAGCGTGTCAGATTTCAAGCTGTGGTCATTTTAAAACACCAAAAGGCACTGTAAATCCAGTTTTAATGAGAAATCTTATAAATCATATTGATTTTCAATATTATTTTTATTAGGGGACTCTAAATGCCTAAGACTTGCAGTTTTATCTGAAAGTCTCAGAACTCCTGAAATACAAATTTAAGCAAAATTTTTAAGTTCCTACGAGAGTAAGATGATTTCCCAGCTTTTGTACATCATTTCTGTTTAAAAATTAGATATGACAAATTTCTGAAGTACTTTCAAGTAAGTATGTGAGCAGGTGCCTTAAAGATGACAGTAATCTACCTGGAACCCTACGATAATTGGATAGTAAAATATTATGGCTAACTAATTTGTACAGGACTATGTGGAAAAATGGCACGCAAATTACCATCTTCACAGACACTTTGCAAGATATTCTGATCATTTAACTCCACATAAAAGGAACCAGGATTTACCGGTCAGAAGTTAATGCTGTCAACAGACTCACAAAGAACACCGAGCACAAATGAATTATTTCTCTGCCATCCTGAACAATTTTCTGGGCTACAGGCTGCTGCACTTTCCTAGCACAATTTTTCAGGCCACACAGTGAGACTATGAGTGCCTTTTTCAGAGGTGTACACTAGATGGCTAATGGCACTTGAAGGTATATTAAAAAGCCCATACGTGTTAGAAGTTTTGGTTTTAGAAGGGGAAGGGGGCCAGGGGGTCTGTTTAGAAACAAAGTTACTTATTTTTTTTTAAATGATCCACCTTCTACTCTGCTTTCCAGGTACTTGTCCAACTCTGCCTCTCTTTTCACCGCCTCTGGCGATACCTTTGGTGCATTCGGAAAACAGATCAATATCACACTCATGTTGTCTCGACTTCCCTGGTGGAAAAGAAAAAAACGATTTGAGAATGCATACAGACCATGCTAAATACACATCAAAGCATTTCACACACAGAAATTCACAAATCACGTGGTATTAAAATACAACTTTTACTACTAATTTCCCTCCACCCCCTTACAGAATTCTAGAAGCCTGTCTGTTCCTTCAGTACAACTTTTAAGTCACTTTGTTCTTTCCTTTTTCATGCTCAGAAGATTACATGGAGCCAATTACAGACAGTCCATTGTCTTTCAGAAACTGACATTACTAATGAGTTCTGTGTAATTACAAAGTTGTGTTCCATCTTAAGTACTATCCAATCATTTCAGAAAAGCAGAGGAATATTAGATGGGTAAAGAAAACCATTACTGCTTAAAAGCACGATGTAGGGAGGCACTGAATTCAGACAGTGTTTCTGCCTAAAATCACTGCTATCGGGGTCTCCCCCCCCTCCCCTTTCTTTTAAAACAAGGGAAGTTACAAGTGAGAGAATCTGTTAAAAGACCAGCTGGATGGGGCCCAGGCCTTTACAAAAGCATTCTTTGAAATGGAGACATTTAAAGCTCCAACTAAATAGAACCATAATACTTGAATATGTTAAAATTCAAACACATTCTGCTTATGAAAAGTAACTATTTAGTTTACTTTCAATACCCCTGTGACCTGATCCACAAATATGCATCCATACACTTAACTTGTAACACCAATTAAATCCACTGAAGTCAGCAAGATCAAGAACAAGCCAGTGTTTAAAATAAGAGTATATGGGTGTTTGGGGAGGTGCTGACAGTTGGCTACTGCAAAGCTTACAGCATCCACAGAGCTGCTGTTCCTTCCCTAATAGTTGTTTTCAGGATTACTGGGCAAAGATTGTAAACAGCAATATAAGCATTATCAATCTGCCGTGGTGTTGG
The DNA here is from genome assembly GCA_013399075.1 of Chloroceryle aenea. Classification (NCBI taxonomy): domain Eukaryota; kingdom Metazoa; phylum Chordata; class Aves; order Coraciiformes; family Cerylidae; genus Chloroceryle; species Chloroceryle aenea. The sequence continues at coordinate 157,381 of VWZY01009718.1, forward strand.
AAAGCAATTCCCTTTTTCCAAAAGGGAACCAATGACCTCGTTAGGCATGGGGCAAAAGCAGAGATGTTGAGCTTCTCTTTAATTAATCAAAAGAGTTGGCTTTTTTTAGTATTATGTCTATAGCTTGCTTTTGGAAAATTAAGTGTCAAGCTATGAAACTCAGGACTTCAAATCTCTCCTGTAATTGCATCATCCTGCAATTTATCAATACAAAGCAGAAGTTACTGGAGACAAAATTACACCATTTGTTGAACAAAACAGTCCCATTCTTCCACTTGAGCTAGTTTCAGAGCTGTATCACACAACACCGAATAAGAAATACAGCAATTAAACCACAATAAAAACTAACTTAAGAAGGCAGAACTTCATACGGTCAAGAAAAAATTTTAAACTGCAAAATATTAAGTCAAGCTTCATTCCTTCTGCATTTATCTTGGTGTAATTACAATAGTAACATTTCTGGCATATGCCCAAGAAAGGAGAGGAAAGAATATTCTCTAGCCCAATCAAGTCTCAAGGCTTTGTAAAGTATGCTGTGAAACAGAGAAGAGCACTTATTGTCCCTAGCTTGCCCATAAATTTCCATCAGCTTCTAGCTTCCCAGTGGTTACAAAATTGTATCTACATGATTTTACACTCTTTGTCAACCAAAACCACCCAGAAAGCCATACTGTTTCTGCTGTGTGTCCATTCCACCTCTTATCACCATTTTTGTGGGACTCATGGTAACTACTGTCAAAGTCACGTTAACATAAACCACTGGATACTTCTAGACTGGAATCAAAACTTAAAATCTTAACTTGTTCTAAAGATTCTAAAAGTGAAAACACAATACTTCTTCTCCCAAGGCTGGCTACCTTGTACAAGCAGGTGTCAACTATCTCATTGCAAACTTTCTCAAGGTCATCAGTGACTTCAAGTCTGGATCTTACAAAGTCACACAGCTCTTCATTTCCCATAACATCCCAGATACCGTCGCAAGCCAGTATGATGAACTGATCATCTTCTTCCGACCTCTCGATTTCATAAACTTCAGGCTCAGGTGAGACTAGCTGTTCTGTAGGACCTTTCCCATGGACACATTTGTAATCAAAGTCCCCAAGTGCCCTTGATACAGCAAGAGAGCCATTCACACGCTGAATCATTACAGAGCCACCTGCATTCTGTATACGCTCTTTCTCCAGTGGATTACTTGGTTTGTGATCCTGTGTGAAGAAGTGAACCTTCCTGTTTCTACAGAGTAAACCTCTCGAGTCTCCACAGTTGATGAAGTATGTATGTTGGGGAGAAATCATGACACCCACAGCTGTTGACCCACTTCTGTCTGCGCCATGTTTCTTCTCAGAGATGACTCTCATGTGTTCATCAATTTGCAGAAAGCCTGTTCTGATGCCACTCTTTACACTTTCCACAGATGGTGGCCCATCTGGCCCTTTAAAATCCTGGTTGCTTGTGATGTGATCTAATAAATGCTCACAGCAGTACTTGGCAACCTGGGATCCAGCGTGCCCATCATATACAGCAAAAAATGACCATCCATCGAGTCCATTTGGCAAACCAATCACGGCCGTATGCGCGTCCTCCATTTCAACTCGCCAGCCTTGCATGCTACTCAGACCATAACGCAGCCCATTCCCTTGCCCCTGGGCATTATGCTTCTCCATCTTTGGCTTGTCTAAAAATGCTCCCATGATGTCTTTCCTTCAGTTCTAAAAAGAAAAAAAGGGTTATTAAGATATTTAAGAAATATCTCTTCTCTAAACATCCCACTGGAAACTATTAAGTAATTGCACAGAAGATGTTAAGATGACAAAAACACACAGATAAAGAGCTAAGTTTTCCGTGTCTATAGTCGAATTTGCATTACTTTCATCCAATTTAAACAAGGACACTGCTACTAGCTGAATGGCACTGTTCATAATTTTCAAGTATTTTCACATTTCACTTGCAGAACTTGCGGTACACTATCATGCATGGTTCTCACAAAAGCCTCTAGAATAACTATATATGAAATTAGTTTGAAAGAGGAACTGTTACCTGACACACATCTGAATAGCTACATTCCCTATGATTATTGAGCCAACAGAAGAATCTGATGCTCCTAGGATGCTGACATTCCCCAGACCCCAACCTGCTGGTGACAAAGTCCTGCTCACCGTCTGCCTTTCCAATGGTGATGAAGAAATGAAAGCAAACTGATTAGGTTTTCTTCTGGGGAGAAGGATGTTTGGGTTTGGTTTTTTGTTTGGTAGGTTTTTTTAGGTTTTTTTTTGTGGTGGTTGGTTTTTTTTAAGTGATGCGAATGATCAAGATGATGCCAGAGTCTGCATAAAGGAAGAGACAACACTGAGTAACTAGGAGCAGGACTCGGAAGGAACACAGCAGCTGTCCCTTCAGGCAGCAGCAAGCCATTAGCTTGGCTCAGCCATCTTGTGAAAGCTCATCCTTAGCTTTTTCAGTCAAATTATGCAGCAAGCTTCTCAGATGCCTGTGATGCAGATTTACTTAAAACCTTTATGTATTCATGCTTCACTGAAAAACAACTGCCCCTAACGAGCCTAAGGAAATCTGTTTGGAAATAAAACCACAACTATCATAAATTTGTGCTTCCTTATTCAACCTGGACCAATATACTGCACACCCTATCCTCCTCCACCTCCCCTCATTGGGAGCAAATATTGCAGCAAATATTCATACTTGAGAGAATAACAATTATATTTGCAGGCAACGTAAACCGACTGGTTTATCTTCACAGCTTTCACACCCTAACCATCCAATCCACCCTTCTAATCCACATCAATTTCTTTGTGCACTCATTATTTAAAAAAAAAAGTCATACAAAATAGGTCACACATTTTACATACTTGCAAATTCTGCGCTTGGAATCATCAAAGAGTGTGCAAATCACTGTTCTACAATGCAGGGTAATGCAACAAGACTGTGCTTTTCTATTTGAAGACAGTGGACAAAAATTAACTGTGAGAAAAGACTGAACAGATTTCACTCGAGGCCCCATCTAAGCGGCTGCACTGGCAGGAAAGTTAGTGCACTAGGGGGTTTTAGAAGGTTTTCACATATATGTGGAATACCCTTGATCAGTTCTCTATGCAGTAACATCACTTCTTGGTAAGATGTTTTTTATTGTAATACAACTCCAGCTCAAAGTGACACTATATATCCAACAAAGCTTTTATACATCGCTCTTCCAGCCACTACCAACCTTTCTAGAAGATCTGTATGTGCCAGAAGAGAGTCAATAAATGGTTATAGTCATCTCACCACAACACTGATTCAAATGTCAGGCACAGGGACTGGATACACACTCTTTGGCTCACGTGCTTTAACAGAGCCAAAGGCCACACATACTTCAGCTGTAGGGAGAGAGCCGTCAGCAGCAGTACACCTCCTCTTCCTCTCACCCCAAACCCTGTCTCAGACAAACACAAAATACTGATGCCCACACAAAACATAACTAGCCAACAAGATAGTGTACACTGGTCCTGTATCCTGAGCACATCCATGAGGTTCACATTACTGCAAAATAATTACAGAAAGCTGCCATAAATCAAATCGGGAATTATTTCCCAGAATATATTTTTTAAAATTCATTACATGATAGCAGCAGTATAAAATAGCACCCAACACTATCTTACTGTTGAAGAGATCATAAAATAGAATGCAGAAGCTCAATTATTTTACCTTAATTTAGAGCTCAAAAAAGCAGAAGCTGCCCTGGCAAACACTACATTTTTGTGAAGTATTTTATATTATTACTGTGTTTAAAACAATACAAAATGAAGAAGCATTAAGAACAGGATACAGTTACACTGACCACACACTGTCAAATTTGGACTCAAAAAGGCAGTTTTCCTTCTAATCTTTTATATTACTAGGTACACAGTATTCAGAGAGAGATGTGCTTTGTAAGCTGTTTGTCTCAGTAGTTTGTCATGTAAACCACAATTAAAAATACAGACAGACAGGTCATATGCAGTTCTAGCTCTAGCAACTTAGAGAACTGCCAGCACACTTCAGAAATTAACAAATCCACTCTTCATTTAAAATCAAGTTGCCTTATTCTTCCCCAGAAGGTAAACTGAAAGCTGTTGCTATTCTAAATTAAGCCTTGTAGGTGTGATGTTGACACACGATTCTTCAAGGGCACGAGCTACCCACCAGAGATGCGAATACAACCAGACGGAAGGATAACCACAATGTGGTCACATAACTTCTGCTGAGGAAATTATTCACAGCCCATAGCATAAAGTAGTTGCCTTCTGAAAACTTCAATAACGGGCTGCAGTTGCCTTGCTTGCAATGCTCCAGCAAGTCATACTTCCACCAGAACACTGGCCTAAACTTGTGCAAGAGCAGGCCAGTTTTCGAAGCCCTCACTGCCTCTGAAGGGAAAGCACAGTCTGCTTGTGGATAGGATGAATATGCCAAGCCATTAGTTTTTCCAGAACTTCAATTCTTGCTCAGGAAAAAAAATAAAAATAATTTAATGCCCAATTTGTGAACTCTTATGAATTGGAGGCTACCTGATACTTCTCTCCACCTCCCCCCCCCCCCCCCCCACACTCT